>MU005768.1:370580-413001 GCA_010093715.1 Pleomassaria siparia CBS 279.74 | reverse complement strand
TACTACTACTACTACTACTACTACTACTACTACTACTACTACTACTACTACTACTACTACTACTACTACTACTACTACTACTACTACTACTACTATTACTACTACTACTGTATCGTAATATGTATCGTGGTGTATACAGCGCTATATTATCACACACGGGGTTTTGGATGCAGATCTCCTTTTCATAAGTAAGAGTTAGTCTGGCCAGTGCTCGTTCTTTTCTTTTCTTTTCTAGTTCTGTTAGCCAGCTTCGTTCGTGCTTTGTAGTAGTAATGGCAGCAGTTCCCTGGTGTTTTAGATAGAGGGGGAGAGAGAGGAGGAGGCGATATCAATATATGACACAGGTTTTCTTCTAGTTAATAATAATAATAATGATAATGTTGGGGTCTCTGAGATGTTGACGAGCTTGTGTGGTGGCTTTTCTTTCTTTCTTTTCTTTCTTTGTTTTGGTTCTTTTAGGTTCAACTTATTATTACTTAAGACTTGGAATACTTACTAGATTAATGTCTGGTATGTATATATGCTAGCATGGCAACTTAAGACTAACAGCGCTTAGAGATGTTATAGTGTTTTTTAAGCACCTAATTTGTCCTTGCTCTGCTCTGCTCTGCTCTGCTCTCCCTCCCTGTCGTATCTCTACTTTTTCCCTGCAACTAGAGCGCACGAACTGACTATTTAGCGCACAAGTAGAAGGATAATATTGTTTTTAAAACTAAGTAAAGATGTTGCAGTTTTGCAGAGGGGTTAGGAAGCGGATAAGGATATATATGTGTGGGTAGCCTTTACCTTTGTCAACTCTAACGTGTAACGGAATTTGTAAAGATGAGCGAGTTACTGCTATAGGGCGCAGTTTGAGAGAAATGGATGGCTTGCCTATAGTGCGCTAAGCAGGTCAAGGGACGGATGGCGGCGAATGGGGTACTACAGAGCATTGCAATCCTGGGTCGTTTCTTGATGCTCGCTCGCATGGAGATGTCGGTACAGTGCATGATAGTATGTACAGGAGTTGTGAGTGTGAATGTAGTGTGCTCTATGGCTGGAAATATGTTGACAATCAATTCTGCAAACATATCAATTCTCTCTTACCTCTGCATAGATTGACCTTTTTCAGTAATATCGACATGTGTGCCGGCTCTGTTGTTGCTATCTACCGTGTGTTTGTTACCATTCTTCCTGGCGTACTGGACTTCGACAGGGCCGACATCTTGGAAAGTTATGAGATGGATGAATGCTATGTATGCTGATAACAATAGATCTGTCGAAGTGTGATGCCTCTGACACAGTAGGGAGTAAAGCTCTAACCCTAAGGTGGCGCTGCCTCGGCTACGTCCGAGCTCCGTCATGTGACTGTATATCGGTCTAGCAAGAGCACCAATGGAATGGCGACAGAACTCTAGTAGAACTTGGATAGGAATAGATGGTTTAGTGGCCCATACATTGGTAATAATTGTGTTTATCTCATCCTTCGTTCCACGAGCCAAACTCACTGGCGGGCCCCGTGGCGAAGATTTGCCGACACTTTCTTCCTTTTGGAGGTTGCTTCTGCATCATCGTTTTCTATATCCGCTGGCAGAGCTTTGGCTTCTACTCGCTACCAGGGCTGGGCAGGTGGCGTGGTGTACAGTATTCAATAACTATGGGGACCACGTATTTCCATTTTCTTTTCCATCAGTGAGATGTTCGCTTCGTTCACTACGCCACTTTGCATGCCCAAGCAGGGCTGTGGTGAGCTTTTAAGTACATAATTGCATAAACATACCGTTTGGTATAGGGGATCGACGAATTGTAGCCGGAAGAGGATCTTGGGCTTTGTGGGATTAGCTGCCGAGTCCCGAGTCATTTGTCTATTCCGGGAAACAAAACGTGCATGGAAGTGCACAAAGTGGGTCCAAGTCGAGTAGGTAGGTAGGCAGGTAGGTAGAGGACATGCATAAACAGCCCACTTTGAGATCCGTCGCGAAATGCGAAGCTCGCATGCTCATTCATGTATGTACACGTGTTTACCACGGGATTGGTGTCTCCACTGGTCACACTTCGTTGCACTTTCTATTTGAGATGGCAGGGCTTGGCCTTTGCAGTATACGGCCAGGTTCCCGTAGTCGCCGTCGGTGGAGGAGCATATACTGGAACGGTGTTGGCGCATACACCTATATATTGTAAAGGGTAAACGAAATTACGGAATGTTTCAGCTTTTTGTCTGCGGATAGAGGTCAAGAGGGTTCCACACGAGCCGTGGTAAACAGTAGAAAATCAAATGTTACATTTACCTACATTGGATAGTACTCGGCGTGTGGTTTTACAGCCCTTGTAGTTAAAAATAGACAGTGTCTGTGGCGCAAGTCGTCATTGGATGATTTTTGAGGCCCCACTGTGAAGCCCGTGTGGCTGGCCCCAAAGCTAGCCCTAAAGCAGCCGCAAATTTCTCCGCCTCTCCAGACATATGACAATGAACCGCAAAGAGGACGGAGGGATGTTGAATCCTGTCAGATTTGCATGTTATCCTGGTGAGTCGTGCATGTATTACCCTGGACTTCAGGTACATACTTGTTAACTTCAGGTACTTGTTAACTTCAGGTACTTGTTAACGACAGCCAGCGGATCAAGGCCCACGAGGTGACATCACGCTGTAAAGGAAATGGTGATGGTGAACGTTATAACAATATGGGCAGCAAGCACATGGTTTTCGTCTGGTTCGTCCTCCTGAGAGGTTGCCGACTGACTGTTATCTCCCCCGCAAGTTTCGATTACGAGAGGTTAAAGCATTGCCTCGTTTGGGAAGAAGGGAACCGCAAATTCCAAAAGATCATCTCATTCATACCACACAGCCTCGCATTTCTTGGTAGTATCAGTCGGATGCTGACCTTCTATTAAACGCACAGGACTCGAGATATTCCAAGCTTAGCTTTTTCCGCCCTATTCTAAGAATGCAACTTGGCCCCGTGTCTTTGGGAGCCTGTGCTTTCTCGTTTCTCGTTTCTCGTTCCTCGTTTGCCTGTCTTTGCATATGTTTAAAACCTCGCTGTGTGGCCGCACTTTCGATATTTCCGCTACCTCTCATTCGAACGGGGATACATAGTCTTCCTTCGGGCTTATGTTCAAAATGCGTTCTCTTTCCACACTCCTCCTGGTGGCTATAGCGCATGCGTCGGAATCCATTCGGTCACCAGTCGACTCTCGAGATGTAGGAATACCAACTACGTTTACTACGAAGCGAGAAACAACAACGGAACCATGCGCAAATATAGCCTCAGCATGGGCGATTGCGAAGCCGAAAATGAATGGAAATATCAATGGTAAGAACGACCTTTAAATAGACGCGTTTCAATGTCTAATCGTAATGCCAGTTCCCGCGAAAGCGGCCTATGACTGTCTGATGTCGGTCCCGGTCGATGTCCAAGGAGACCTGAAGATGATTGATGAAATGAAACTGTTTCTTCAGTTTCAATCTGATCTTAGTTATCTAAAGGACGGGATGTAAGTAGCAACTTGAACTTTGTTTTGTGTTGTAGTTTGATGAACAACACTAACTCGGGCCCTACTTGGCTCATAGCAAGACACACAATGCTGAACCACTTGACCTTCTGGCCGGTCTCGATGAGATATCCCAAAGTGTAAGGAGCGGGTTGGAGACGTCGGAATACAACGTTCAGCAGCGATTATCCTCTTTGCTTCGCAAGGCCGGAGACTTTCACCTGCAGTGGAACGCGGATATCCAGACACCATTCACCTTCATACGACGGTCCAGTGAGTTGGTATCGTACTCCACAGACGGACTTGCCTTGCCTCAGATTTATTTGTATGATGACATCTTGCCGGCTTTGCAATCTGGAAGGGAACCTGTCGCATCGCCGCTGAAGACGATCAACGGCAAAGACGCCTTTGAGTACCTGGACAACATTGCTAGTTCATATGCAACATTCCATGACCAGGACGCTCGTTACAACACTCTCTTTGTGAATCTTGCTACGAAAAGTACGGGGAATGGCCAATGTGAGAGACCTGTTTCTGCTTGACTACAGGATTATCTACTGACTCTGCCGATAGTTGGACCCTTTGTCCAACCGCCAGTTTACGACGGACCAGTTACGAACATTACATTCCAGAACGGGAGTACAATAAGCCTCGAAAACATTGCCCAAATTGCGCCTTCTTTCAGTTTTGCCAATGTCACTGATGGTAAATCCTTCTTCCGGCAATTCTGCACTGGGTCGTTGTCGACCGTTCCCTATGCGTCATCGCGGGACTTGGTTCGTAGCTCGAGCGCGGCTGCAATCGTTGCGGCAGCCCCTGCTCCCGCAGCAGTATCTGATGTCACGAAAACATCTGCGGCCAACCACCAATTCGCTGCTGCAAGGCAGGCCGCTTCGTCCAGCATACCGAAGCTACAGCCAACCGGATATCCCGAACCCGTCATTGTCCAGAGTCAACTTGCGCTCCAAGGTTACTTTCTGAACGACACTGGTTATGAAGATGTCGCTGTTCTAGCAATGCCCGATTTTGGCCCAAATATCAACAATCTCTACACTACGGAACCGAACGTTTACCAGGAAGTCCAGAACATGCTTGATGTCTTTCTCCAGGTCGCTGTAAGGGACAAAAAGAAGAAGTTGATTATTGACCTGCGTGGGAACACGGGGGGCAAAATAAGCCTGGCGTACGTATTTTTCAAACAGCTTTTCCCGACTCTCGAGGCATACGGAGCAACACGTATGCGTGCGCATCAGGCACTGGCAGTATTCAGTGCTGCAGTTGCTGACTTGACTCTCAATGGCACGCATGTAAGTACCGCTTTCCGAACTGTCGATTGCAGAATGCTGACTAGTTCCAAAGACGAATATCAGTCTAGCCCAGCAGAAGGCATTACTTAAATCCTATGGTCCCCTGGATTTCCTGAATATCATGGACGAGAACGGGACAAAAGTAAGTCTCCCATAAATTTCATGGCGACGGAATAAACGCAAGATTCCATGGAGAGAGTCTTGTTGCCTAGGCTGCATTGAACAACCATTCCGGCCATCCCTTCAAGTACCGAGCTGACCCCTTTAGTTCACCGACTTCAAGGATTATTACGGACCATACGCCAACAACAAAGATGAGTTCACTGGGCTTCGCCGCTACGACTTCTCCGACCTTCAAAATGGATACTGGGGTGCGGGGGACTTTAATCTCACAGGCTATGGCAATCAGGCTCCAGCCCCAACGAAGAACCCTTTTGAGGCCGAAAATATGGTTGTCATGACAGACGGTTCTTGCGGAAGCACTTGCGCCATTTTCGCCCAGTTTATGCGCGAGCAGGGAAAGGTCCAATTCATTGGTGTAGGCGGTCGCCCCAAGAAAGCTCCGATGCAGCCTGTGGGTGGAAGTAAAGGTAAGTCAGCCCTCTATATTCTGCTTCGGGGGCATTTGCTGACTCCGTTCTCAAAAAGGCGCCCAAGTCCTTGGGTGGAACGGTATACAAGGACACATGAGAAATGTGCTCAACGACACTAAGAACGTCTACGGCGAACGGGTTGCACAACTAGTGAATCTGACAGCTGTCGGCGACATCGCAGCAGTGAAACAGCTAGCCATTCGCGCGTCACACACTAATACTGACGAAACCCTCGGGGGGAGAGTCAATTCGCTTGACAACATTCGCAAAGGCGATAAAGAAGGAATCCCTCTGGAGTTTGTCTACGAGGCAGCCGATTGCAAGCTGTTTTACACTCTTGAATCACTCCGGTCCCCGGTCGCTCTCTGGAAAACGGCCGTGGATGCCAAGTGGGGCTCGGGTTCTTGCGTTGAAGGTAGCACGGGAGACAAATCGTCCGTGGGCGTGGAGAACAACACGCCTTTCAACAAGAACAAGAAACAGAAACCCCGATCCTTCAGGGAGATATTGGGCCGTTCCCTTTAGATCTCTGGTCAAGATGTTGGTCGTCATTTCAATGAGACAACGGTTGTCGGACATGGATCAGCTTGATTTTCGCATTGTGAGCGTCTTTGTGTACCTGCGCTGTCTTTTCAGGAAGCATTGCGTGATGTTAGATACATGCATATCAATAATTATCTTGAGAGATCATGGCTCAGCGTGCCAGTGTCCTACTGAACGTCTGAACATTTGTTCTGATACATGTCCCCAAAACGAGACAAGGAAAAGCAGACTATAGATGAGAATGAAAGCCAGGGTCGCTTCTCGGATATATAATATCCTGTTGATAGTCACTCGAGTCACGGAGCGATACAGACGAACATTCTAGTGCTGGTGTTCGATGAGGAATAGCATCAAAAGTACCGATGTAAGATCAAAGCAGGAGGTTCAGAGCGGAGTATATCCTGTGGGACCCTGAAAATTGTTGTTCCAAGCGTATTGTGCCGTAAATCTAGGGTTTGGTGCGTTTGACCCACACCCATTGTCTCTGTCGTAAAGTGATAAAGCCCCTCCGTTTCACACCTGCAAAGATAGCCTCCAGCCCTTCATTATCGGATCCATGGTTCTCACCTTCTTCCAGTCTTGCAGTATCATTATCCCAACCTCGCACTGTCTTGGAATTTCTTAAAAGCCTTCTACAACGCAACGAGAGATATCGTTTATGTAACTTCAACACAGATAGGTTCACTTGGACCTTCATATCGGAATATACAGACTCTGCAACACTTGTGTTCTACAAGCACCCATAAGGGGCATGGCATTTTCATTAGTCACAGGTAGTTCACTAGGCCCAAATGATAGGACGGAGCGTCATGTGCGTAACTTGTGGACGTCAGTCCAACAGAAACATGCCCGGAATTTATATGTGGCACTGTACCAAAGGTGGACTTGATTCAAAAATGAGAACGTTGAAAGGGCTAGCTGCACATCTGGCAGTTGGGACAGCCCTGGAGTGCTGTACGATCACGTGATATCGACGCGCAGGCCTTGTTCCACCACTTTACGCCGTCGTACTCGTCAATTAGTAGAGATATTTATGTCTATAGAAGACCATTACTATCGTCGCTGGGATCTCTTCGGCAACATGGTCAGCGCCTACGGCGTGAATAATACTCACCTTTTGTCGGTACTTGAGCTGATGTAGGACATGACGGGCGAGTGCGACTTGTGAGACCTTTCATTCAATACTCCCACCAAGGGAGACGATAGAATGCTTGCTAATCGCCAAATAGGGAACGGATAGTTTACAAGCTACCAGAAAATCTCTAGTAGATGCGCAAGTGTGGATTTGTGTTCCATAGGCGGCAGAAGAGCACAGTGCCCATACAATCCTAGGTGATACAAACCTTCCTGTAAAGACGTTGACCGTGGACGAAAGCAATGCTGCTTTGCTCAAAACAGAAGAAATGAGTATAATCTACATTCAACGTCGTACCTGTTCGTCACGGGTGCTCTGATACGTAGTGCCACACACAAGGCGACTGTGACAAAGTTCGGTGTGACGAGCCCTGTATTACTGGATCTGAACGAACGCTATACTCTATGTTCTGTTATCGTAAGCCTGTTGCAACACATATGAACCGAATTACCTGTTGGTACTATGGGATGCACACTAACCCCAATTTTGGTGACAGGCGAGAGCGTGCTACACATGAACTTTGCACAACACACTTTCTTGAATTCGGTCTCGATATTTGGCTCTTCTGAATGCTGACTGGATTAAAACCTCTTTTACAATAAACATTTTCATATCACGATCGCTCGATCACAGCTTTGGCTTATGTGTAAGGGTGCCGAATGGAGCACAAGGATGGTCTCTTTTATCAATGACGTCTGTGTTGAATCGTTCAGACCATTGCAAGCTGACTATAAAGGCTCCGCATCACCGTTAACTACGTTCTCGCACACCCATCGACCATCTGTCTCATCCATTACACTCGCATATGAACTTTACAAAAGTCACCAAGACCACAATGAAGACGATCCTCGCCATACTCGCATTGTCGGCGATTGGTGCCTGTCAAGAGGACCAAAAGTCTTCTCCCCTTTTCCAACTCATGATCGAGAGTAGCAACTCAACCCTAAATGGAACCGTCTTGGGTGCATGCCACCAGGGCGCTGTAACGGAAGGCTTTTGTTACACAGGGAAAGACGTTGCTGAACCACCGAGCTGGAGTACTTCATTCTACTTCAATGTCTCCTCCAGCGCCGAAGACGATATCGTAAGTTCAACCCAATGTACAATCTTGTCGCAATTCTAGCAGTAACGGGGGAAGAATACTACCATGGGATACATATTTAGCGTCCGAACCACATGCTAACTTCGTGATCCTGCCATAGGACAAACAAGGCACGATAGGCTGGACCCTGCATGGAGGCAATTTCAACCTTACATCCAGTATGAGCGATTTGAGCTACGACCCAACTTCGAACTTGGCCCATCCGATTATCTCCGCCGGTGCCAACAAATACAGCGGAAATATCTACTTTGGATCATGCGGACACTTGTATATCGCCGATTACACCGATGACACCACGGATCCCGCAACTTACTTGAATCCACCGGCAAAGTTGGAGAACTGGTATATATGTTTGACACGATGGAGTACGTACATATGGAATCACGAGGTGCTGATCTTGACAAGATCTGCTCATGTGCTCTTGGCCTTTCTCGCTTACATGTTCATTGCTCATGCGCTGACCATGTCATCAGGCTATCTCTATTGGAGTTTGGTATGGAAGGTCGGAACTAAGGGCGAACCGCAGAACCCTACCTGCCAGAAGGTGCGAGTGAAAAGGGTCTTCAATCAACTGGCGTCGAGTTGAGAGCAATGATACGACAGTGTGATTTGAAGGATGGCTGTATGTCCGAACGACCTGCTCGTCACTACAGGTCAATGTGATATGGCAGAACCATATATGTAGAGATCTATCCACGGAGTCAATCGAAGACCAGAAGAGAATACGCACTGAAGATATTCAAGAGTTTCTCCCCATTGATCGTCTCTATGGACGTAGGTGATTCGCACAAGTCTATATCCGGAATTTCTAATCCATCCTTTCTCTCATGTGTCAGTCATCATCCAATGCTATCTGAAAATGTACAGGACAAACAACGATTGAACGCGAGGGTGAGCAAAAGGAGTAGGCTGCGCCTTGCACACTGCTGTTCGATCAGACGAGGAACTGTATCAGTACAGCCATGGCCCTCTTATGAACGAGTTTTCCTTTTCCGACTGCAATGGTATTCGCATCACGTTTGAATGGATGGCATGCAACGCCAACAGTGAATCCTGTGCCTTCACGACAATGCTGAGTCGTTGGTCAGATGAAATCAACGCGCACTCATATGGATCAGGAGGGACGTACGAGATGTTGATCTCGCTTGCACCTTGCGAAATGAGATAAATGTTGACCCGAGCCGTAGCCAGTGCATCGAAGATTTCGCCAGCAATGCCGACCACATTCTTCATCTTGTGCCCCACGACAGAGACAATCGACATGTGAGGCACGGCCGTTGCGGTGCCCAGATGTGAAAATGCCTTTGTCGCTGCCTTTAGGTCCTGGGGTCTTGTGGAAGAGACTGCCAGGCTGAGCATCTGCTGGCTCGACGAGATGAGGTCGATGGTGATGTTGTGCCTCTCGAGGATTTCTCCAACGCGCGCTAGGAATGATTGGGGTCTTGATATCCCATTCGACTTGAAGTTCAGAACTGTTATTCCTTCCTTTGTGGTGCACGCTGTCGGGGTGCGCCTTGCTTGGGCTTCGCCATGATACCCGTTTGCAAGCATGAAATTTGCCTTGGCAGTATTGATAGGTAGGAAGGATTGAGCAACTGGTGAGCAACTTCCGGAGGGTCGACATGAGGACTTGGAAGGATATATGATAGTTCCCGACCCTTCCGGGTTCACGACGTTCTTCAGTCTTAGGGGGATGCCGGCGACGTCGATTTGTTCTATGGTAAGAGGGTGGATGACCTGGCAGTGTAAGCGTATACTTTGCGAAACGTTTAATGATCAATGCACCTCGCTCCCGTAGTATGTGAGCTCTGAGGCTTCCTCTGAAGTGATTGTTCCCAAAAGCCTTGCGGCTTTGATCTTCCTCGGATCGGCTGAGAAGATTCCGTCGACTTCTTTCCATATTTGCAATTCTTCGGCGGTCAAAGCTACAGCACATAATGCGGCGCAGAGATCAGAATAGCCCCGACCTACACAGGATATCAAGGAGTCTGGCATAGAGCCAAAGAATCCTACCACCTGAGCATTGGTTTATGGTCCGGAAGAGTTGACACATCTGTTATGACTGGAACCTTTCCTTTACAGGCTAAGAGTCTGCCCTGAATGGCTGGGGTCAGGGCACGCAGAAATCCTGAAGGGCTGGCTTTGTATGCTCTTGACAACTCGAGATGACCACGACCAAGGGCTGCTTCCACAATGTCGTCCAGAATGACTTCTTGCGCAGCAATTCCCCTGCTTCTCAACGAAGCAGCCAATATTCGACACGAGAGGGTTTCGCCCACAGCCAAAACTCGATCAGACGTACGCTCCGAAATCTCACCAAGAGTCCATGTAGCCTTTAAAATGACTCTCATCCGTTCGCAGTCTTTCCTGATTGCGGTTTCAACATCTAGCAGCAGGTCAACGCCGGCGTCGACATCAATGGCTTCCTTTGCCGCCGAAAGGTGCTCATTTTTGATCCTGTCGATGGTGTCATCAAGCTCATCTGTACTTTTCGTGTCTGACGAGGTTGCCAGTCGAACAGCATCGATGAGTAGACTTGTGGTGCCCTCGGATTTGCTTGTGGTTGAGCGTGCCGAACATACCACGGCGACGTTATAAGACAAGAGGTATTTTGGAATGATTGTTAGGTGGATTGTATCGAGCAATTTTCCCTGACACATATAGTTAGACCAGTTCGCAATAGACCTTCGGGGACGTGTTCGGTGCGGCCCGAAAGCAATCATTGTCAATAACCTACGATAGATGTCCCGCCGTACTTCTGCACGATCCAAGGTTTTGAATCAAGCTCGGGCATACTGGTGGTATGTTTCGGGGAGCCTGGGGAAACTTTTAGATATATTCCAAGGCGGGATCAAGTCGCACATACCCAGGGTATCGCAACCGCTCCCAGTAATCGCGGTCTTGTAATTAGGTTTTCGCAGAACCGTTTTCAAGTATTGATCTCAGACTTCCATTGTTTCACCAAGAGCACTGTGCAGTATATTTTCCGTATCATCATCCACTCACGCAGTGCGCTTGTAAGCACCGTGATGAACGGCATTGGTACCGGTCGGCATCTAATGCCGCACATTACAATATGCCGCACGCTACGAGATGCCGCACATTACAAGCTGCCGCACACTACACCATCGGCAAGTTCTGGGACGCGTAAGTCATACATCCGGCCTTTTTTTGAAACTATCTCGGCGTCTTGTAAAACCACAACGCCAGTCAGGACTTGGCTGAACGAAGATGAAATATAATTCATGGTGGTCGTGAAGTAGAAGGATTCAGACAGCGTTGAATACTTTGTAGCGTGCCGCAATATATTGCCATGATCAGGTGTACGTCGAGCATTGCAAAACTTGCATGGTAGGTAGCCGTACAGTAAGTAATTCATCGTTGCACCTGCACTACAATGGTATGTTTCTTCTTCTTCTCAACATTGTTCAATTTTCCAAAGAGCAGAGGATTATATCGTCGTCTTGTTATACAAAATCAACAAAGACTAGGACTTCTTGTTGCAGTTTAGACGTGTACGAAGTAGCACAAAAACAATAAGAACCGTAAACTAACGTGTATTCGGATATGCGGCCCAGACACCCATGTAACTAGCAGATCTACACCAGTTCAAACAAGTAAAATTTCAACTGACTCACAATCGAGATTACAAGGGTCTCGGGCAAACTCTTCATACTCGTGGGCTGGCTGGCTGGTATTCTCAAAAAGAGATTGATTCAGTCTGGTTTCTGATGTCGGTCACATGACCTGATTACGTTATCGGTTACAGGACCACAACACTCAATACTTCCAGGGGGTTTGGTGCAGCGGCTAGTTCTTAGTCACGCGGCATAATCATATCACGCATTGCTCTCTCCATATTCGATACATGCCGAAAGAATTCTTTCTGCATCTGCTCGTTGTGCCGACTGCCTCTCTCTACTAGCCCGGCATGTTGTCACCACCCCACCTATCATGATATTTTCTTAGCCAACAGAAGCGATGGCTGTTGTCCGTGCCTCCTCAGTGAGTGTAAAAGCTGAGTGAGTCACAGCAGTGTATATATATCGCGTACCGATCAAGTCGCTCTTCCTTGCAAACAAAAGACACATCAATCACAGCAATGACGTCCAAGATGGTGAAAGTAGCAGCTGTCCAAGCCGCACCGGTATCTTTTGATTTGGAGAAAAGTTTGGAAAAAGTTGCAAACTTGACTGCTGAGGCGGCGCAATCTGGGGCGGATCTCGTGGTTTTCCCGTATGTATACATACATCCATACATCCATACATACATACATACATACGCTTTCAATGGCACTTGAGTTTCAAGATTTGAACAATGGTCAGCTGACGTAATCCTTTGCTGTGCAGCGAAGGCTTTCTTTCCGCATATCCATGGCGCTACACGTTCGATGCTACGGTTGGCGCTCGTGAGCCGAGAGGTAAAACTCTATCAAGACGATTTATTGAAAGAGCGATAGATAGATTATCTAATC
This sequence comes from Pleomassaria siparia CBS 279.74, assembly GCA_010093715.1. Taxonomy (NCBI): domain Eukaryota; kingdom Fungi; phylum Ascomycota; class Dothideomycetes; order Pleosporales; family Pleomassariaceae; genus Pleomassaria; species Pleomassaria siparia. The sequence continues at coordinate 400,376 of MU005768.1, read as the reverse complement.
AATTCCAGGCCGGAAATGGTACGCCAAATACTACAACTCGGCAATCCATGTCTCGTCTCCAGAGTTCGATATTCTTCTCGGCATAGCGGCGAAGAATAAGGTCTTTCTCTCTGTTGGCATTATTGAAAAGGATGGTGGAACGTTATATTGCACAGCCGTATTGATTGGCAGAGACGGCCAGTTGCTCTCAACTCATCGAAAGGTATAAATACCTATATACATGTCGCCGATATACTCAACAAGTCGATTATGGCCTGACACGTACAGTTGATCCCAACGGCGGCCGAGAGATTGGTTTGGGGCCGCGGCGCTGGCGATGGACTGAAGGTCGTCGACACCGAGATCGGCAAAGTTGGCGGCCTGATATGCTGGGAGAATTACATGCCAGCGGCACGGTTGACCTTGTACCAGCAAAGGATTGAGTCTGTCCCTACCCTGTTTCCCCCTCATGTACACAAAATCTAGGCTAATGCTTCTATCAGAATCTACATTGCTCCCACGGCAGATGACCTGCCAAGCTGGGTAGCGTCTATGCAACATATCGCAAAAGAAGGCCGCTGTTTCGTCATCTCTTGCAACCAGTTCGCCAAGGTGTCCGACTTCCCAGTTGACTACCCGCCCTTCACACCCGAGCACCACGACAGACAGCCTGATGGGTCTCCATGGATACCCGACGCTATTCTTAATCGCGGTGGATCGTGTATTGTGGGTCCTCTGGGAACGTTTGTTGAGGGAGCAGAGCCAGTGTGGGACAAGGAGCAGATTGTGTATGCTGAGTTAAACCTGGACGATTTGATTGAAGCAAGAGTAAGAATGCCCAACATGTCCGGTACAGGGATCGAGTCTAACGCACGACAGATGGACTTTGACGCTGTAGGAAGCTTTTCCAGGCCTGACATATTCTCACTCACTGTGAACACAAAGGGCGCCGTCAATTTTACCTTACAAGAGTGATAGCCTTTGGGGTTAGGTATACTTGTTTCGCATCTAGTAACGTTGCACGTGCGTGCAGAAACGGCAGTATCGGCATGTTGTTCGGCATATCACATGAGCTGTCCACCACTCCTATCTATCAATTGATTGATCAATTCGCTTAAATACCTGCACATGTGATTCGACCCCAGAGCTCCACACTTGCCCTCCCCACAGTTGGCCTATAGATAGTCACAGATCTGTTGCGGGTAAGACTCCTGCCGAAGTGGAGCTGCCGTCTTTAGGGGCTCGGCGATCATTATCAACATCAATCAAAGAACCGGCAGGACGTGCGGTTTCCATCTATGCATCACAGTGGCACAGGCTGGCACAGACACAGAATGGTACAGACTGTAGAAAGGGGTTCCCTGCGAGGATCAATAGTTCACGTGCAAGGAGCTTGCATTTACCCTTTATTAACCTTCAGTTTCGATCAATTCGAAGCTTCTTTACAGAACTTTTTACTTCCTCTCCATTCAGAATCATTGCATCATCATGGTCTCCGGTCACTTGGGAAACGTCACCAAGACTCCCGAATTTGAAACCCTCGCCCTTCACGGCGCCCAAGAGCCCGATCCCATCAATGGCTCCCGTGCTCTGCCCTTGTACCAAACATGTGCCTACAACTTCACTGATGCAGCCGATGGAGCTAGTAAGTTCGCCTGGTCCAAGGAGGGATATGTATACACCCGCATGGGCAACCCCACCAACACCGTGTTCGAGAACCGCATGGCTATGCTCGAAGGCGGTGTCGGCGCCGTCGCAACAGCGTCAGGTCATGCCGCTCAATTCATGGCCATTACTTCCGTCTGCGAGCCCGGACAGAACTTCGTCAGCACGATGAACCTGTACGGCGGCACTTTCAACCAATTTAGAGTCTACTTCAAGAAGTTCAACATCACGTGCAAATTCGTCCAAGGACATGTGCCCTCGGACATCGCGGCCGCCATTGACAGGTCAGTGTCTCTGACAGTGGCGCCCTTCTTGATCAAACGTACTGATGTGGTGGTAGTAACACGCGTGCCGTCTACGTCGAGACAATTGGGAACCCGCAGTTCACCGTCCCAGACATCGCCGCTATAGCCGCAGTCTGCCACGAAAACGGCATCCCCCTGGTCGTAGATAACACCTTCGGCATGGGCGGGTATCTGGCCAAGCCGTTGCTCATGGGCGCCGACATTGTCACCCACTCGGCGACGAAATGGATCGGCGGCCACGGAACGAGCATGGGCGGCATCGTCATCGATGGAGGACATTTCGATTGGTCTGCCTCGGGAAAATTCCCATGTGAGTTACACTATGATTTCCCTTCTCTTCTCTTCTTGTTTCATCGTTTCAGTACTGATCATATACGCCTAGGTATGACTGAGCCAGCCGACGGCTATCATGGAATGCGCTTCTGGGAGACTTACGGGCTGAAAAGCTTGAGCGCAAAGGTTCGTATGGATGCTATGCGCGATCTTGGACCCTGTCTCTCGCCTTTCAACGCATGGCTCTTTCTCCAGGGTCTCGAGACTCTGGCTATTCGTGGCGAGCGCCATGTTTATAACACACTCAATTTCGCGCGCTGGCTCGAAAAGCACCCCTGCGTCAATTGGGTCAACTACCCAGGTCTGGAATCACATCCCGACTACGAACTCGCCCAACGCGTGTTGCCTAGGGGTCAGGGCGGGGTATTGACATTTGGCGTCGCAGGTAACATCAAAGAGGTAGAAGCCGTGGTAGATAACTTGAAGCTGTGCTCGCATCTCGCAAACGTGGGCGATGCGAAGACGTTGATCATCCACCCATGGAGGACTACACATCAGCAGATTCCGGATGACGAGAAGATCAAGGGCGGCGTGACACCGGATATGATCCGGGTCTCTCTGGGCCTGGAGCACATCGACGACATTATCCACGACTTCGAGCAGGCATTCGCTGGAGCAGGTTTGAGCGAAGCAAAGGGCTGGACACCGACATGGAAGCAGGATATGAAAGGCAAAGACTGGAACGACGGGACTCTGTATGCGCCGAAACCAAATGGCGTGAACGGTGTAGCAAAGAAGCTGGAGGAGCCTATTGTGAAAGCCTGAACGATATGCCATGACTCATCTTAAGAGTCCTTTTGCATTTTTTGTTGTATTGAGACGTCTTTTTTTTATACTTTAGACACTCCGTTAAGAGTGAGGAACTTCTTGAAATAGCTTCCCACTGCCTGGGCAGCACCACTTCCAAGCTGTGTCACCGTGCCTATCCACCCGTCGGGTCTGAGAATGATCACAGCTCCTCTTCCAACGTCAACGCCGTATCTCTTGTGCGCACTGTGATCTTCATCGTACAAGACCTTGCCGAAAGGCATTCCACCGACGGTCTCGTAAGCTGACGGTCCTCCAGCAACAGAGAAGATTGAGATCCAAGAGATGGGGTTGCTACAGTCGTGTAGCCATTGCATATCCTCCACCGATTGGGAAAAGGCAGCGAGTGAAGATTTCGTTTGGGCAACGTCTCCAGCGAAGAGAACGATGTAGAAGCGCGCAATGTTGGGTGTCTCCGTCTGTAGCCTTGTAGCCTCGAACGTGGCCGGCTTCTGCAGTACGACATCAGGAGCGCGCTGGCCAGGCTGAACGGAGGTAAGACCAGAACTCGAAGCAATACTAAGCAAAGAGTCGGGTTCATAGTATATACCCAGGCCACTACTAAAAGTTGCCGCCTCGGCCATGACTACGCCCAGAACTTCGTTGGGGTCCGCATTAGGGTCACCCGCCCAGTTCTCCGGCAATTGCATCGTCATAAGTCGAGAGATGTCCTTGTCGTAGTTGATGAGCCGCTGCACGTTCGGCAGACGTTCGGCCTCATACGTGTGAAGGAGATCCGGCTTTGCCAGTCCTTGAAGTACTAGTGAAAGTTTCCATCCCAGGTTAACGGAGTCGTGCATCCCCGTGTTCATGCCTTGCGCCGCACCAGAGCTGTGTGTATGGCAGGCATCGCCGGCGAGGAAAACGCAGTCTTTAACAAGGAAAGATCGAGCAATACGTTGTCCCACTGCATAGATAGTCCACCAGTCGACTTGCTTGAAGGAAAGATTGAACGGCTTGACGGACGCGATTGCTTCTTTGACAGCGGCCTCCTCGTCAAAGTTAGGGTAGGCCTTCTGACGCTCTGCGGTGAACGCGAAACCAATCCGAGTAGCACCATGGTCCAGCGCTGCCCAAAGTACATTTCCATGCGTGGGACTCTCAATGGCACAGTAAGTCCGAGGTTTCGGCAGGTCTGTCTCAATAACGCCATCAACTCGCACCCACTTATCCTCGCTCGTAGAGCCGTCAAAGGGTATCTCCATAGTGTTCCTTACGGACGATCTTCCGCCATCTGCGCCAATGAGGTATTTGCATTTGACGATGCTCTTGACCTTTGTAGTGGTATTCTCGATAGTAGCGAGTACTTTATATCCGTTTGGTCCTACGTTTTCCAAGACCTCAATGTCGATCAGGGCGAATGGAGTGTTGAGCTCAACACCATGTCGTTTGAGCGCTTGCCTGAATATCTCCTCCTGGTATTTTTGTCGCAGCACCAACGCGAAATCCCACTTTGTGTCCTTCATGTTTTCCATGAATGACCATCCACGGCCCGGAGACTCATTCCCATCCTTATCATAATTCACGGTATCCCGGCATGCGAAGCATTGTTGGGCGAGAGAGTCGGCGAGACCCAGTTGATCCAGCATCTCGGAGCTGCGGGGAAAGAGGGTGATTGCTCGACCATATTGATCTTGCGCTGATTTGGGCTGTTTCTCTATGATCTTGATCTTGTGAGGAGAGGGTAGGTTTCGCGCGAGCTGGTAGGCGGTTATGAGGCCTGTAATTCATACATATTAGACTGGAAGCTTTGCGTGCACCGCGACACATACCAACGGGTCCTCCACCCACCACCAACACATCTACACATTCGATAGTCGGATCTCTACTGTCCATATTAAAATTGGATCAAAAAAAGTCAAGATACGACAAGTTCAGAAGCTCCACCTCTCCAGACGAGCTTGCATCATAGGGTTCGGCATCGCAGTGACCGAAAGCCAGCCAGTACGCGCAACGACTACGCGCTCCCTTTCCCGTCGGGTCCGATGATAGCGATGTCGATTAGCACGAGCTGATACGGCGACTTGGAGCGTGGATCTGGTGGCTATGGATGGATGGCAGAAAGATGGGGGTTCCGAGCTAGATAAGATAAGAAGATGACTAAGCGATGTCATGGGTCAGAACCTATGTATGTACTCACCTACTCACCTAACCGGGGGGGTCAAGGTGTTCCGTTCCTGTGGCCTCTGTTTAATAATACGCCCGCAATCGGGATTGCGTTGGAGCCATCGTGTGATGAAGGATTTGCCAATTGGAGGTGCCTTGCCAGATGGGTCATCAAGGTCAAGGATAGATTGGATTGCATGTTGAAGCTGCGGAATTAGCGCAGGCGTACCCATTTTATCACACCTGATGATATACTGTCGTAAAGCTTGCTCCTGCGACGCGTTAAGGCGTTGGCCTGCCCCAGGGCGGTCCATTTTGCTCTGTCGGCCTTTGAAGCGTTGGCGGAGGCGATCGTATGGCACCACAAAATCGCGAGCCAGCGCACTTATATTAGGGTTATTTTCACCCTTGGTATGCTCAAGGGCCTGCTGGATACGCTCTTCAACGTCGTTGTACGCGCCGTATTGGGTTGTCATGGTGTTGTGTGGAGAGATCGCGTGATAAAGGTAGTTGTAGGAGAAGGTTTGGTGTTGGGTTGAGGTGAGGTGATAATTGACGTTGAGACGGGAAGGGCGAAGGTGGAACACCTTGGCGCGTTGGGCGAGTATGTATTATGAATCAACAATTCTGTAACCATCGTGTCATCCCACGAAACACCAACCTCACGTTCAGTAATACTCGACATCACAAGACCGCGCCTTGGAGACCAGAATACGTTTCGCGTGCAGAGTTGCCACCATCTACATCCATATATACGACAGAGCCAACCAGCTTGCAACATTATTTAAAAAGAGCCCCCAACGCCTAAGATCCTCATCTTCTACGCATCAGATGGACTACTCCATGATTCCACATGACAGGTGACAGCGACGTTCTCCTACAGATCCACATTCGGAACGATGCGTTAGCATCCTTGATCTTGTTAAACCTGAGCCTGATCCTACAAGTCAACGTCCCACTCCCCGTTCTTGAACGCCACTTCGACAATGTACCAGTCATGGTATACATCCACGGCGGGGGCTTCGTGCTCGGCAAAATCGACGAGCAGCACAACACAGCGCACATGGTCGAGCAATCGCTCCTCGATTCTTAACCTGTAGTCGGGGCGAGCCTGCAGTATCGCCTAGGAGCCCTTAGATTCATGCACACGCCCGACGGAGGGAAGAATTTTAGCTTCTATAACTAGAGGAATGCGCTAATGTAGATTTAGAGCTTTATTTATAGGTTTAGGGGAAGCCTAGAGAATATTACAGCTTAGGGGGAGTCTGCTAGTACTATGTTAATCTACTATTATATGCTTGCTCTAGTTCCTCTAGGTCTACTGCCTTCTAGATAACCTCTGTTTAAGAGAGTAGTGCTAATGTCTAGTATTATTTGCCTAAGTATAGCTCCTATGCCTATCGCAGCCGCTTCTAAGCTGTATGCGAAGCTTGTGGAGGTCACTAGTGTTACAGAGAAAGGGGAGGCAATTACTCCTTAATTCTTAACCCGTAGTTGGGGCGAGCCTGCAGTATCGCCTAGGAGCCCTTAGATTCATGCACACGCCTAACAGAGGGAAGAATTTTAGCTTCTATAACTAGAGGAATGCGCTAATATAAATTTAGAGCTTTATTTATAGGTTTAGGGGAAGCCTAGAGAATGTTATAGCTTAGGGGGAGTCTGCTAGTACTATATTAATCTGCTATTATATGCTTGCTCTAGTTCCTCTAGGTCTACTGCCTTCTAGATAACCTCTATTTAAGAGAGTAGTGCTAATGTCTGGTATTATTTGCCTAAGTATGGCTCCTATGCCTGTCGCGGCCGCTTCTAAGCTGTATGCGAAGCTTGTGGAGGTCACTGGTGTTACAGAGAAAGGGGAGGCTGCATTGGAGAATCTGAGGAAGCTAGATGTTCAGGTAATTGTCGATGCAAGCGCCAGACTGATCAACGGGGGGGAACAGTGGATGTTTGTCGAAGACGATGAATGGTTTGCAGAGGGCACTGGCAAGGTGACGTGGGATCGGATTCCAGAATTGCTTGGTAAATGCGAGTGAGTCGATGAGATCGTCGTGGGGACAACTGGCACTGAGGTACGTCTACCAAACCACACCCCTTCCCTCTTCCATAGCCCGTACATGTCGATGCAAATCAACTGAAAAATGATAGGGTTCCATGTTCTCCAGCATCATGCACACCTTGACCCCCACAACCTTCACGAAAGCTATGACGGACACCTTCGGCCCAGAGAAAGCTTCCTCCATCCTAAAAGCGTATAACGTGACACGTACAATGGACAACAATCTCTTTCTGACCTCCGCCTTCCGCTGGATCGGCGACATCATCTTCGATGCACCCACACACGCCTTCGCCATCTACCTTGGCACCCACACGACCAAAAAGGTCTACCGCTACATCTTCGACGTGCGCAACCCGTTCCCCAACCACCCCCTCTACCAACAAGCGCACCACTGGGTCGACATCTACTTCGTTTTCAAAGCGCATCAGTTCCGCTATCCAACGGAGAATCTGAAGAGCATCTCGACAAAACATGCACAGTTGTGGATTGACTTTGCGAATGGCAAGGCACCGTGGAAAGAGTATAGATATAGCAACGGGAAGGAGGCCGTGCTTATGATTGCGGATGAGAGGGAGGGGTGGGTGGAGAGGAGTGTAGGGAAGGATGAGGCGTTGAACGAGAGGAGTTGGGACAGGGCGGAGACGCTGTGGGAGGCATGGAAGGAAAAGAACGGGAATTGGTTTTCGCCGTTTAAGATTGAGCCGTTGGAGAATGCGAAGACGGTCTAGGATGTAGATCCTTGTTTCTACCTACTATTAACATATATCGCATGTTTCCACACATGTTGGGGCAAACGATGCCAAGATGAATACGAGCACTTGCAGATCGTCAAATCAATTTCCCACCGCCTTGGTGCATCTGCCAGAGTGGATTTTGCACAGGTTATGATCAAGTGAATTTCGTTGTAGATATTAGTATTCTCCTTTCCCCACACGCTCGTCGTAGGATAGAACTGATTGCAGCATTATTTGTGCCCCCAAGGCGCAGTGCTCTGGACTCGTGTACTCGTTTGGGTTATGCGATATTCCGTCTTTACTCGGCACGAAGATCATGCTCGTAGGACATACTCGAGATGTCCATGCGCTATCGTGGCCGGCATTCGATCTCATGTCCATAACCTGGTCTTCGCCCACCTCTTGCAACGCTACTTCTCTCACCGTATCGATACAACGAGGGTGGAATTTGGACTCGGGTAGGCCCCAGGTTCGCTTAATCTTGTACGTGGTTCCGTTCTTTTCCTCTTCGATAATGCTGTCGAAAGCTTTGAGAATGCGGGTTGCGAGTTGGTCAACGAACTCGTCCGTTGAGCACCGGATGTCGATGATGAAGTCCACGCCAGCAGGTATAGTAGCTTGAGACGCTGTATCCGAGTTGATAACTCCGACGGTCGCAAACCCGAGTCCAGTCTTCAGCGCCGTGTCCCTCACGGCAGTGATCAATCGCGAAGCCGTTACAAGCGCATCACTCCTTTCTGGCATTGGAGTTGTTCCCGAGTGCCCTTCTACCCCATCAACCCTTATAGCATACCATTTCATCCCTTGCACGGCCGTAACAACACCGACAGCTTTCCCCTCCTTCTCCAGAAGTGGGCCCTGCTCAATGTGCAATTCAAAATGGCATTCAAGTCCATTCTCCTTGTAGTCGCAGGACGTGTCGCCCAGGTATCCTATTTCTTGCAGTGCATCTTTCATCAGTGTCCCTTCTTTATCTTGCGTAGCCCAGCATGCTTCGAGGGGTGTGGATGATTTGGTGCTCCACACTCCCGATGCCATCATAGCGCCGGGAAACCGCGCGCCTTCTTCGTTAGTCCAGTCTATGAGGGCAATGGGACAGTTTGTTTCGATCTTGTTCTCGTGAAGGGTGCGGAGGACTTCGAGGGCGGCTTGCACACCGAGGATGCCGTCGTATCTACCACCTACGCATCCAGCGTTAGCCCTCAATTCCAAATGTCTTGAACCTTTCTCACGTAGCATCCGACGTACCAGCGGGTTGTGTATCCATATGGCTCCCCATACCAATTGGCAATCTATCCTTTGCGCTCCCCGCCCGTATCGCGAAAATGTTCCCCATCTGATCGATCTTGACCTGACAACCCAACGCCTTACACTCGTCCACAAGCCAGTCCCTCGTCTCTTTATCCTCCTTGCTCAGCGTCAGACGACACATGCCCGTCGATGGTGCGGAAAGAGCACCCCATTGCGTGCAAGTAGACTGCAGTGTAGAGTTGAGTCGCTCGGCGTTGATCCTCAAGGTGGGCGACATCGCGTCTGAACTGCCTCAATCGTGGTAGACATGGTGAGAAGGGCAAGGGAAGGTGCTATATGAGATGACAGGTTTCTATGACTGTAGAAACATCCCGTAGGTTTGCCGTCATGGCGTAGATAAGCGCTTCCGTCCCCGTCGGAGAGGAAGATGGCGCGGTAACATGGCTGGGATGTTGAGTGTGGAAACTCGGCGCGGGCAACAAATGAGGGGCACTTGTTGTCGGTATCTATCGTCGCCGAGGCTCCCACTCCTGTTAGCCCACCTTCGACGACAGTGATATCTCTCCTATGTTTATCATGGCGTCGATGGGCACCGTTGTTGACTTGAACGCCCTACGATTTGCAAGACTCTCAAGGATCGAGGGAGGACTCGTTTTGGGCAAAGATGGCGACGACTTATGACATCATCATTCTCAATGGTATCGTGGTCACCGATACGGAGGTGGCAGAATTGGATGTTGCAATCAAGGATGAGAAGATCGTAAAAATCCTGAAGAGGGGAGCATTGGGAGACGTGAAGGCTACGAAGACAATCGATGCCGAGGGTGGATATGTCATGGTAAACAAATGAGAAACCCAAAATTCAGTAACCTAGAGTGTCAACCGAGCAGCAGTTGCTGACTCAATTCCAGCCAGGAGGTGTTGATGCACACGTCCACCTTGATGAGCCTCCCCTCTTTGGCAAAGGGTCCACAGCAGACAATTATGAATCGGGTAGGTAATCTTCAGGGTCAGGTCCCTTGGTCCGTTTACTCACACTACCTTAGGCAGTAGATCAGCAATTTGTGGCGGAACAACGACAATGGTTACATTTGCCCCTCAAAGGAAGTCTGAAGATACGCTACTCGACACACTTAGAGACACTCACGCCAAAGCAAAAGACACTTGCTACGCAGACTACTCGTTCCATCTCCTCGTTGGCAATCCGTCTGCAAACGCACTCTCCGAATTCAAGACACTCCGCGAAGAAGGTGTCTCGTCACTGAAGATCTATATGACATATGAAGCACTACAACTGCACGATGGTCAAATTTTAGATGTCCTTCTCGAAGCCCGGAGACAGAACATCACTACCATGGTACACGCCGAAAATGGCCAAGTGATTGACTGGATGACCGCTCAATTAGAGAAGAGGAACATGTTCGAACCAAAGTATCACGGATCGAGTCACCCTGCCATGGCGGAAACTGAAGCTACCTACCGAGCAATCAGTCTCTCGGAATTCATCGACACGCCCATTCTGATAGTGCACGTCTCCACCCCAGCAGCTACGGCGCACATCAAACAAGCCCAAGATAGAGGACTCCCCATCTACGCAGAAACATGTCCGCAGTACCTCTTCCTCACAAAGAACGATCTCGACAAGCCCGGTTTCGAAGGCGCGAAATGCGTATGCTCCCCCCCTCCACGAGAAAGCGAGGCCGATTGTGACGCCATCTGGGATGGTCTAGCCAACGGAACATTCACTATCCTCTCCTCAGACCACTGTCCTTTCCGCTACAACGACAACACCACGGGAAAGAAGACCTGCATCACAGACGAGTACCCCGTCGGTCGCTTTAAATATATCCCCAACGGGTGTCCCGGCATCGAAACGCGCTTGTCTCTAGCTCTCGGAGAAGAGCGCCTCTCCCTCACAAAGTTCGTCGAAGTAACGAGCGCTAACCCCGCGAAGCTGTACGGACTGTGGCCGCGAAAGGGCGGCATCATCGAGGGCGAGAGCGACGCCGATATCAATATCTGGTATCCGCCGGGCAAAATGCAACAATATCAGCTTAAGAACGAGATGCTACATCACGACGTGGATTACACACCTTTTGAGGGAAGGACAGTGAAGCAGTGGCCGAGATGGACACTGCTGAGAGGGAAGCTAGTATGGGATAAAGAGAATGGCGGATTAATAGGAGAGAAGGGGTATGGACAGTTTGTTAAGAGGGGGGTGAGTTCGTTGAAGGGCCCGAGGGTGAAAGGGGAGTGGCAGATACCATTATGAGTGTGCTGACGAACTCGATCTGTCAGTGTTACAGCGGGAGTAGTCACATTACACTACGTAGTATTGGGGATAGTGGTGTGCTCTGTTCTGTTGTACGCCCACGAGGGCCATCGTGTACACCACTGAACATGCACGTGACATGTGCGGCATTAAATGAAACAGCAAATATTGGGTATCTAGTATACCAGCAAAGATTGGGTATCTAGTCTACACGCCTTGCTCCTAAATCAAAACCGATGCCTCCCTAATCCCAGATGAATGAGCCCCAAGATATTCCCTTCTTCGTGTACGCAATATTGGTAGCAGTGAGCTTGCCGTATTGTCCGTGTATATGTACAAGCGAAGAAGAAGTGAGGGCATACGACTCTATAACTATGAGTCGCCTATCAACTGTTTATTGCATGTAAGTGAACTCACCATCAGTCGACTGATTTGAGGGGTATATCCTTGGGTTGCTCTTCATCGCTCTTTCTGGCGCGGCGTGCGAGATGGAGCTGCCATGCCGCGATGGACACTCCTATGACCGTTGCAATGATTCCCATGACCCCGAATACAATAGCTGAAGAGCTCTCGGGCGTGGCGGTTGCTGGTGTCGGAGTCGGAGTCGGAGTCGGATATTGTCCAGGTTCAAAGGCCATGCGTTGGACGAATTTCATCGGGTTCCACATGGTAAAGGTTACGAATATGGAGGTTTGAAGCACGTAGATGAGGGAGTATATACCGAGACAGATAGAAGGCTGATCTGAAAGATGGTTTTGTATGTGTCTGCACCGGTGTTGAGATGATGGTATGGATTCTTTGAACAAATTTGCTCTTGGTCGTAGTCGTATTGGAGTACTTATACGTGTCCACGACCCCCTGTCTATGACTGTTCCTGACTTGAGTGCACTTTTCATGACCTGTTTGCACTGCACGTGACTATAGCGTAACGGTAGGTTTCTATGGCTGAACCCCCCACTTCCTGCCGTGCTTTGTTGCACTGAGTATCCAAAGCCTTGGAAGGGACATGGCTTAGCTGGTTTCATGGCATATCATGGTGTATCGAAGCTTCTCAGGCACACCCTTGCGTGGTTCACTGACACGCCACAGGCCCTGTACCACCAGTGGCATTTAGGCTCCCCCCAGAGTGTCTCTCACGCTCTCATCTCCTGCGTTTCCCACTATTGCCTACCAGTCTACTTAAGCTCTCATTGCACTCAATCTCATTCTGTCAACCACTCCTTGTCCAGGCCCAACCAGCATCCTCTTCCGGGAACCATGACTCGACTTCTGTTCCATCATCGCAAGGCCATAGCCAATGTTACAGACCAACTCTTCTCGCTCGTGTAACATCTGAACTGACTGAGTTATTGTAACTTAGGACAAGCAAGAGTGTCTTCCCAGTGAAGGAGAACTTCCGATAAGCTACGATCCATACATCGAAAAAGAGTTCACCTGCTCAAAGGCCAGCCTGGCGAACGGAAATTCGAAAGGGTTCCCTGTCCAAACGAGTTCCTCCAAAGAAGCCTCCGAAAGTACTGCAACGCCTCAAGCTTTACCAAAACACACGATCCATGACTGGTATAACAACCACCTCCATGAGAATACCTGAAACAGTATGGACTCCTTTAACAGGGCGTTCCTGGTCGGCTATCACAAAAGGGCGGGTATGGCGATGGAACGATAACACAAATTCGAACAGAAGACTCGACTGCAGTTCGGCTATAGAATTTTCGATCTAGGAAGTATAGGAAAACGTCGAACATTTGATATATCTTTGTTCTCCACTGTTGCTAAAATGACCAAGGATGTCCTGACCTCGACCGAATTCCGACACCACCCAGCTCCCACTTCAACATACTGTACTCAGATGTCGTGGAATACCAGTCAACTCGCTAGCAACGATACAGATTGTGCAGATAATCTACACCTTTTGCTCGCGAACATATACCAGCCAACAGACACTGGGAACGACATTAAAATGTCTTGGAGTTTTGAGGGGAAATCAAAGACAAAATTTGGAACTCGAAACTCGAAACTCTCATTCCTAAACAAGTCTGTACGGAAAGGTCAACGAAAAGGCAACCACCGTTTTGGAGGACCTGAACCTATACCCCGACATACCACCTGCGGCTCAAGCCCACTCTTAGTTCCTAAGCGAATAACTGGCCCGAGTTGGAATTGGTGGCTGGGGGTTAGCATCCAAAGATGCTCAATATTGGTTAGAAAGATCATTGCTGCACTGTTGGCTGGACAGCGCGGACGATCTACAACATACTAGATAGCTGTAGCACAGAGTGTTCGAAATAATCATATTCAACAAGCCAGTCATCGTCGGCTGGTCTCTTTTGTACATTTATATCACAAAGCTATGAACAATGAGGTGAAACCCCTTCTCAGACTGGGCGAGAATGTTGCCAAGAGGACCGTAGCTGGTACTTCGGCTTTGCATTATGCAACAAGAGGATCTTTGGATATATGTACAAGTCTCATTTCGGCCACATGCAATCAACAAGGTAGACAATACCGCGTCTTTCTACATCGTGTAAAGCCAGAAGAGAAGAGGTTGTTGAATACTTCTTATCTAACAACACTATCGACCCGAATGCTCATGTCAAAGCGAGTAAACCCTCTCGCTGTAGCTATCAATCTCTAGAGTGTGCTCAACGTTGGGCGTTCGACAGTAGCAGGATCGGATCTTGGCTCCGATGAAATTAGCTTGCGGAGATTTTCCTCGTTTTCGGGCCCATCCGCATCTATCCACGGCCAAGATGAAAAACATCGCCTATTTCGCCATGGTTTATTGGACACACAAGAGAGCCATGAAAGGCGTGACCTCTATCATAAGGAAGAAACTGTTCCATTTTGTGGAGGACATGGACACTCGGTATCAATATGGCACACAACAAGCGGTATCCTGATGGAATGACATCTTTGATGTTCGCAATCAGAAATGGCTAGCAAAAGGTGGTCAATCTCCTTCTAAAGCAGCATTTCACTGATCCACTATTGATGAACGCATCTGTGCGATAACGGCAGTCTATTTGGCACTATCCAGATTAAACAAAGCAGTAGAAAATAAGAGACAGCCACAAAAGGTCGAGACCCATAGGGGCATATGTACAGTGCTAAACGAAGAGATCTCGAGGAGAAACAGGGAAACAGAGCAAAGTAGGTTGAAACATCGCTAGTAGTATGTTGGTGGGTATATACAGTGTGTCAATCTAATTCTATAGCCTTGAACGGTCTCGCCATGGGGTTGCTTATTAGATTAATTCGACCGAGTTTATAACCCTATCAACCCCAAAGATAGCACCTGGATATATTTCTTCATCCCTGCATCTGCCTCCGTGCCGCACACCGCCCGTGAATATCAGGAGAACTTAATATTTCTGAACCGACGTGAATCGCGTTCGTTGTCTTATAGACTTTGATCATCGATGTTTGTTTATTAGAACCCAGCTCATCTCGCTGCTTCCAGCCCCTCAGGAGGACCTGATGTGAGTACCAGAAGACGCACTGAAAACATCTAGAAACGTGATATATCTGCTGGAAACACTCTGTTTGTCCTCGATGGTCAGCATCTGTGGACATGAAACCTAAAGTTTGCCAAAACCCTTGATTCCTAACCGATTAGCACTTCCCCGGATTCTTTGACCTTGTTTCATAAATCATCGTGAGCACAGCCTCGAGATATAAGATGTTGTTTGCCGCAGTCAAGAATGCTTAATTTGCGTAGATTGTGAACGGCCTACAATGAGACTAGCCTCTTTGGTCCCGCTTCGAAAACAGCCGCTCAGCCTGATCTCCAGTTATTACGACACGTTTCACTTCATGGTACAAGGGTACACGTACCTATGTATATTGGTGCGACTATTAATCAATCTGCTCCCAACTACTCGGATTTTAAAGCCACTGTGTTTGCAACACCTGAGACATATACAAACGGTTTTTGGAGGCCTGGCCCGCGTCTCCGGTTCATGCGTCATAGTATGAGCGATTTTTATGTGAAGACTGACTTGAGTTCGAGCTTATAAATAACAATTTCTCTCCTGGTTTCTAAGGCTTCCCTCGACTCATCCACGAAAATGTTGGGACAAACGACGCTTCTCGCCACCGTGCTCGCACTGCTCTCAGTCACCACTGCTCAGGTCTCCGAGGGCTTCGAAAGTGGTCTCGACGCAGCTGCCTGGCCTACATATGCAGCCGACTGCGACCAAGGGGGAAAGGTCACGCTCGACAGCACTACCGCCCACACTGGCAAGAACTCAGTGAGGGTGGATGGTGCTGGTGGCTACTGTGGACACAAATTCTTCGGCACGACCAAACTTCCAGCTGGTGATATCTACGTGCGGGCTTGGATGCAAGTTCAAATCCTACAGTTCTGTGAAGGAACCACACTGACGACGTCTTATAGCAAGAACTCGAAAGCCCTCACTGATTCCCACGTCTCCTTCATAACCATGCCCGATACTGCCCAAGGAGCCAAAAAGCACCTCCGCATCGGCGGCCAATCCAAGATTCTCATGTACAACCGCGAATCCGACGACGCCACACTTCCCGATCTCTCGCCTCAGGGAATCGCTACCTCAGCAGCTCTGAAAACGGGCGTTTGGCAGTGCTTTGAGTACCATGTCGGTACCGACGGCACGATCGAGACCTGGTTGGACAATGCTACGATTGCGGGTCTGACTGTGAAGAGCGGAGTGGCCAATCCGAATGCAGCTCAATGGCAGAGGAGCACGCTAAAGCCGAAGCTTACGGGGGTTTACTTTGGGTGGGAAAGCTATGGTGGGGATACTAACACATTTTGGTATGATGACATTGTCGTTGCGTCGGCGAGGGTTGGTTGCACCTAGAGGGCATACAAATGTGTTGCTCTTTGAGTATTGAATTGAAATTTAAATATTGTGGGCCACGAAGCCCCTTTTTTTTCACTAGCAAGCCACTGTGACCTGTTGCATAGCATCTCTCTACCGGACGTCGAGATACATTGAGAGTCCCAAATGTTTCCGTATGTTTGAGACTTGGCGAAACACGTTCTAACGGATGCTTACATGTTTTGGAATGATATTCCTTGTCCTCATAGTGCAGGTTAACTCGCACGGTCGCACTGAAACGAGTCAAAGCTTGGACATGAATGCACGTGACCAAGATGGAGCTGCGAAAACGTAAACATAAATCCTCAAACCTCCACAGTCTCACACTTCCACCTATTCTAATTCCATACAGCGGATTCCGAATCATATAAACTCTTTGCAGCTTCTTCGCCTTGAGAATACAAGTTGAGGTCCCCCACCACCTTGATTGAGATTGAATACTGATATGCGTTTTCAAGGATACATCGAGTCCCTCGCCGTCCTCTACACGCACAACACCTTCTTCTTCTTCTTCTTCTTCTTCTTCTCCTTCTCCTCCTCCTCCTCCTCCTCCACAGGCACATTCCTTCCTTTCTCATCTACACTGTATCGAAGGCCCTCCTAGTAATACTTCTACTTACGATTTTCACGTCGAAATCATAAGTCATTTCGGAGTTGGTGGAAGGGGAGGGAGGGAGGGGAATAGAGAGAGCCGATTACTGATAACTCAATTGAAGATCGTTCTCACGCTTTTCCTTTCTGTTTTGCACCCCCCCCCCCCCCCCCCCCCCCCCCCCCCCCCCCGTACTACAGCACAGACAAAGCGTCAAAACGTCATAGAGATGAATAATTCCTAATCGCACACCTTTCCGCTCGGTGGTTTTGGTCCTTGGAATGGGAAGGAGAGGGAATTGGCTCGCGAGTTGACTGGTTCAATGTTGGCGGGATTTGCAGGGTAGGTGTAGTTCACTGACCATCGAGTCACTTTCATTACATTGTAAAATAGATCAGTGAGAGAGATAAAAATCACATGTATTAATAAAGGTTCTATCTAAGAGGCAACTACCTAAAATAATAAGGAGTAGCGCTTGAACCTGAGCGCGGTGCAGCTTCGGCGACGTTTAGGCTACGTCATGTGATCGTATCTAGGTCTAACATCTACACCTATTGTCCATATTAGTCCGTCTACGACGCACTCTGATCAATCACCACGGGTGTAGAACGCTCTCCATCCGGCGATATATCAACGGCCTGACTAACTTCAATGAAATCCTCCAGCTCCTCACTAGTAGTCTTCAACTTCTCCTTCACCGCTGTCACACCCTCGAATCCAACGATATGTCTTGCGGGCGGATTGTCATGGCCTCCAATGGCAGTAAGCGCATGTACCGTCTCCGCAATCAAACTCGCCTTCACACCCTGAGGCAACGGTGGATACAGTGACGTCACAGTATCGGAACTCAATAAGTCGCCGGTCGAGGGCTCGTGTATAATTCCACCGGGACTGGTGGTCGAATTGCTGTCTGTCGGAGAGTGTATTTCGGAGATGATGGAAGGGTTGTTGACACGGTCGAATTTGTCGAGGATAGAGGAGAAGATTTCTCGGGCCAACGGTGCGGGATTTTCGGCTTGCGAGTAGGAGGATAGGGGCGGGACAGATGTCATGCGGTTGGTGAGGACGTTGACTTCCATGTTTGCCTGGACAATGGACATTTTCACGTTGAAGGGGGCAATTTCGTAGGCGAGGCTCTATGATCTGTCAACATTGGCTTGTGTGAAGATTATTAGGGGTTGGTCACGTCGCAGTATCCTTCGATTGCCCATTGGGATGAGCAGTACATGCCAAGTCCTGGAGTTCCTAGATGGCCAGCTACTCACTGTTAGCCTTAGATTGGGTTGGGTGATGAAAGACAACTCACTAATTCCAGTCAATACCACAATGTGCCCATTCTTCCGTTGCCGCATGATCGGCAGAACGGCTTTGATAATGTTGACGTTTGCGAAGAAGTTCATCTCAAACGTTTCTTGAACAAGGGAGATTGTGCGACTATTCTGTGCTAGTTCTTCGATTGTCCCGATCACAGCTATTTCATAAGTCGTCAGATTATCGCTTCGAAAACAGAAGCTGGGCAAGAGAAAATACCTTCGCTGGTGCTACCAAACAATACATCGATGCGTCCGAAAGCTTCGACTGCCTCTGCTACAGCAGATTGGCACTGACTGACGATCCTATCTCGGGACTAGCTTCAGCTTCAATACTTCCTCAGCATACATAAAGCCTCACCTTGGATCCAGACCCACCACTCTCAACCTCTCTCTCCGCCGCTCAGTCTTTTTAACCTCTTCCAAGAATACTCGGAAATCCTCACTCGGGCCTTCTCTTTTTTCAAACTCAACTGGTACCACTCCGGCAACCACATAGTCGCCATGATCAAGCACTTGTTTTGCTAACGTGATGGCAGTTGGCGATGTTCCAGTCGTGATGAACCAGACTCGGGGTGCATTGTGAGGGGGGAAATGAGGAGACTTGGGACGCGGAGGCCTCGAAGACGATTGTGCGCTATTCTGCTGCGTCATGGTAGAGGAGCAAAGAGCGACAGCTTCATTGCGACACACTCAATGCGCACTACATGAGATGAGATGAGTTGAAAGTTATATGTACTGGAGCCTTGCAGCGATCAAGGCACAGTGCGTGAGTGCATGTTGAGTGATCTGCGGGGACGGCAGATGAAATGCCTAACGCCGAACATAGATCTATGCACTAGTCTTGAAATGACACTAGCGCACTCGGCTAATAAACAGCATCGAGCATTTCACCGCACTCTCGACATCACCACCACCAATTCAAGACATATCACCATTTAGGGAAAAACTTGGGATCACTGCCTAGCCAGCGTCAAGGGAGAGATCAGAAATGAGTTCATTAGCCCAATAGCGGCGATATTCCATAGTACGAGGAATAGGCAGCCACTCCCGCCGAGTTCTACATTAGGTGAAAGACGCTTTCAAGACCACTCCTCAAGGTACGCTCCCATCTTCAATCACCTCTCCAGCTTCTTTCACTCCCAGCCATCTTCCTGTCTGTCTCGCCCCAGCCGCCTCATTTTTGATCCTTAGAATTAGCGATCCCCTCCATTTTTTTCGTCTTCCTTCTCATTCCCTTGACATCGTCTTTCTCAAGTCTTCGTCTCTCAATTCACATCCCTTCTTGCTACACAGCCCGCCATACAAGCTCTTTCATACGAGCTCTTCAACATCTTCAATATGTCTGTCAACTCGCACCCTCTCGTGCCCACCTTGGAGGAGACGAACTGGCCCCTCGTTTTTTCTCAAGCCGAACTTTTCCTGGCCAAATTTAGGTCCCAGGTCGACGAGCTCCCCGAGTGGATGGTTAATGACCCGATTCCCCAAATAGTTGTCCAGACCTATCCCAACTTGATCTACAGCGAGCAGATTCGTAAGCCAGATTGCAAGGCTTGGATCAAGGAGAATCGCTTCATCGGCGGCATCCGCAAGAAGCGCGGCCCCATCTCCGCCCCTCGCAGGAACAGACTCGACAAGAACCAGATCATGAATCGCCCTGCAACCGTTGCGCAATACCAGCGCCATTCTCTCCATCTCATCAGCAACGTGCTCAACCTACGCACCAACGCGTCGCCTTTCACCGTTATCCTCGATGATCTGAACCAGCGTGCCACCCCGTTTGTCACCGAACTCATCCGCCGCGGCTTGTCTCGCAATGTCAACGTAGTGTTTCTCTCATTCGAATCTCCGGCAGTCCATCTCCAACGAGTCCGACACGTTGCTGGCTGGGGTGACCGCACCGGCGATGACATCCTCCGTGAGATTGAGAGTGCCATGACTGGCTTCAAAGAGAGCCTTGTCATCGTCGACTCTCTCAATGACCTTCTCAACGACAAGCACGTCGACATGGGTGCCCTCTTCAGTCTCGTCTCGTACAAATATGTCTCGACTCTCGTCGGCATCTATCACCAAGACATCACCGCCATCCAGTCCCCCGACAATGCCTACGTTCCTCAGTCACTCGACGTCATAAAGTACATGGCTACTACCGTCATCACCTGCAATTCCTTCGCACACATGCTCGCTAAGAAAGCCGCCAAAGAACGCAGCCTCGCGGAGCCGACCCACGGCCTCCTTCAAGGCGCCGAGGGCATTGTCGAGTCCCTTGGCGGGAACGACCACCGCGGCATTGTCCTCGAAGCCGAGTTCCGTCGAAAATCGGGCCGGCCCGAGTCCGAGACCTTTTTCCTGCGTCCGGCTCGTGTGAGTGACTACAACGAACCGATCGAGGACATGATTGTCGGCACGTTGAAGAAGGAATTCATCGTCTTGCTCGACCAGGTCCCCGAGTATGGCAACGAGGCCATCATGGGATCAATCAATGCTGCCGCGAACGAAATTGAGTCTACAATGAACTTGGGCCTTACCGACAAGCAAAAGGAAGCACGTGAGGGCGTCATCCTTCCGTACACCGACGCGCAGAACAATGAAGGCGCAGCCGGCGAGGGAGGTCGTATCCTCTACGACATGGGTGAGGAGGACGACTTCGATGAGGAGGAGGATGAGATTTGAGTGGTTGCTTATTGTGGGTGGGGAATGGCGCTTGGTGGTTTTATGCACTGATGGTATACCCATGCATGATGATATGGAGTTTGGCTTCTTTCTTTCTTTCTTTCTTACCTTCTGAAACCTCTTCTTTATACTCTTCTCTAGTTCTCGTATAGAAACGACTATCTGAACATTACCCTCGTGTCTAGTAATATACGATCCTGTGACGCTCGCTGAAAATACAGGGTACAAGGCAAAAAGATCAGATAACCCCCGTAAAGCCCTACCGTATCCGCCGCCCTTACCTTTACCGGAAATCCTACTGTTCTTTCAGTAGATTGGAGTAGTGGTCCAAAAGGAGAGACTGAACATGGCCATGTGGAGTGAGTTCTGAGCGAATGGCCCGGAATCGAGTCTCGAACCGGGATGGAAGCAACTTGCTTTGAGGATACTGCATTTTGGTGACTGGACAAAGGAATGAAACATAGTGTGTAATTCCCTCCCGTAGCTACCAGAAGTGATTTTACAATGTTGGAAATCTCGTAGATTGAAGCACCTCCTGTAATTCCAAGTCGTAATTGATGCGGATTTAATCTGACACGTGAGGAAGCGGGCACGGGCCACATTGAATCTTAGACAACCCATCGTCCAGCAGCTCGTCCTCTCTTCCTCCACACGATACACCCAAAACTCCATCCATACATCCGTCGCATCATCACAGAGCTCCAGAATGTCGTCGCGTTCCAGCGCCCGAGACGAGCGCCCACGAGATAGCGGCCGCGATCGAGACGTAGGCACATACCGACCACCACGAAATCCCGCCAGAGAATCTGGTCGCGACCGCGACGGCGCACCACTGAGTGAACGAGGAGGCAAAAGCAACCGCTCACGGAGCCCGCGACGAGAACGCGGCGGCCGGCGATCAGACAACGGCTACCGCGCTCGCTCACCATTACGAGGCAACGACCGCGACAGGGAAAGGGAACGAGATCGGGACGGCGGACGTGGAGGTCGAGGAGACAGGAGTAGTCGCGATGAAAAGAGTAGTCGCGATGATAGGAGCAGCCGCAGCGACTACCGGGGTCGAGAACCGCCGTCAGGGCCTCGAGGCGGAGGAGTTGGCGGACGCAATAGCGAGTACAAACCTGCTGGCGGACCAGTCAAGCCGCAACCCAAGGAGGAAGTGAAAGTGAAGGTCGAGGAGAGCAAGGATGAGAAGATGGAGGATCAGTCGGATCGTCCAGAGGGCATGGACGACGAGTCCTGGGCGATGTACAACATGATGGGCTTTGCAGGGTTCAAGTCGACCAAGGATACCAAGGTGCCGGGCAACGACAAGAACTGGGGTATCAGGAAGGAGAAGGAGTTGAAGGCGCGACAGTACATGAATAGGCAGGGTGGATTCAACAGGCCGCTTTCGCCGTCACGGGATGCTTGAGCGAGGTTGGAAAGACGACCGACGACCGACTTGGAGGATTTGAGTTTCGCACTTCTTAACACGATACCCGCCCCTTGGGCGCAGATGGTCAGCCTGGACGAATCACGGTATGCCTGCCTTCGATTCAATTACCATGCACAAGCTTTTCTTTCCGCCCTGCCTTGCAAGTTCTTACGGCTAATCCGACTGGCTGAGCTTTAGATGCGCATTGCCCAGAGCGATCTGGTCCGAAGAGTAGGAGACTGATGGATTATATCAATACGACAGACTTCCGGTTGCCTGCATATGGGTTTCGGTGCCATGGTGGCGTATACCGGCGATGGGGATTAGGCCGGGCAGTTCGATACAGAATGAATATTTGCCAACATAATGAATCGAATCTTGATGCAAATATGTGTGACTATTCTTGACCAAGTACGGGTGGCTTTGGTTGCGATCAAGTATTGGATTGTTAGTTTAGATAAGGAGAATATAAGGGGTTTTGGGAATGTTCTATTCATATGTACGTCTCAGAAGAACAGCAACGGTGAGCAAACCTACCTAGGTAGAGGACCAAAGGATCAATTACTCTCTACCAAATACCATTTGTGTCCGCCGGCAGTATGTTTTTCTGGCTCTTTCACATGGTGAGACTCGCGCCTGCGCCACAGTTTTCGGGAGTGCCACAGCTCGGGGCGCGGAAATCTGTCCCCAACCTAACACGGCAACCCCACAGTCCACAGTCCACAGTCCACACGGTCAAGGTGCAGCTCCAGAAGCTGCGCACGACATATCCCCTCCTCTTCCCCCATCAATTGAAATCATGGCGTCAACATCAAGGCGCCAGGGCCTATTCTTTGGCTTCTTGTCTCTTCTTTTCGCGTTTGTGGGCGCGCAGGTCGCGGAAATCGAAAAAGCGAGCAATGACAGCTTACTATGGGGCCCCTACCGTCCCAATCTATATTTTGGTGTGCGGCCCAGGATACCGAAGAGCTTCATGGGCGGTCTGATGTGGACGAGGGTGGAGGACTATGCGAGTGTACAGAATAGTGAGCTCTTCGTCTTGTACTCTTGCAGTGAACATAGCTAACGGGCGTTATCTAGACTTCAGACACACCTGCGAACAGCACGAACTCGACGGCTACGGCTGGGATGAATACGACGTGCGCAGCGGCGGTCGCCAGACGATCCACGACCCTGGGAACCGCATCGACATCACGACTGAATTCATAAAGTTTCCTGGAGGCCAGCACGGCGGGAGCTGGGGAGCGAGAATCAAGGGCACGCCGAGGGCGGATGCATCGCCTGATCTGCGCTCGACTGTCGTCTGGTACAACACGCTACAGGGGCTGGGCAGTTTGGAAGTTGTCAATGAAGAGGAGGGGTCGACAGGAGCTGAGGGCGATGTGCTGTTCAAGGGACAAACGGTCGAGTTGGGTGATTTCGACGTGAGGATTACAGAAGGCAAGGGTGATCACCCGAAGACGGGACACCCTAGTTACGATGCAAAGCCACTGGATCGTACGTTTGTGCACAGCGTTTCGTTATCAGACGAGGCTCTGTGGCAGACCAAAGCTGTGCTTTTCGCGCATTTGAAGAGCGAGATCGACGAGCTCATTCCCAAATACCCCGAGGACAATCCTCCCCCGCCAGCTCAGGTGTATACGATTGCACACAAGCCCGGACGAGGAAATTTGCATATTGTTCAGAAGGTCTTTGAGGGCGCTTTCGAATTCGACATCCTCTTCTCGTCCGCTTCGGCACCCAAACCCGTCACCTCGGAGGACTTGACGTTGCAGATCAAGTCTGTAACTGGTGGGTTCTCCAGTCGTTTCGCTGACATCTTCAAGCCCCAAGCGCCTTTCCTGAAGGAGAGGTACGAGGAATTCTCCAAGTCGTTGTTCTCCAACCTCATTGGTGGCATTGGTTACTTCTACGGTGACGCTCGCGTTGATCGATCTTATGACCCCGCTTACGAGGAGGACAATGAGGGATTCTGGGAGGACGCCGCTGAAGCCCGAGCGAAGAACTTGGCGGCATTTGAAGGTCCATCCGAGCTGTTCACCAGCATTCCATCTCGACCATTCTTCCCCAGAGGTTTCCTATGGGATGAGGGCTTCCATCTTCTCCCCGTGATCGATTGGGATGTTGATCTTACGCTGGACATCATTAAGAGTTGGTTCAAGCTCATGGATGAGGATGGCTGGATCGGTCGCGAGCAGATTCTCGGTGCCGAGGCTCGCAGCAAAGTGCCTGCTGAGTTCCAGGTTCAATATCCGCATTACGCCAACCCACCCACGCTCTTCATGGTCATCACGTCCTTCCTCGATAAGCTCGATGCGCAAAAGTCGGATTCGAGCAACCAAAAGGTACTTTCGGAAAGGTCCTACTCGATGCAGCTGCACAGTCGGGAGGCTGCTCTTGAGTACCTTCGTACATTATATCCCCTCCTCAAGCGCCAGTACTTCTGGTTCCGTAAGACACAAGCGGGAGACATCAAGTCCTACGATCGCGAAGCGTTTTCATCCAAAGAGGGATACCGCTGGAGAGGACGAACTCCCCAGCACATCCTCACCTCGGGCTTGGACGACTACCCAAGAGCGCAGCCCCCGCATCCCGGAGAGCTCCATCTCGATTTGATCAGTTGGATGGGTCTTATGACGCGCTCTATCAAGCGTATCGCTATCTACCTAGGCGAGGAAGACGATGCAGCTGAGTTTGCCAGATACGAGGAAGCCATCATCCGCAACATGGACGACCTCCACTGGAGCGAGAAGTCGGGAATGTACTGTGATGCTACAATCGACGCATATGAAGAGAACAGCCACGTCTGCCACAAGGGATACATTTCGCTCTTCCCGTTCTTGGTTGGTCTTATTCCCGCGGATAGCCCCCATCTTGGCAATATCTTGCACACACTTAGCGACCCTGACGAGCTGTGGAGTGACCACGGACTCAGAAGTTTGAGTAAGAGCGACGAGTTTTATCACACGGGAGAGGACTACTGGCGCGGGCCCATCTGGGTGAACATGAATTACCTCGCTGTGTCCCAACTCTTGGTATCTATTCTCCCCATCCCATAAATGTAGCCCAGCAATCTAACGTAATCACAGAACGTCGCACAACAAAAGGGTCCCCAGCAAGCACGAGCAACTGAACTTTATACCAACCTCAGGAAGAACCTCGTCAAGACTGTATACGAGAGCTGGAAAGACACGGGCTTCGCGTGGGAGCAGTACAATCCCGAGACTGGGAAGGGCCAGCGCACGCAGCACTTCACCGGGTGGACGAGCTTGGTGGTCAAGATTATGAGTATGCCTGATTTGAGCGGGGCGAAGGAGAAGGATGAATTGTAGATGCGTTTCCAATATGCAGGGGACTGTAGACACGGGACCGTGTAGGATACGCGGTAGGTTGTGGAAAAGAGGGAAATGACCCGGAGGCGTATAGTCAGTTTGTGGGTTTGGTAACAGTGCATAGAGGCAGGCGCTTGTCAGTCCCCAAACTTTAGGTGATGGATCAAAATTAACAGGATGGGATGTAGCTCTAGCTAGCTAGCTAGCTAGCTCCGAGTAGAAGCAAACTCCATCATCCATACACTGTTTGCCCCATAAGCACACGCATCACTCACTCACTTTTGAGTGGTGACGTGCAACGTCCAAGCTCCGTCATGTGACGGTATAGTAAGTCTATCAATCGGTCCAACACCTTGACGTGTGGTCAGAAGCAGGAGATTCTCCGGGGGCATTGACATCTTAGGTGGTGCATGCAGATGGATGGATGGACGATGATACGCTCTGTGGGTTGCTCAAGTTCATCAAGCAAGGCCGTGGTCCTATGGGACTCTTCTGTTTGAAGGCTAGGTGGGGCGGTTCGTTGATTGGAGTGTGTGGTATATATCCAGCACTACCTACCCGCTTTCTCATACGACCTGGCACCTGCTGCCACAAAGACGAACCCACCAGAGCAGAAGAAAATTTGCAAGCTCGCTTGCTCTACCCATGTGCCTCGGTGTACAAGCAATTGTGAACACTGATAGTTTATGAGTCTCCCACCAACAACAACAACAACACACAATCACCACTCTCGAGTATCCAACTCCCCAACTTTCGTCGGCGTTGGAGACTCGGAGTCGTAGGCTTCTTTGGAAACCCAGTGCATCATCATACTTCACTTCGTTGATCATGCATGGCAAAAAAGCTCCGACATGAGTGGACAGAACATCAATACAAGGTCCAGCACTTCCATCGGATATCCAGATTCGCCTCGCATACCATTTCCTTCCTGAGGGTTCAGAACAGCTGTTCAGACTCCTTGTGACAATTCTTTACACCTTTTTTCCGGAACCGAACCCACTCGTCGATCCAACCAATGGCTTCCAACTGCAATATTCTTGCCCGACCCACTCACTCCCCTTGCCCCAATACTAGGCGGTTCTATCCCGAGATTGGGCGGGGCTACATCGTGATAACCCCTGGATAGCACACGACTTTGAACTTCCGCAAGGACTCCAACCCGGGGCCCATCAATCGGGACTTCCAGGCGATCAAGACCTGGACGATACTGAATCTTGAGCGGTTCTTCGTTCCTGTGGAATGCACAGAGCTGGGTTCAAGGACTGATGATGATGACGACACTACTACGCTGTCTGCCATCAATTCCTCAAGCATGCCACCTCATCCGAGTCCCCAGCCTCGGCCCTCCCATCGAATCCGAGTCCAGAAAACGGCTATATGGCATGACGAGATCGCTCTTCTCCACGCTAAAGATCCTCGAGGAGGCATCTGGCGTGGTTCTCAACCTTGGGGATATACGCCATGCAGAGATGATTGGATGGATGCTACAAGGTTTTCCAAGCCGCGTCCCCATGCATGCGTAGCAGAGGATCACCGAACCAAGGCCAGCTCTCTCATAAGCAATATCGAGGACATCGAGATGGGCTCTGAAGCCTAAAGCTGAACCTTTTTCCCGCGAGAGACGCTGGGACAGATCGTTGAGCTAAGACGGGAGATCAAACACCTAAATGGTTCCATCCTCGACAAGCGTCCGTACTCTATCCTATCACAATCCACAGCCTGAGCATCTTCGGGATTAGCTCGTCGATGAATGATCAAGAGGTTATGCCGTTCGCCAAGGCCTGGGGGCCAGAATCATGGAGGGAAAGAGCAAGCGAAGAAGGGAGAAAAGTGATTTGTTTTGAGATGATACGCCTTCTGATAGAATCTCTCCGCTTACATATTCAGAGGAAGTGCCAGCTGAGGCGTCGTCGACCAAGATAAGGCCAGGTCGCTCCTAAATATTCTTTGTGCTCTGAGACCTCTTAGGTTATAATTACAACCTATATATAGGATTGCTTGCAAGGCTAGTAAATCTATAGTCTTGAACTTGTCGGTCTATAGGGCATGAGAAGGTGGCTCACTAACCATGCCCTGCCACACTTAATCGGCCGAAAAGGGCGAAGAACCAGGGCGACAGGGCCTCACTCTTCCTTGGGAAGCAGAGCAGTTGGGAAGAAGTCTTGGTGTTTCGTTTGAGAAGATACACACAGAGGGAGGTTCCTGTCCGTCTTCTGTAGACAGTAGGGATGAGATACGGGGGCGTTATACATGCACGTGAGCATGGAGTACAGATCGCTGGAGCAGTCCGCGAGTACCCGTATCATACATTCCTGCTGATCACTGCGGTTCAATCTGGACACATGGTAGTCGAACATCTTGATCGATGGCGCGATTGTGTGTGCTTGAGCCTCCCTCCCTCCCTCCCTCTCTTACAATAGCATCTGACCCTATGCACAAAACTTGGCATATATCAGCCCCCAGACTCAATCCTACAACTTGTATTCACATGACCGTGTGATGGCACCTCGTGTTGCTGCTGCTATCCTTCCATCCCCTTCTCCTTTCGAATGCGAAATAGACCCGTGCCTTGCTAACCCCCTATCCCCCCTATCCATCTCCTCCTCTACCACCACGAACATACCCGCATCTATATCCCCCGCTAATCTGACACAACGAAACGACACGATTCCCGTGCGTCCAATTGCGGTCTGGGCACACGCCACCCTCGCCCGCACGCATGCTCGGCCACGTGAGATCAGTCATGTCCTATAGATCGATTGATCCGTCGGACACTCTGCGTTGACATCTTGCTTGGTAGTTACAACCAACCCATCACACGTGACCGGAGGACCAGCATATTCGAAACGAAAACTGGATTACACACCTAACACGAGGTCTATCCGCACTGCAGCCTGACAAATAGCAAATAATCTAGGTCGGCGAAGCAGACACACGTGATGAATGAAGACAAGCAGACAAGCAGGCAGGCAGATACACAAGCAAGCAAGCAAGCAAGCAAGTAAGCAAGTACGGTTTGCTTGCTTACTTGCTTGCTGGTCTTTTCTTTCTCCCTCGAAGGGGGAGCGGGGTGCGTATATAAAACCGTCATCCCCATCCCCATTCATTCATTCATTTATCATCTCCTCCCACCATCATCATCTCACTACCAAGCTTCCTTGCATCCATCCATCCTTCCTTGCAAGCCACGAACGCACTCCAACGATTTCCCTCGCAAATCTCAAATCTCAAATCTCAAATCTCAACCCGCCGAACCAAGTCCAACAAAACAAAACAAAACAAAACAAAACAAAACAAGCAACTCCCACACTCAAAAGGAAATGAGCAACCCGAACCCAAGCAAGACTCAAATGACAAAGGAAGACGCCGGGCGCATCCAGTCCAGCCAGGTAAGCCACCCCAAGTCTCCCCACCAAGTCTCTCTCTCTCTCTCTCCCATTCTAGTGATAGATACTTTGGTATGCTCCATGGATATAGTTACTAACGCATTGATTGCACGTGTGACCAGGCCAAGGGTGGTAAAGATACAGGCAAGGGCTCATTCGCGGCGATCGCTCAGTCGGCCGGTGATAAGAACGCCAAGGGTGCCGGTGCCGGTGCCGGTGCCAGTGCCAATGCCGAGAAGAAGTAGGAGTGTGATGGCGGATGTGATGGCGGATGGAGTGGCGGATTGAGTGTGATATGGGAGGAATTTTGTGATTGGATCCTTTGCTGGGATATGGACTTTGAAAGTCACTGACTGACTGACTGACTGACTGACTGACTGACTGATTGACTGACTGAGACGTCAGTGGGTGGTGGCTTTTCTTTTTGTATGGTCGTTCGTGGTCGACCTTGTTGTGCGTGAGTGAGATTAGAAGAATGGAATTGACCAATTTTTTCTTTTTTTAAAAAAAAAAGTCTACTTGGTGCCAG
The DNA here is from genome assembly GCA_010093715.1 of Pleomassaria siparia CBS 279.74. Taxonomy (NCBI): domain Eukaryota; kingdom Fungi; phylum Ascomycota; class Dothideomycetes; order Pleosporales; family Pleomassariaceae; genus Pleomassaria; species Pleomassaria siparia. The sequence continues at coordinate 370,770 of MU005768.1, read as the reverse complement.
GTGGGAATGGATAAATAACGTGACAGACATGTATGTATATGCGTGCGTGCGTGCGTGCGTGCGTGTGTATAGATGCGTGTGCGTTGACAAACAACAACAACAACAACAACAAATGTGGCTATTTACGCAAAAGCCAGCACCGGTAATGATAAGATACTCATCAAACATGAACGCTTCAAAAAAGGAAAAA
>MU005768.1:308308-370085 GCA_010093715.1 Pleomassaria siparia CBS 279.74 | reverse complement strand
GAAAACATAGGTAATAACCAAGACAAAGACATCGTGATACTTTTGCATCATGTCCTCGAACGGCACCGCCGCCGCGCCCGTGCCCGCGCCCGTGCCCGTGCCGTCCTCGTCGGGCACCGTCACGCTCAGCCCGGAGAATAGCGTCTCGATGGTCGCCGTCATGAGCTCGTTCTGGGCCTTCGCAAATGCATTCGCTGCCGTCTCGTTCACACTCGCCCCATGTACATCCTTTGCCATGGTTCCATTATGGCCCGCATTCTCCACGATAAGTTTCACCGCTTCGTCTACCATTCCGATCTGCTTCAGCACATCGACGCCCTTGGGGAGGTGCTGGAAGACGTAGTTGTAGACGGTTTCGTTGAGCGCGTTGCCGTAGGCTTGTGCGGTGGTGTAGTTGTGTTGGTGGCTTCTTACGAAATCGAGGGAGCTGTCGAGGCGGGTGAGGGTTTCGACTGCTTGTCGGTAGATGACGAGGATGGATATTCCTTGGAGGACTAGCACGAGCATGATGTGGAGAGGAAAATGAAGGATGGACCAGATCTGCTGCTTGATGGAGCCGAAGTGCTCTTCGTGGAGGCGGTCAAAGTAGGACATGTAGAGGACTGGGGAGTTGTTGTTAGCGGGTGGGGACTGGAGGGTATAATGCGGGTTGGACGCTGAATGAGAAAGATGACAGAGGGGATGTCGGGCTTACTATAGAACAGTTAGTAAATGTTACTTTCGGTGTTGAATACGACATTCAACATACCAATAAATGACCAAGATCGCCGCGATAATCTGCGCAACAATCGACCCGGTGAAGACAGCATCGCTCTTGACAATCTTCGAAATCGCCTTGCAGATAACCATGATGCCCTCTCCCAGGATAATCAATGTGAGCAGACTCATCCTCTGCACCATATGCGTGCCCTTGAAGCTGATGACGCGCCAGATAGTCGACACGCCGATGGTGAACAGTGTCTCCAAGATGCCGACAACGTACCAGGCAATGTAGACGTTGGACTGCTGCTTGACGACAACAATTCTACCGGCTTGGATGCCCTCTTTGAGGCTGGGAAAGGCTTCCGTCATCGAGATGTAGATGATAGCCGCGAAAAGGGTAGACGACATGACCATGACAATCGGCAAGATGCATTTTCTGTACCCAGCCGCGTAGACGAACCAAAGCGTAGAGCAGTACTGGAAAAAGAGAGTTCTACATTCATGTCAGAACCAAGATAAGAACAAATTGAGCGCCGAGTGAGACGTACAATCGCGACACCATCAGCATGATACCGAAGACCTTGTAGAGACGAAAGTCTTCCATGGCCTCGTACGGCTTCCAGGTAGGTCCGATGACGGCGAAGCCTACCATTACGCCGAAGTGCGAAGCTTTGGCGACGCGCTCGAAGACGGAGTCGGCGCTGAAGCGGACGTCGTAGAGTGTGACTTGGTACCTGCAGATATCGAGGTTAGTACTAGTCTTGGGGCTGAGATGAGCAATACGTAAGTGGTGTTGTTAAATCGAAATCCTGCTCTCGTCTCCAACGCAATCTCGAAGTGAGGAGGGTACATACCAAGTCAACCAAAGCAGCGAGAAAAACCCCACATACGCCTTCAACGAACTCGTATCGTTGATCTCCAGCATACTCGTAAACGTACTCAGATTAGCCACAAAGAACAAGTCGTAAAATAGCTCCGCCGTGGTCGCCTCGCCATGACGATGGAACTCTGGCATGTCGTAAGAATGATACGAGTGCGAGGATTCAGTCGACGAGGTGGATGCCTTGGAGCATGTGCTGCGCGTGTGGTGTAGACCGCACTCAGGGCTGTTGAAGCGCGATTTTTCCGAGGTTATCGAGTAGCTATCGGCATGTCCGGGGAAACAGGAAGATATGGGAGAGGAGGGCGTCAATGTGGTCGAGTCCTGCTCGATGAGGGGGGAGGCGAACCAGCTTAGCGGCTTGCCGTGACCCATTGTGATTGTGGAGTGATGAGGTTCAAGTATGTTCCGAAGGATAACACGAGTGCGTGAGTTGAAAATGGAAATGGAAGCGAAAGAAAAGGAACAATATCAGATTGTTAGAATCAGGATGGGAAAGAAGGTGAGTGCCAAGACATGAAGAAACGAACGGAAAGGAAGCAAAGGAAGGAAAGAAAGAAACACCACCAGGGTAGCCGAGCGGGGAACAAAGAGCGACGAAAAGAAACAATACTGAGGATGAGTTGATGAGGATCCAAGAAGTGGAAAAGACGGGGAGCCAAGACTTAGATGTATGTACCTACACGCCGATCTCTTTTGCTCACGTCTGCATAAATCTATGAGTCTTGGGTCAATCTTGTGCCCCCCCTTCCAGGTCCCAGGCCCCAGGACCTGAGGTACGCGCGAATCTGCAACAGTGCGCGGCGGACAGTCGGACTCACGGGCCCTTGGAGAAGGTTGCCTTACCGAAAGGACCCCAGTTCTTGTCCGTAGATGTTGTGTGACTGTTATCAATAGTACGACACCTGCAGTTCTCAGAACGAGTGCATTGGTGCCGACTACCTGCAACTCCAGATGCTTGAGTCAATCGTGCATGCTCTTTGACGTGTAGAGTGAACTCATTGTAGACGTGTTGCAGATGAGGTTGGAATGAAATCTGGTCAGCCATGTGGCCTTCGGGTTCTGCTCTGTAAGATTTATTTATTAGTCTCGACGGATGTAAGACGTCCCATAATTACTGTACTTGTATGTAAATCGACATTAGCGAGACGATTCCCTGCCATGGTTATTGTATAGTCCAGACTCCACCCCCCACCCACTTGGCAGACTCGCACCCAGCCAAGGAGCAATCTCGGCGCACGTGCTCTGCTATGTATATATATTAGACGTCTACCTGGTGGCGGGGTGTAGCCACTACTATCGTACGCATATGCATGTACGACGTCTGTCCACGTCGTCGGAAAGGCTGTGCGAGTTCTGAACCTCATGTCCTCATTGGCTCAAGTCTTTTAAACACCTCCGTTCTGGAATATGCTTGCATGTACATGTACAAGTAACACTGTAAACGCCAGCAACGGGCCTGCATTGGAGCCTCACCCTTCAAACGTTTATTCTTGGCAAACCCGTGGGCGATCCCGTCAGTGGTGATTGATTGCGCGTCGTCGGCAAGATTGATCATCATCTCCCGCAGAAACGAAGGAAGCAAACAACAAGAAGACGGAAATAGAAAAACGGAGACTTTGGTAATAATCATTATCACAGTCCGAGCGCTCGAAACAGGAAAACCCAAAACCGTACGCCGCTTATTAATAAGTCCGTTAAGCTTTTTGCTTGTCAGCCTGGGCTATGCTTCCTTCAACGTATGACTATGTATGTACAGTACAAGCTTGACAGGGGTTGATATGAGGAAGCTAGCATGCGATTGGCTGCAGGTTTTGACGACTCCAGCAGTCAGCAGCTTGAAATTGTCAAAGCAGACCGAGTTATGTATGGGCATTGCTGGATTCATGCATGTCAGACGGGGTAAGATGGGGGCGCCATGCCATCCCACGGACGCACACGGCGTTTATACTGTACTGTACAAACCCGGCAATCTCGGGCCACCCCCACGCGGACATTCTCCCTGAATATACACAATGTATGTACGTATGCAACCACCCCCTTTTTCATACGATTCCAGTTTTGACAACCTGTACAAACTTTCTTCTTTGCCCTGGTAATTAATCAGTTAGAGAGAGGGAGCTAGGAATAATAGCTTGCAAAGTGTCTGGGTATATATATCTCATCGTGCCCCTTCCCCCCGTGCATCCTCCTCCATCTGCAACCTCAGTGCTTCCTGTTCGTAGAAATCCGCCAAATGTTCAGCTCCCCGCCGTCCGCCGAAATCGCCACCACCGGCGCCTTCGTCGCCCTCGGCCATGTCCATGAGGCGTTGATAGCACGCCTTCCTCTTCTTGTCATTGAAATGGCCATATGGATTGTCCGGTGGGAGCCATGAACCACAGAGATCTGGGGGTGAGATGAATTAGTGCGCCTTCAAACGAGAAGAAGCTGGTCTAGGAGGAGAATGGTCTTACAGCAGAAATGTGTCTTGCACTGGAAGCACGTCATGTGGTTGCAACCGAATGCTTTCTGACATGGGACAGAGCATTCGGGACAGGGTGAAGTATGCTTGAGAATGTAGTTGAGAGATGCTTGGTCATCTTCCGTAAGCTCTGATGCCACTCGGCTCTGACAGGCGACGAAGTCACCACTGTAAAAGTTAGCGTCCCATGATTTTATGCCTCGAGCTTCACTTACTGCCATGAAGCAAGACAAGTGCGACAAAATGCCAGATTGCAATCTTCGCAAATGACCAAACGGTCCATGCCTTTGTGTCCCATGGGCCTCTTTGCAATGCCCGATTCGATCGCTTCTGCATCCGGCAGCACATCTGCTGCCTTCTCTTCATCTTCCGAGTCGGACTCGTCCATTTGGCTCACATCGGTGATTTTTGGATACTTCTCTGTTCGCATAGCACCCTGGCACCACGACCGAGGACAGAAAGCGATGGACGGATCCGCCTCAATCTTCTTCTTCCGCTTCAGCTCTGCAAACCGCTGAACGTTTTCCAGTGTCAGTGGAATCTGCAGTAGCTCCTTGGGAGAGATGAGCCGGGGCTTCTTCCCACGATCTAGAGCCACATTGCCCGTCTTTCCACATTCCGGCGCGAGACATTTGACATTGTTAACATCGCCCTCCTTGATGCAGTTATTGTAAAAGTCTTGCAGACAAGCAACGCAAAAGACATGGCTGCAGTGATCCAGTCGATAGCACACTGCGCCCTTTTTCGGCTCGAGGCAAACGCCGCAATCAAAAGTCTCCTTCTCAAATGTTTCGCGCTTCGTTCTCGTATTGAAGTCCAACATCGAGGTCTTCAACGGCGAAGCGAGCTTCACAGGCCCGTCAGAACTATCTGCCAGGCCGAATGCTGTCTCCGCAGCTTCTTGAAGCTGGCTTATATACGAAAATAGCATGGGCATATCCCCGTACTCGTCCCACATTTCTTGCGCCTCCTTCCTCAACCTCTCGAGCACAGTATCCGGGAGCCATGGCGGGGTTGTTGTGAGCTTGACCATCGGAGGTCGCTCTGTCGGATAACCTTCGGGAAGGATAAGCTCGAGATGGAGAGAAGGAAGATGCGAGAGCTTGTAAACAGTTTGCTCGGGTTCGAATATAACGGGGATAGACTTCAGCGGAGCCACATCAAGATCTATGTGCGCAGCGAGCGGGTTGTCCAGGTTCCGAGTAAGCTCCGGATATATAGAGTTAAGTGTATCCAGTTCTTCTTCCCGCCCATCTTCTGGCGCATCGTCGGCCATAGCCTCTACTTGCGTGATGGCGAGGAGGATATCCCGTTCCCAGTATTAATAGTCCCACGCGCTTCTATGCAGGTGTTGTGTGTGGCGGTGCAAATATTGCCGTGACGTCGGTCCGAAGAAACGGTGGTAGTGGGGGGGCTAATGAGGCGGGGACGAGGACAGAGGTCTTGGAAGAGGCGGTATATAAACCATTTGGGGAGACGCCACAGTAATTCACCCTTTATATCAGTGAATATTTGCCAACGGGAGAGCCAACGGGAGAGCCAAAGGACTAGAGCCAGGCAGCAGGTCATCCAAGTATAAGATGTGATTATCTCCGATGGAATTCACGCTAGCTATTAACAGCTGGTATAAGCCTAGCCTATCGTGGCTAGTGCTAAAGAACCCACCCAGTGTGCCGGCCATTCCATTCATTCCTCGGCAATCAAAGTTGCTTCTTTTGGACGCCCGAAGTTTATGCAAAACAACTTGATCTCTACATATCCCATGTCCAAAGGTATCGCAGTAACGAGCCTGAACATCCATCGCTTCAATGTTGCTGATCTATCGCAGCAACAAGCTCTAATATCTATCGGTTCTACAGTCAGTCACGATCGCTTCAACGTCGCTGATCTATCGCATTCACCAGCCTTATTTACTTATTCTTCGCTTCACATTCCAAGTTCATATATGTTTATCTGCTGTGTGTACTGACTATACAAGAGAGGCAGAAGTATCAAACATGTCCCTAATGTTGTCACGTGAAATGTAGGGTTACGTTATTAAAAATCTGGCCGGTCATTGCAAAATACTCAAGTAGTCAAGTAATCATTAACTTGACGGCGGTTTCAGAGATCCCTTCTAGATTAGAGCGATAACGGCTGCAGGCTATTGGAACTCCATTTTTGGTGCAGAAGTTCTATCGCGCACGGGCCATGAGATGGTGAAGTGAGAGGCTTGGTACCACGTGACGAACAGATTTATCGTGAACCCTGGATTAGGGAGCGTCGGAAGCTTAGCTCTTCCGCTATACTATGATTGGCTAGCGCCCTCCAATTGGACGCCTCACCATCACAGCCCGTCATCGTCCAACCGTCCCATCCCAGCTATCACCGTCGCGCATCATGGAAGACTATGCTCCCCTTGCGTCGCTGTCCTTGACACATGTGCACTACGTACGTACGGACAACCTCCTCTAATCCAACTTATCCATATCATTCCGTCGTACTGACAACAACCCAACCTACAGAATCCCGCGGACCGCATATCCTACCTCTGCGCCTGGCTCGCCCTCGTCCCGCAAGCCCTCTGCGTAATCTACGCAACGCTAATATGGTCGAACCGCGAGATAGAAATCATGCTCATGTTCACGGGGCAAATGGCATGTGAGGGGCTGAACTGGGTGCTGAAGCGGTATATCAAGGAAGAGCGACCACGCGGTAAATATGGCCCCCATACATCATCATATACAGAGAGACAAATTACATGTTTTCCAATAAAGGGGGGGGGGGTTTTTCGTACTGATATATCTCTGGTAATATTTAGAAATGCACGGCAAGGGCTACGGTATGCCTTCGTCTCACGCCCAATTCGTCACCTTCTTCTCCCTCACACTCACCCTCTTCCTCCTCTTCCGCCACGTTCCACATCCGACGGAAACCCGCACGCCCTTTACTCTCTTCCAGCGCATACTCCTCTCCGTCGTCGCCATCATATCCGCGGCCGCCGTCGCCGCCAGCCGGATATACCTCAACTACCACACGCCGAAGCAAGTCATGGTCGGCTGTATCGCGGGAGCCATGTTTGCTTTGGCGTGGTTTGGCTTTACGACGGGTTTGAGGCAGACTGGGTGGGTTGAATGGGGACTCGATTTGGGGATTGCGAGATTGTTCCGCATAAGGGATTTAGTCGTGCAGGAGGATTTGGTCGATTCCGGGTGGGCCAGGTGGGAGGAGAGGCGGTTGAGGATGCAGACAGCCGGGTTGTGGACACAGAATGGAGAGGGCAGAAAGAGCAAATGAGGGAGAGGGCTGCATGTCGAACATGGCCATTGAACATAGCCATTGGATATGGACTTGGGCTTGGGCTTGAGATTGCATACAGCCGAACATAGGACAAGTCATGTTTTGGACACTTTTACATACTGAGCCTTCTTCGTGCTGTACATCTAGTACTTGACCCCCATTTGCAGACCTGTCCCGACAAGAATTCCGATTCGAGACCACCGGGGGGGGGGGGGAGGGTGGTTTGGACGAGAGAGCGAATGCCAAGAAACTCGGCCGTATTCATGAAATGGAAGCAGTTCAGGTTCTATTTCGCGCAACATGTCTTAACCTATCTTCTAGAAGAAGTGACACCCGCGCAGAGGAAGTAAGAACGGCTATGTGTATACGTAGAGTCAGAAAGGCAAAACGCCAAACGCAAGAAGCTGTATATTAGATAGACAGAGGGTCGAACTTTGTTTGTTGTGGGTATATTAGCACACTAACAAACGCGACATGTTCGGTGACATTCAACAGTAGTGCACACAACTTATTTCCATGTCCACAGCTCTCGACAATCTTTTCAAACATTGATCATGTTGGGGGGAATCTTCTCGTGTATTATTGTATGAGCGATGGTGGGGATGGGGAATATGGACAAAAGTGCCTACCTACCTAACCTACCTATCTATCTATTTACCGAAACGCTATGCACGCCTTTAAAATTCGCTCGCCACTTGGTATCAACCCATTTCCATATTTGCTCTTCCCCCAAACGCGCACTAGAAACATGGCACACCTCGCCGTTTCCAAACATCATGTCCAAAGGTACTGCTGACAGATACAAGGGTTTCGCAGAGTCACATTTGGTTCTTTTGCCCTCCGCCTACTACTTTCTAGAGACGACCTGGCGCTGCTCAAAGATACTCAGCCAAAGCCTGTTTGACATCGGGAGTCAACCTCTCCTGAACCAAGGTCTGTATCCGATGGTTCGTCCTGTTGTTGGCGTCCTTCAAGTACTGCCCGACCCAGCTCTTGACGTCTCGGATTTCTGGGTATGCGTCACGTGGCGCCTTCTTGCATGTGTTGAGTTGCGTGAAGCCGACGCCGAAACTCAGCTCGTCGACGTCTACCTCGGGAATGATGTCATCGTTTGCTGAAGGCATTGGGGGATTCACTAGCAACTCGATTAACCGCTGACATGTCAGACCCCACCCTTTGGGATACCTATTAACGAAGGCTTCCGAGTCGGTCAGTGTCTTGGTATATGAAACGACAGCGGTCTTGCGATCGGTGGGTCGGGTGAGCTTTTGAGTGTCGGTAAGAATTATGGTGAGATAGATGGCCTTGAACACGCTAGACCACGAGTTAGTAGATACTCAAATAATAAATCTCAAGATCAATACATACTCATGCTGGACTTGATCAGTAACGGCGATGAAGAAGTCGGCGCCCAGTCCCTTGTCTTGCCGGGCAGAAATGAAGTGATAAAACGCAATGAAGCGTTGTTGGAATATCTCCGTCTTCATGTTTGACAGTCGTGTCAACATCAACTGCAGGATTGTGACAAAGTACTGTTGTAGAGCTTCGACCGGTATGTATGTGATGAGGGTCTCGATCAGTTCAAAAGAATGCACCTCATGGGCCTTGGAGGAGACAAGCTTCTGAAAAATGCCGAGTATTGGCTCGACTTGGTTCCGTTCGACTATGCCTTGAACATCGCGGGGAACCATGGATGTGAGCAGGCGTACCAAGGCCGGCACGTTACCTTTCACATCCCATGCCGGGGGCATAATGACAAGCCCAAACAGTTGCTGATATAGAGGGCTCAATTGGCCTGCTGGGTTCGCTTCCAGCAGAGCAGCAAACAGCTGGAAAACGTAGGGGATGAACTCCTCGACGCCTTCCTGGAGTATGGCTGAGAAGGGATCGTACAGGGTCTGTTCGAATTTTTCACTCTGCGTGGGAGCCGCGAAACGAATCAGAGCTCCGAGTCCCTCGAAAAGGTAGTATTGAAATCGAGGATTGCTGGGATTGTGCCGGATGACCCTGATGATGTTGATGAAGCTGGTCAATAACATGTCGGCCATTGGGATCACGCCTTCACGAATGAAGATCAGCACCCGCATGACGCACTTCATCAAAAACTCATTCTCCTGGATCTTCTCCGGCGCCGAATCTTTGGTGATGAGTTTGAACAGGTGCGACAAAAGCTCCTTGGAAGAAGCCACGACATCGGCTCTCGGAATGATGGGTTGACGGTTGGCATCTACCATGAATAAAGCGCGCTCGACAGCAATTGCAGCGTACGTGTGGCAGACGTAGTTGTCGTTACCCAACTGGCTGACGAGTAGAGGGAACGCGGCGCGCCATAAATCGGGTGACAGTTGACTGCGGAAGACGTAGATGTATTTGATCGAATCGACCTTCAGGATGGGAAAGACGGTTGAGGATTGTAGATCCCCAGCAATGTTCTTTTGGAAGAAGTCGAGGATATCCACCTTGGGGTTGAGGCTCAGAACACCCTGGGCGGCTGTAGCAGTTCCTTTGGCAGCAATGGCGGAAAAGAGATAGACTGCCGTATCCTTGGACTTCCAGTTTTGGGTATTCTTCTGATACTCCTGGAGATAGTGGTCGATGTACGTCTGTGCTGTAGTAGTAACTAGGTCTTCGTACTTTGTCATGAGTTGGCGGAGGAAATTGGTAGCGGCACGTCGTCTCGTGTCGTTGTCGGAGCCTTCCAAGTCCCTCCGGATGAATTCGATCGGCTCATCTTCAAACAGCTCTTCGTCCGAGTCGCGGAGTGTGAGGTTAGGCAAGATTACCTTTTCGATGATTTGAACCAGAACAGCCTGATTATTGAAGGATTCGGAGTGCGAGGTGCCAGCGACAGCGGTGAGAAACTGCAGGGCTTTACTGACTACAATGTCGTATTTTGTTTCCAGCCCAACTGACATGAGGAAGTTCCAAGTGCTTTCGATAAACTGGCCGAGCTGTCCACCAAACGCGTCCTCGTATTTTTGGACGTAAAGCATCAAAACCTCGAAGATTCCTGCCTTGACATATTCGAGAATGCTGGATTCACTGTCGTCGTCAGTGCCCAGTGCGGGGTTATCGTAGACGAGGTATTTGTGCAGCAAATGGGATATGGCGGCAACGTTGTCTTCGAAGACCGGAGGCAAGTCCTGGCACGAGAGATCGTACAGGAGCTTTATTTCCAGATCTAGGGTCCCAAATGAGTTCTTCAGTGCGGCCGGGTCGTTTTGCGACCCTGTTATGGCATCGTCGGTATTCTGAATGAGTGTGAGGAATGGACCGCCGAATTTGGAGAGAACATGATTGATCTCGGTGAAGAGCTCGTCGGATCGGAATAGCGGTCGCCATCGCTTGAAGATGGAGTGAGCGACGCGGAGGACACCATTGTTGACAGTGGCATTGTCAGCTGTCAGTCGCGAGATGAGGTCTTCGACAAGTGTGTCCCATCGTTCCCAGAAATCGCTGTCTGCAATGGCACTGATAGCTTCACCGAGTTGGGACTGCAGATTTATAGGAACCGAGACCATGAGGCCGATGAGTTCGCGCTTGATGGCCGTAACCTCGTCGGCGGGGAGCTTATAGTTGCCATCCTCGTCCACCCAATGGCGCTTGACAAAGTTTTTGAAGTACAGAGCGCTCGAGAGGCGGACGCTGGACGGGAAGGTGTCTGCAGCGACAATCTGGAGGAGGGCGAGGGAGAAGCCAGGGTTGGTTTGAGCTTGGGAGATGGCGGCTTCGGCTGTATCAATGGGTTAGTTGAAGCTCCTGTGTGGGTGGGAGGAGAAAACAGTAGAGATGGGCAAATCGAGGTAGAGGGCAAGGGGATTGGGTATACTATAATAAGCCGTTTCTGTATCTGCCAGCAGCATCCCCTTTACTAGAATTGCCCTTTGTTTTTCTTCGATAATGGCAATGTGAGGCAACAAGTAATAGTAAACACAGAAATGGGTACGCACCTTGTTTGTTTTGGCGGGGGTCCAAGCTGGCCTCGAGCAACTTGGAGAGGGCTGGAATGTCGGTGGCAGCCATGGTGGGTGTATTTATCAGGCGTACCGAGACGGATGGGGGAAGAGAGGTAGAGGGAGGTAGAGGTTATGGTACGCTGTTTGCTCGTGTTTGCGCCGTGGAGGCAACTTTTTTGGCGTTGCAGTTGCGGTATTAGCGGTTGTTTGGGTGGCGGGCGGCTTTCAGAAAAACAACAGGCGGGCCGGGACTGGGCAACATGTCCGATTGGTCCGAGAGCCGCCTAATACCCCAGATTTTCCTCTTCTCATGATACCACCGCCACTACGTTCTTGAGCTCACGGGGCTCACACTCAATCACTCCACTCTCTTCCAAGGTTTGAGCCCTTCACCCCCCCCAGAATCATGTCCCGCTCCGATTCCTGACTACCTCCACCCTACGTACAGTACATATATCCCGAGGCAGGGAATGCACTACACCAACCCCCGCCCCTCCTCCGCCATTCATCGTCCCCCTCATACTGTACGGCTCAGCGCGCCCATGACAGACCAGGACATCCTACGCTTCCGCAGCCGATATCCTCGCTGTCCACTTCTACTCATACACCTACACCTATAGCACTCTTCTCCCCCGGTCGGGTCAACACATGTCTCCGCCGTCAGGCGAAGTCCCCCAAACGCCCGAGAGACGCTCTTCCTCCTCGTTCCTGTCTGGCGCATTCAGAAGCCTGACCCGCCTGAGGAGTCCTACGCCGCCCACTTCCTCTTCTTCTACCACAACACCCAATCGCACGCCCTCTCTCAGCACTCGTCGCTCTGGCTCGGTTATCAGCGGCTCTGGGGATGGCACTATAAACTCAATATCCCAGCATGTCGTCCAGACAATGAGCAGTGGTGCCGTTGGAGGTCCACCTGAACTAGAGCCTCTTGCTGCCCAGTTGCACAGTAGCCATCCCCTTCCACAACGTCTGCTAGCCGTCGACAGCATTTGCCTTATACTGGACCAGTATCCTGTTCGTAAAGTCATTGGCATCTGGACTACGGCAAGCGATCTGCTTCAGCCCCAGCAACCTGACGAGGCCGTCGCAGCCGGATACAAGCTTCTCAGGAGCTGCGTCTCCCTGGACAACCTAGCTACAATAGAACGCAACGTCTTCTTCGGTGCAGCCACGCTACGCAGTGACGACAACCACTTTGATGTGCGACTCGACATCATCTCCACCCTCACACGTGGAGGGAGAAATGTAGAGGCCTGCGAAGCCTCCCTCGCCCCCTTCATATTGTCTTCGCTCGATTTATGCTTCGAGAGTAGCCGGAGGGCTTTTGGAGCACTTAGAAAGGTACACCAAAAGAAAAGGAAGTTAGACCAGCCCACCCAGGAGACCGAAAATCTAGCTCGTCTGTTTCACTTCATCATCGAGACGTGCAGGTTCAATTCCAAAGTCTACAGCGAGGAGGAACTCGAAGAGCTGCTCAGGAAGACGATGAGCATGTGCCAAGCGACAAAGCAGGAAAGTGACATTGCAGACGCTGTAAAGCTATTCGATGCTGTCATTACCTACATGTACGTGCCAAAACGCCTTCTTAAATCTTTCCTCGAGGTTCTGTGTATCATCTATCGCCAACTAGACAACTTGCAAGAACAGTCATGGAACACGCTCAGTAATATTTTCAAATCACACATTGGCCAGGCTGCTGTTTCGTCCCTTTTGCACACGCTCCTTGAAGGCCCTCACAGGAAGAGCAGAGAGTATCCAGTGTATCGTGGCGTCATACAGGTCTTGCACCGACTTCTGCTCGAGGATGGGGCAACTGGCCTTCCAACTGTTCCCATTTCTCTACTTCTTCCTGCTCTAAAGTCTTCTATTGAAGCAGAGAATGAGTCTCAAGAGGAGATCGTAGTTGGTCTGATAGGTTCCATGTTGGACGAAGGAACAATGAGGGAGATGCTTCGCAACGAAGCTGACTGGAGTAACCTCATATATATCATCTACAAGTGCACGGAACGCGATGATGACCGCACAGCGACCAAGGCCGCAAAGGCTGCAGGGAGGGGGACTATGAATAAGGGGACAACGGAACAATCTGCATCGGCGGCTTATACGAGCTCTCCGCTAGATGGTTAGTTGCCCCTCCTCATTACCTTGTATTCAGCTAATCCATCCCCAGCCACTGCTAGGGCCGGGTCGGTCACGGCTTCCACTGGAGACCCAGACGGCGATATAAACTCCACCAACCATGACCCGCTTGCTGTTCCTCCGACACGATCCGAGCCAACTCACAGGAGTGAGGTCAACCGCATCTCCAAGCTGTTGATTAGACTGGATGATCTTAGCAATGGCGTTGACCTAGTTCAGAAAGCCGCTATCATGGAGCTGTTCATGCGTTTTGCGAATCGATTGTCCGATTTCACTGCGGGAAATATGATCAGATTCTACGACGAGCAAAGCTATTTTCTCCCGTCTAATGGAGACTGGCTCGAAGCATGTCGGAGCTTGGTCGTCGGCATACTCGAAGATGGCAGCAGGCCACGCTGGCTACGCATAGCATGCGTCGACACATTGCGCAAAACATACGACACCATATCTAGTCTTTGCGCTAGTGACACAATACTGCAATTGTCGGGTCTGCTCTTAAAGAACATCGAGGTCGAAGAGGATGTTGAGATTTTGAATGCGCTCGTTGATTTTGCCGTGGACATTGCCGATCGAGCTTCTAACGATAGCTTCGATGAGACGATAGCACCGTTGAAGAATCGGCTAGTTCCATCCGCCCTTTCCTCACTCTCTGTCTCTGTCAAATCGCCATCGGCCCCATGGATCAATCCTATTTCGCAATCAAAGACCGATCAACGTTTTGGCTCACCTTGCAACGTCATTGCTACCGCCTTCGTGCGTCTCTTCACTCGAAGTGTGACCAAGTCAGCCGCGAAAACACGCACACTATACAAAATTCTGCGCGAAACTGCAGGTTCCAACGAATTGGACAGCGATGCTCGCTTGACTATTCTCAAACTGCTCTTTCGATTACGTGCCGACTTCAATCACGCCCTATTTGTCAGTGCCTCATCCGAAGGCGAGAGTATAGCTGCTGTACTATGCCGTACGACGGAGACGGCCATTTTCCCGGAAGAGATCAATGGCACTGCATCTGATTCAGGGAGACCTGAAGAGCACATCTCGTGGCGCGATCAACGAAAGGTCTCGGGAAGTAGTCCACATTCTTCCCTCAACAGACAAAATGGGCGTCAAATCAATGTCCCCGGACGCGTGTTGAAACCTGTCCCTCCACTGTGGATGTATCCCGGCCCGAAGGGACTTCCAGAAGAACCCGTTCCAAGGTGTAGTGGTGTTGTCTTCTCTCATATCGACGCCGAAGAGTGTCCACTTGGTAATGATGTTTATGATCTCGAGGTGACGGTGTGGTTGGAACTCGTAATTTCTCTCTTACAAAAGGCTCCAGACTGGGAAATATACAGCTACGTACTGGCTCATCTGGGCCCGCAATTGTCCAATCAGTCGCTGGTACGAAGCTGCGTTCCCCAGCTTCAAATGTTGCGAAACGTCATCTGTGAACAGATACGAAACTCGACATTTCACGAGCCACCAGCGTACACACTACTAAAAAAGGCTGATGTTGCCGTCTGTTTGTTCCACATTCTCACCGTTCTTATCAGTTACCATGATTATTACGAGAAAAGCGAAGAAGACGACTTGGTAAAGACATTCCTGCATGGGATTACCTTTTGGGATAGAACATCAAAATGGTGTATACACGCACTGACTGTCTGTTGCCATGAAACCCCACTCTCTGTGGGCAAGTCTCTAGACAATATTGTGCAGAAGATGTCCCAGATTGTCACCAAGCCATCCACAGCCATCCACATTCTCGAATTTCTCACATCGGTAGCGCGTATGCCGGAACTGTACAAGAACTTTCGCGAGGCTGAGTTCAAGATGGTCTTCGGTGTTAGCTTTCGCTATCTACAGCACATCAGGGACCAACGCGAGCGAGCTGCAACGTCCACTTCGTCACAGCATCACCGATCTCTGAGGCATAGCGGTCCTTCGCGAGACCTTTCGGCTTCCCCCGATCTGAGAGCATCAAAAAAGAAATCGACCACGGACGATTTGCCTCAGTACTTGTATTCTCTCGCGTACCATGTCATCACGTTTTGGTTCATGGGCCTCAAAATGGAGGATCGCCCGAAGCAGATTCCTTGGATCACGAGAAACCTCTCCTACACAGACAGCTCTGGCAGACAGATCATGGAAGAACAAGGCCAGGTGATTGTTGACATGATGAACATGGTTGCCTACTCGGACCGTGACAGAACGCTCCGCGATGAGCAATTCGCCAAGCCTGGCGATGGTGAGGTATGGAAGAAAACATGGATAGTTGGGCATAGCTTGATTACGATTGAGACTGCAGCGCGGACAGGGGTGTCTATGACGACAAGCAGAAGGCCGGTAAGATTTTCTTCTGATTCGATTTTACGTATCAGTACTAACTTGCTCTAGTGCGGTACTCGATTCCTATTCACGCGCCCACTGCTTGCACCGCCCCCGCGTCACCAGGTTCCGTTGACGGTGGGACTTGCCTCTGAAGCCTTTCACACCTCGTCCTACGTTGGTATCCTGCCGGACGATATTTTCCAAACCTACTACTCCCCTCTAAACTTGACGGATCCTCCCATCCCCTTACCGAATGATGATATGAGTCGTCGTGCAATCGCCTCTTTTGATTTCAACGCGCCCGTGGACAGTCACAAAGTGGGCGTCATATATATTGGCGAAGGTCAAACACATGAGAAGGAGATATTGATGAACAGCATAGGCTCGGCACCATACACCTCTTTTCTCAATGACCTGGGTACGCTCGTGCGTCTAAAGAATGCCAAATTCAATACTGGAGGGCTGGACTTCCGCAACGACATGGATGGAGAGTTCACTTACTGCTGGAGAGATCGATGCATAGAACTGATCTTCCACGTTCCAACGATGATGCCAACGGATCCCGACGACGACATGACGTACCCAAACAAGAAGCGCCACATTGGCAATGACTACGTAAACATCATCTTCAACGATTCCGGGCTGCCCTACAACTTCGACACAATTCCCTCGGCCTTTAATTATGTTCACATCGTCATCACCCCGGAGTCCAAGGCTTCCTTTGTCGATAAACGCATGGCTACTGATCCAGACGGAAAAAACCGCTACTACAAAGTCCAAGTCATCACTCGACCCGAGTTTCCGGATATCTCGCCTGCAGTAGAACCCAAGATCGTCTGCGGCAAATACGTAGCCGCCTACTGCCGTCTCATCGCTATTAACGCGAACGTCTTCTCCCAGGTCTGGTCTATTCGAGAAGGCGGCGAATCGGTCTCGTCTTGGCGCAACCGTCTCCGCGAGATCAAGAGACTTCGAGAACGATATGGCGCTCGCGATGCGCCTGCACCATCGCCTCCATCGCCTGTGGCGCATCAAGGCATGTTCAGTCCACCAAACAGGGAGAGCCAAGGTAAACCCTTCAATCGGACAAGCGTAGCGACGTTCATTAGCGAGGGCACAAATAGGAGCAGCATCACCAGCAGTTCGCAGGATGTCGCTCTCTGAAATCTGAGATAGTCGCATGCATGCATCGACCTCCCCAAAAAAAGGATGGATGCAATTCCCAACAAAAGACTAGAGGCGACACATATCTTCACATAGATGCACGTGACTTCGGGCTTCGGGCTTCTTTTATCAACACCGGTGTTACTTCTCTGGCTGCATTTACAAACAGATATACCCCGGTTCTCTTGTTACTCGTTCCGTTCTGGAGTTAGGCCCCTCCTCCCCTCCCCAAAAGTTTGTCTATTTCTCGGTTTGATCACGATTATACTATATATATTTCTTCACAATGATTGTTCGGGCTCATGAATTTCTTTATTTTCGATATGGAGGGTTGGGGTATTGGGTGTGGGATGTATCGGAATAGACGCTTGATGTCGCCAAAAGTTCTTTTCGATTTTGATGGGTTGCTGTCTGGAGAAGAGAAGATGGGGCGGGGATAATGGGGAAGTTGGAAGGTAGAGAGAAGTGGTTGTGGCAGTGCGAGGTAGACGACTAGCTAGATAATTGACGCGTTATCGGTTTCGGAAGTGCACTTTGTAGTGTATTGTTTATCGTACGTTTGGAACTATTCCCAGCCGCATTCCACACTCCACACTCCGCACTCTGCACAACCAATTACTATCTTTTCTCTAATCCGAGGATAAAGGTTCGTCACATAATTGCAGCTTGTCAGCTCATGCGTTGTATGTCTCTCCTTGTTCTATCATTGACAGTGTCAAGCCACGAACGATACCGAACATGTGGGACTGAATGAAGTGTAGGGTATTTTCTTGCCAAAATGCAATCAAGATCTATAGATAGATACCGTCATGTGATGAAGGAACAAAAAATGTCACATCAATATCCTTCCACGTAACGGATCGCGTGCCTTGGAAATGTCCACTCCTTGATTCCATCGTGTCCGGTCGGTCCCCCTCAGACAAGGGCGACATCATAACTAACCTTGCTAACGCCCTTTTGCCTCTTAATCCCCTTTACCACGACCCTACCCACGTCCTTCAACGTACGCACATGCGTCCCTCCACACGGATACGCGCCCGCGCCCTCAATCTCGACCAACCTCACGTCCCCCTTCCCCTCCCCCTCTGCATTGACATCGCCCTTCACGCCCTCGGCCACCGGTCCACATCTCCGCAACGCCTCGGCCTCGTCCACGAAATGGATGGAAATGGCCAGATCGCGCGCAATCAGCGCATCGACGGCTTCTTGGATGGCTTGCTTGGCGGTGCCCGGGATCAGGCCGTGGAATTCTATGGATGCGGCAGAGGGGAAGTGAGATGCTTTTCCTTCCTTGAGATCGGAGGGCAGGACGACGGCTGGCTTGGAGGAGGAGGAGGACGAGGAGGAGGAGGAGGAGGAGGAAGAAGGCTGGGTCAGCGACATGACTGCGATGCTGAGGGCGTGGCCGGCTGTGTGCAGACGTGAGTGTAGCAGTCGGGGTCCGACGTCTATGGTTTGGGTCACGTGGACACCTGGTGTGAAGCGCGACGAAGACGACGACGACGATGATGGGGAACCCTTGAAGATGCCTAGATGCAATATCGACGGAGGCGAGGCACGAACGGATTGTACGTAGAAAACCGGCTTCTCCGTCACTTGTGCATTCTCATTCTCATTCTCATTCTCATTCTCAGGCGAAGATATCGTCATAATCCCCGTATCCGTCGGTTGTCCGCCTCCCTGTGCATGAAAGATAGTTTCGGCCGAGACGACGACGACGAGGTATTCCCGCGTGTTGTTGTTGTTGTTGTTGTCATCTGCATCCTTGTCGGATTTTTTGAACAAGGCCTGTGTTTCCGGGGCGAGTGTGGACAAGGGTGATATGCTGGATATGGTTGTGTTGTGTGTATGTAACGTGCCGTCTTTCTGGTAAAGGGCTATCGTCCTGCTGGGGGGAGGGGGGGCTTGTGACGACGCCATTGTATGTGATGATATCTGTTGGAATGGCGTCCAAGAGCTGCAAGGGAAGGGAATTTCTTGATGATTGATTGATTGACCGACTGACTGAAACTCTACAAAGGGAGAGAGAGAGAGACGAGTATGTAATAGTAGTCTTCGATTGGGACCGTGGGATTGAGAAGATGATAGGAATGAATTCGCAGATTGTTCGAGAGGGTCGAGTGAAAGGGAGTCCGCGTATATGTATAGCCAGAGTAATTACAGTGCTGTGTCTATTTCTCCAGAATAAAAGGTTGTCTTTGTAATAAGTAGAACTGCGTCGAGGGCTAGAGAAGGGATCTACTACGCCCAAAGTTTGACATGTACCCGCGCTTAGCCTATTACGGAAGGTGTGTACCTAAGTCGCTGGACTACAGTGGTCACAATAGAAGACAGTACTTTGATGGTTGTGTCTATCATAAATTGTAATGACTATCGTTAGAATGAGGATACAAAGTGAGTCAGGCAGACTCGAGACCTGGTCAAATGTGCATCTAGGCATACATCCAAATTTCAGACATGAACAATTCCAAAGCGCAACCTCCAGTCCAGTCATAAACATCATACACATACATGACGAAGCATAACAATTCGTAAAGAAAAAACACGCATTCCTCAACTTGGTCGTGCAAGCCAGAATTGGGGACATGACATCAGACCGCAATGTCTCAACGAACCCTGAATCGCATTTAGGACTCGCGCTCGCTATCGATATCAGACTTGTCACGGGTCTGTAACATGATTAGAACTCACTATCACTATCAGACTCCGACTCCGGCACTGGTCTTACCAGGTCAAAGGGCGCGTCTGTGATCTCTTGTCCTTGCCATGATACATGTACCTCGAAAGTCTCTGGTCTTGTTACTTTGCGCAGCGGCGCCAGCATCTTCTCTTCGCATGCCGTGTCTCTAAACCCATCAAAGTATAGCAGACTGACCCTTACAACTCGTAGATTGGGCATGTTGGATATGATGCGCCACGTCTCTTCCCATGTCGCTTCGTCGTTTGGTGGATAGAGGGCTGGGTTGACGAGGAGGAGTTGTTGCGCGATCGGATCGTAGATGGGCCATGCCATTGCCCACTCAATGTCCAAGTTCTGTATGAGGTTGAAGCGTTGCGGGAGCACGGTGCAGGAGAAGTATCGTAAGGCATCGAGATCGGAGAAGGAGAAGGCGTTTGTGGAGTAGAGAAACTTTATCGACTCGGAATATCTGCCACTTGTCAGCTTCTCGAATGTGCTTCTTGCATGCAGTTACGAGGGGAGGGGTCTCACATTTGCCTGCAAGACCGCAGCAGTGGGACAATGCCGCCATCGGTCGGCTCTTCCTTGTTTCCATTCTGGGGCGACCATATGTTGGCACTGTCTACTTTGCCCCAGCAGCACTCGCGACTCAGCGTCAGCCCGTTGTACCCCATCGGACAAGTTATCGTGCTCTCGGCTTTGCACCGGAGGTGTCCCAGCTTCTGCTCCTTGAGAACCATATGCATTGTTGAATCGCCCAGGACATATCGATATATCATCTGCCTCAATTCCATGGGGAGGCGCATGAGGGGTGTAAGTGTCTGGTCGATGGTGGGGCCGCGCGTTGTCTTCTCTATATAGCTACCATTGACGACGGTTCTCTTGTTCGTGTCTGGCAACGGAAAGGAGATACTGAGACGGTGGTTTGGAGCACGTTTCGCAAGAGGGCGCGGTGCCATCTTCTGTCGTCGCTCAAAGCGCTTCTTCTCTGGAGACTCGGTGTTGCGGTTGGGCCGGCTAGGGCAAAAGCACGAGGCGACGGTGATCCAGATGCACAGGATTGGGCCGCAGACAACGCCCACGGCGATGCTGGTCATGGTAGAACCGCGCATTGCGAGCGACCTATTGGGGGGAAAGGGAAAGAAGGCAACAAGTGGTTGGGAGAGGAGAGAGCAGTCAATGTCGCGCCGCATTCATGATGACGGTACTCTCGGGGGTCCAGCCGCCTGCAGAAGCGCAGTGCAGGGGAAGGATGGGAACGTGTTCTTTAGAAGCAAAAACAAGTCAGACGATTGAAGAGCCCAATGTGGTGCTCATGAGGGGCATATGAATGCTTGAGGAACGGCGGTGCAGCGAGATGATGGTGGTGGTCTGGGTACATTGTTCTAGAACAAGGCAGAGGGAGGCAGAGGGAGGCAGAGGGGAGGCAGAAGGAGGGGCTGAGTCAGGGGTAAAGACGCTAGTAGAAGAAGCACATCTTTCTTCTTTCTTGTGGTCAACAATTATTGTTTCTTTGACGAGCCCAGGCATTCGATGGAGCTGTCTTCATACGAGACAAACATTTATTGCTTCTTCGAGGCCGTTATATGTTACACACGTGGTGGGAAGGATGAAGCACGGCTAATGGTAGTAGCACCGCATATTATTGCTTCTCCAAAACAAGTCAAAGTCCAAGACGGCATTGCAGAAAGGAGAGGGAAGAAGAGACCAGGATAGTGCCAACATGGGGGCATGGGGAAGCCTGAAAGGTGAAAGGAAAAGGCATAAGTAAACAGTGGTGGAGGATACACCAAGCATGAGGGGACTGAATTCAATGTAACTTATTGATAACTTGTCAATAAATATCAATAAATATCAATAAATATCAATAAATATCAATAAATATCAATAAATATCAATAAATATCAATAATATCAATAATATCAATAATACCAGTAATACCAATAAAAGACTGTGCACTGTTTGGTCTGGAAGACGAGGGTGAATCAAGTGGGCCGTCTTTCAAAAAGACTCCCAACCGTTTCTCTACCCGACCAAAGCTGCATATTGCTGATGAAGTATGAAACTGTGAACATGTCATGTATTGCAAGAGGTAATCTACCTTTGTATGGAGAAATGGAGTTCCATGAAGCGAATTTGAGACGCAAGGATGGCAGCTTGGCACGTCGATCTCCCGCAACTCAGAGGTCGTCTTCCAGTTTTGCACACTCCACAGCGCAGCGCAGCGCAACTCAACAAACACAATGTTCCAAATCCCCAGTGCGAAGCGGTAAGAGAGTAAACCATGTTTATCTTGGGGGAACACGACTGATCATCTTCTAGGGTCCGTCGCGACGAGCTCCAATCCCCCGCATCGTCTCCCCGCACCTCACCCGACCCCTCTCTTGACGAGCTCTTTCGGACGGGCATTTACAACAATCTCACCTTCACAACCCTCGACAACGGCAACGAAGCTACAGCCGAAGAGGAAGATGACGAAACAGAGCTCAGGCTCTTCGCAGCACCATCCGCCAGGCCACAGACGCACAAAATCCGAATCTCCTCCCCAGGTGCCGAAACCGACGATGCCGGGTTCATCGTAAACCGTCCTCGAAGCTACTACTTTGCCGAGAAACCCGATAGCGAACAGGAAGCCGAGCTTTGGGCAGCTGCTGTCGATGGCGAGACAGTAAAGGAGCTGGCAAAGGCGCCGTGGCCGGGCGCCGTGCTGCCATGGAAAGTCACTACAATCTCGGCTGCAGGGCTGCAGAAAGCCGTGCTAGTCGGCCATCCTCCGTCACTCGTCACCGTCACGGAAGCGACGTCGAAGAAGAAGAGGAAGGGCAAAAAGACTCGGATTGCGATCCGGAAGAAGGCGCAGGCTGTCAAAGCGAGACAGGACGAGCGCAACAAATCAGCCAAGGAGAAGGAGGATCACGAGAGGGAGAAGAGGACGAGACGCAATCGGGAGAAGAAGCTGAAGAAAAAGGCAAAGGACAAGGCGAAGAAAGAAGCAGTTGGAGGAGAGGCTGCCCAGCAGGACGCAGCGATGGCTTCGGACAGTGCGTCGGAATGATTCGGCCTCGGGGATGAAGCTGTTGCCCTTCCCTAGGTCAATACTGTTGTGCGATTGTCACATCGAGATCGAGTGGACAAGAGTACCGCCATACAGCTATACCGCTATATCGCTATACCGCTATATCGCTATACGGCCCAATTGATTGGGTGGTGGTGGGAAGCGTAGCCCACAGATCAACTAGCGGCTCCAGGGTCCCAAGGTTTGTCAATGCTCGGCTGAGATACATACATAGACTCATGCTCACGCGCAGTCATGGCGTTGATAGCAATACTCGCCTGGACTCTGCTGCAAACCTCCAACATCTCCTAGTCCTCGCAGCACGAAGAGTGAATTGAATGCGCTCCAGAGTTCAGAAGCCTCATATGACTACTGTTGCCAAGCCTAGCACAGACTCTCAGATACGAGTTGCAGCAGTGTGAGAATTGCTGTGGATCTGGCGGCGACGGCGACGGCGACAACGACGACGACGACGACGACTGACGACGACAGCCATAGCGACAACGAAGAAGACGACTATACTGAAAATCACAACTCCAAAACATACTTTTATCGTCAGCCTCGGCTCTTCACCCAGTCACGCCGTTTCCTCTTTCACCTCGTCTCGTCACGCGCTAATGCAAGATAAAACCTCGCTCGGCCGCCCCACAGAAATAAATCCTTAGCTTCGCTTGTCTCCACCGCCAACCACCATCGACACAACTCCACTTCCTTAACACAATCATGTCTACTACCCCAGACGATTTGTTCGATATCAATTCCCAAGAGCAACATAATTTTTCTGACGGCGCCCTGGACATGGATCTGGATCATCTCTTCAATCTGCCACCTGAATTGGACCAATCTAGCACAGAAGCTGCCCACATGCACACCATCTCCACTCCGTACATAGACCAGATGGACCACATGGACTTTGAACAAGCCAAGAGCGCCGCTGCTGATGTTCGCTATCCAACTCCCTCTTCTGCGCCTGGCAATCCACACACCCCAGACCTGGACATGGATGCAGCTGGCTCAGTCGACATGGATCTCCAACCAGAGAACATCGCCGTGGACCCTGGACTCCCTCCCATCTTCAATAGCAACACTCGCAAGTTCCCCGACTTCTCCCAGGAGAACATGCTCAATATCCCTGGCATCGTGGATATATACAACGCCTATCGCAATGCCTATACAAATCCATATGCAACCAAGGAAGGCCATTTGAAACGCGCCTGCTACCTGGCCACCGCCCTACTGGAGCACTATTACCCTCCCGTTCAAGGTTTCGAGGTCCAGCGGGTCCATCTCCCTGTTGTTGCCAACGACGGATGGTCTGTTGAGTTGGACAACGCATACGCTCCAGGCTTTGAACTCTTCAAGCTCCCAACGTACCACCGCATTCCAGCCGACCTAATTGCTGGCTTCGTCGTCTCACTGTGGTACACTTTCAACGATGCCAATGGAGTGGAAGTCACCGCATCATTTCCGCATACATATCTCACCATTCTCATCGACGATCTCAGCACTGCCGATCAATGGAAATCAGATGTCAAACAGAGTGACGCCGAGGCCACCAACAACTTCGGAGACATCATGGCTTACAACATGGCCACGCAAGCCAAGATTTCAAAAGGCTATGTCTTCGCCATCATTGGACCTCGCATCGAGTTCTACGAATACCAGAACGAGTACAAGTACAATCCTGCCCAGGATACCAAGCACATCAAGGTCATGCAACCCATCGACATCAAGTATCCCGTCAACCTCGACCACGATGGTCCAAAGCTGGAGGCCTCCCGCGCGGCTGTCCAAGCCGCAATCGACGCCGAGTACTCCAAAAAGGTCGCCATTGAGAACGCGAAGCCGGCGTATAAGCGCAAGAAGGTCCCAATCAAGAAGGCTGAATTCCCCTCGCGCGTTCCGCATGCCGACTGGACCATGGACCTGCGCACCACGAATCCCGCAGACTTTGACAAGATGCTCACGAGTGTGGCCATGAGTCCCATCTACTACCAGAACGGGGTCACGGGACATGGTTCTAAGAGAATCGACAAAGAAAACGCACGATGATATCTAGGGGGAGGGGGGGTTTCACGTAACCATGACGGTCGAGGACTTGGGTGGACGAATTTTTCATTTGCATGGCGGACAGGCGTTGCTTGGCGGGCGTTTGGTTTGCATAGCGAATTACATACTTTCTTGGCCCCGTTTGATTATCCTGGGGTCGGGATGGGGAGTGCGAGTAGGAAGTGTAGCATATCGTTTTGCGCAGGCATATCATAGCATAGCACAAGCACAATCATAGATAAGCATAAGCATAGTATTATCAGGCGTAGCTCTGGTCAGAGATGGACATGGACTAGAGAAGGAAATTGCACATTCTACCTAACCGAAAAAATTACACACCCGTGACTAACATACCTACCTACCTACCTATCCGTTTATACGTCCGTCTGCTACATACCGGGAGAGATAATATGGTATGATTACAAGACGCCGCACGTGCTGTGTCCAATCTATCTTCACGTGCGTGGTTCGAGGCACAATCAGCACGTGCGGAACATGTAAAAAGTGTGACAGAAAGAGAGAATGTTTGATGATTTATTGGTAAGCTGGGGGGGAAGTACAGAGTCATATTGGCATTTATCCGCATGTCGTCTCTCTCTCCTTGGTTGGTACCACACCACCACCACCACCACCACCACCACCACCACCACTGCTTCTACTAATTAATTAGTTACACGTCTATCCCCAGATACCCTATTGTGCTTGTCCCCATGCACCCTATTACTACTACTACTACTACTACTACTACTGGCCGACCCCCTGATAGCCTGGCATCTGTCCCGGTGTATGAGTCTGACCTACCCCCTGAGCACCCAACGAATACCCCCAAGTGCCCTCGACCAACTTTGCCTGCACAAAGGCAATTTTCTCACCCACGCCCTTCGGTAGTCTACCCTCGCCTTTACATCCACCCAGCGCAAACGCAACCGCCTTCCCTATCTCCTTCCACGTGGCCCTGTTCTCTTCGCTCATGGTCGGATTCCCTTTATCTTGCCTCAGGCGCTCGAGCACGGCCATCATGATGCCTCGAATGCGTCCCGTCATCATCTCGAGTAGTGCCGAGTCAGATTTCGGATTGATGTTGGCGGGCGTGAGCGAGGTTTGCGTCGTGGTTGATGATGATGATGATGATGCAAGGGGGGTGAGAAGGCGGAAAGCCGAAGGTGCTTCGATGCGGAATTGGCCCAGCGAGGAGGCGGACAAAGAGATTTTGAAGGGTGTCGCCACGCTGTTTTTATCCGCATTCACTTGCCCCGGTCCGACCATCAAGCGTGCAAACGCTGGGACGCGCATTCCATTCCCGGCGCCAAAGGTTTCAAAGGGGGCGTCTGCGAGCTGGACAGCGTGGTGGATTTCCTCGTCTTTGGCGGCCGCTTGACACGAGGATTTCGTGTAGCTCTTCGGGTTGATACACATGCTGGCCCACGGACGAGCCATGTGACGGTCGAGGTTATTCTGTACGGTCTTGACGACGTCGGATTCGTACGTGTTGTTACATGCGCCCCACAGACGGAAGGCAAAGGTGATGAGGCGGTCTTGAGCACGATGGAGATGTGGACGAGCGAGGGAGGCAGGCAGAAACATGTTGATGTAGTACCCGAAGAAGTACATGTAAGTAGTCAGATACTCATAATTAATCATCTGTGTATCGTTGTCCAGAAACGTGGCCGAGATGTCCAGTCTCTTGACATATTCTTCCAGCTTCGCCAGGTGCTGCGGTGCATTCGTCCTGCCCAGTGTAGAAGGTTGAATGCCACCTCCTTTGCTGAAATCAAGCGCCGCGCATATGGTAATCCCGGCCAGCGAGTCTCGCAGGGAGGATGTCGTGTTGTTTATCCAATGAAGGAGGAAATGGATCACAGGGCCGTGGTGCCACACTATCTTGCGGTTGAACAAGGAAGAGAACATGTGCAATTTGAAAACGCGCTCGATGGCGATGTTGATTCGGCGCACCGCAGTATCCATTTCCTTCCTGTGATCGTCCAAATAAGTGAAAGAGCCGTCCTTGGAGAGAGTGGGAGCATGGCGGTTGTCGACGCCTCGAACGACGACGATGCCACCGAAAGCGCAAACGCTGTTCTCGAGGTGCATGCGACCATCTATATCAGTCAGATGTTTAACCAGCTCGCAGACTCGAGCGAAGTTATCATGGCCGGATTTGACTTCGGTTATAATCACCATGCCCGGTCCTCTATTCTTGCCCGTCGCCTGCTCATTCGCACCGGTTGCCTTGGACGCGCCAGCGGTGGTCCGGATCATGACGATAGTATGGGTGAGCTGAAGAAGGTTGTCGATATCCGAGTCTGACTCCCAGATATGCAGATGCGAGGTATTGCAGATAGCGGCGAGCGTCGCATTGGAAAGTTTGGTCGCGTCCGCTTTCTCCGTTGCTGGTATATTGCTTAGGGCGACGTTGAAGTCGGAGAGGCTCTTGCATACGGGTCCGCTAAATGATGGACTCATCGTGGATGGTATTGAATCGGAGACCTTGATGTGTGATGAATCTTTAATGAATGTGAGGTAGGGCGAAGTTTGGCGGTGGATGGTCGAGGAATTGGCAACAGATTGACAGATTTATATATTGGGTAGCGGCAGCGACTCTGTGTCACACAAGAGGGCTGGTCGAGTGAAAGGGCGTGTCGAGTGAAAAGACGTGGTTGTGTTGTTAGCTCAAGAAAGTGAATGCGTCTGCCGCAAACGTGCCGATGATGCTGAACTGCAACGTGTTCGGTCCATACCAACAAAACAGGCAGGAAGAATAGAAATGACAAGAGCGCCTGTGTGTATTCACAATCCCTACCATGATGCCATGAGGTCAATCGCGAGAGATCGCCACCGAGGCATACAAAGAGGTGGTGAATGATGGAAAATAATGAACGGTGAAGGGAGAATGCGCAAGGCGCATACAATGTATGAGATTCGAGTAAAGATGTGTATACCCAAGTTATTGCCATAACCCAGCCCTTGTTTCGTACCTACAAAACGCCATGCAAACGCAAAAACTGAAATATGCGCCTATGTTAGTAAACCGATGGAGCGAAGACGCACTTAGATTCATCCAGTGATCTCCATACCGAGAGACCATTCCTGGTATCAAAAGGAAGTGCATGGGTATTCCAACCCCCCTCAGCAGAGCGCACTACTTATCGCCGCCAATGCCGCCACCCTGCTTCACGACATCTTTCTTCTCTACCACCTCAACCTTACGGCTGAGCAAAGCCCTCAACTCTGGACTTATAACTCTTGTCTCTTCTCCACTTGGGCCTTGTTTCCCTTTATCTACCCCAGACGAGGAGGCCCGAGTTCCGGATGGTCCAGGTGATGTCGGAGGCGATGCAATCGACTTGCGCTGTCTAGCTTGTGGGGCAGATGGGAAGTTGTCTTTCTTGTCGATCGTGTCAACAGTCCGTTGGAAGCGTTGAAACAAGGACTCGGCGCGAATGAGGGTAGATTCGAGGTCCATGGTTCCCGAGAGCTCGTTCACTGGAGAGAGTCGTAAGCAACGTCACGTCAGGAGATGAACGCCAAATCCACTTGACTCTACCTGAGGCAACCAGCAACACGTGAATATGATGTGGATGCACTTACCATATTTCAAGACCTCGTCAAAGTGTTGAAGGTGGGCCATGATGACGTCTCGGTGTTTCTCCAAGATGGCCAAAGCAATGAAAATGTGGAAGTTGCTGCTCAAATGGTCGGTCCAAAAGGATTCCCAGAGTCTGAGTACGTCTACCCATTCAAACTCTCGCTTGAACCAGACTAGCAGCATGCGGAAGAAGAAGAAAAAGTTCGTCGAGTCAGCTGACTGAAGATGGAGATAGAGTTTTGGGTCCATGAGTTGTACGAGGTGGTCAAGCGTGAGCAATTGCTTGCGCATGCCAGACTGGTCTCGCAGAAAGTTTCTCTCCTATACAATGTTAGTACGCACTCATTCAAGATACAGGTGATCAAGAATGTCGTTATAATGCGTCCAAGAGGGGTACTTACCATTCGATCCATGAAGGTTACAAAGGCCCAGAAGGCAACGGCATCGTCTTGCATGACAGCGTAAATGGGCGCTAACAAATCGCTCATACCCTGGACGTAACCTAGATCCTTGTTGTATTCGTTGTAGGTCAGTAGCATATCTTTCATCTGCTCAAGATGAACGTTGGTCCCAACATCCGCGAAAGGAGAGTCCGGATCAGGATGAGGAATATCTTCGCCCATGAAAATGGGAATTGTTCGATCTGTTCGGTGCACATCCTTCTCTATTGCAAGGACCCCATAGAATGGGGAAAAGTCAGCCAGTCGGAATCGGATCATGTACTTTGGTGGGGATGCATACCTATCCTATTCTTTTGCTCTTTCCACCACTCCTCTTCTTCTAACGTCCGATGACCTTCTACCATACGCTCCCACCAAGCCCCTTTGAGTCTGATGTACTCATCTCTCCGACTGTTCAGGCTGATGCGACGGTCTTCTTCAGAGCTGTCCCAGTCGTAAACATTGAGCAGGAAAAGCCATGCCTCCTTGCGAACCCCGTCATCGGGATGGAGACCGCCGTGGAATATGCGGTCCTTGACCTCGTCTGGTGTGAGCTGTAGGCGACCAGTGTTATCGAAAAAGCCTTGCCACTCTTTCAAGGTCACGGGTTTTCTCTTGTCGCTCATGGATAACTTGGCCACCTCCATATCCAAAATCTCAAACTCCCCCACATCGCTGTGCTCCATGGCCAAGACATCTTTGGCAGTCCATATTCTTTGGTTCCGGTCTCTCTCGCTCTGTTCTGCGATGCCCATGGCCCACCTCGCTAGATATATCCTAGCACTGTCGAATTCCTCTTGCAATGTCTGGACCTCGGGATTCTTCATCAACCGTCTAACTTGGGGAGGAATCTTGGGGTTCTCTGCTACAGCTTGTGCAGTTCTTCTGGTGAATGTCGTGACTTGACTGAGTTTCTCTAAGAAGTTCCATTTTGCCTCGTTGAAGGCTTTGGTGACCGGATCCATCCCTCCATCCCTCTTGGCAGGATTCGATGACGATGCGTCACCGGGTTTACTACCATCGGTGCTATTCCTCGACGACATGGATCCCGGTGCGTCTTTGCCAAACGCTCGTTTGTCGTCTTCAGTCGGCTCAATAAGGTAGACACTAGTATCGGCCCCTGATCGCTCAACTATGACGTATCTCTTTAGCCATCGCAAGACCTCGTCGCCACCCCAGAACATGCCACCTCCGTCCCCAAACGGATCAAAGCTCTCTCGTGCGAGCTTCTTCCGCTGCAAAATGGTGGACTGACATTCGCTGTCGTGGAAGAAGAGTGCCGGAAAGCTGTCGCCAGCACGTGTGTTGACCACCACACTCCCAAACCACCACCCAATGCTTGGTGGTCGCACCAAAAGGGAGTATATCTCGCTGACGGGGACGGCGAATGCATAAGTGCCAGCATTAGCGCCATGTGTGCTTGTAGAGGGCGGTGGAGGAACAAGGTAGGACTGTTTCGGAGGAGAAGAGGAGTCGGATAGATCAACCTTTACATAGGTATCGTAGGCATCGCCTAGGGAGGATTCGGGCATCCATGCGAGGAGTAGGTTGGGAGCATGAATGCTTTTCGCCGAGGCAGAGGTACTCGGGCGCGCATCATCTGGTGTAGGTGGAGACTTTTGCTGTACGAGGGCAATGAAGCCGGCAATGTTGTCTTTCGCAGAGGGCGTTGGATGAATATAGACCTGGGTCAAGTGGTTAGCCTTTGTCGCCACAGGACCTCGACGACAATTCTGCAGCGCACCTTGCTCTTCGAATATAGCAACTTGACTCCTCGACCAGTGCTAGTATGGCGGATCGTGTTGTACTCGCCCTCCTCGTCGTCGCTGAGGTCGTAGAAGGAGGCTGACGGCGACGGGGCGCCATTCGAGGATGCCGGGGACGCCATGCGGGGCAAGGCAGCCGCAGAAGGGAGAGAGAGATGCAGCAGCAGCAGCAGCAGCAGCAGCAGATGATGATGGTGTACAAGGAGGAGTTGTTTGTGAGGTTGATTCGGGATTGTGAATCTGTTGGTATGTGTGAGATCACAGGGTTGGGTTGGGTAGCAATTGGGGGAGGGTCACGGTCAAGAGGCAAAGAGGAGTGGCTGTGGACGAAGGGTGGGGGAGCTACCTAGTCAGTCATCCATCGTTCGCAGATGACGTCCCATGGTGGCGGGTATTTTGCAGGGCTGTGTCACCGTCTGCGCATATGTATCTGTACATACTTTGTATGTAAATCAACATCACCAAATCTACCTATGTAACACATGTTCATATCATGTATGGTAATAAGGTATATATCATCTACAAGGTTTGTATTCTCGTGATGCATTGAAACTCGGCCAGAAGAAAGAAAAGAAACCCACCCCCAAAGTTGATATAAGCTGCGCCGTTCACCAAACTACCATGATATCATGAATCCATGAATCTGTTGAGCCCCAGAACGCCTACCATGGATGAGAAACTGACAACAAAATCAGCGCATGCGTGGCCCACTCGGTAGACCAATGCGTCCACCGCCAGGGCGCTTTGGCTTCTCTTCTTGGTAACCGCCCGTGTTGTAGCCTGGCCCATAAGGGTCGTCGGTGCCCGCCCATGGCGAGTTGGAAGACATGTTCTGCTGTTGTCTGCCACCGCCTCCTCCTCCACCTCCTGCAGAGTATCCGCTGTTGCGATCATCCGGATAGGGTGCTCTGCCCGCTGGAGCTCGGTCGTATGGGTTCCGTGTCGGTGCATTGACGCCAGGAGTTACATTTGGGCTCGTGTTAGTTGATGATGCCGGGCTCTGCGCTGGACTGTTTGATCGTCCAGATCCCCACAGTCTCGCCTTGAGCCTCTCTTGCGCCGTGGACCCGGTCCCAGAGTTCGTGCTTATTAGTGGTGGAGATGGTTCCGCAGGTCGACCTGCAAAGGATGATTGATAGCTCCCTCCTCTTTGACTTGGCAAGGGCCTGCCCTGGGCCTGAGGCTCTGGCGAGTATGAATCACCCGCGCCCAATCGCCCTGGCTGGCGTCCACCACCTGCACCCCTTCCTTGTGCCCGCTGTCGCAGCGACACAGGCTCCTGTTGCTGTTGCGGCTGTTGAGGCGCATCCCATAGATCATTCAATCCTCCACCTCCACCGCGGCCCATCTGAGCTTGTCCCATGGGTTGGCGCCCGGATGAAGACACAAATTGCGCCGGGACAGAAGCTTGCGGGGCCTTGGGGTCTGGTGGTAGCCATTGAGGGTATTGTCTGCCTTTCTCTTGGTAGTATGCGCGGAACACTCGACAAAGATGGGTGTCGTCTTCAGTGTCGCCGTCTGCTTCGTCTGAGAGGAGTGTCCGCCGGAGGGTGTTGTATTTGGACGTTGTCGTCGTGAGGAGATTATTGAGGTATGACGACATTCTGGCGGTTGGGAGAAAGGTATGTTGCGGTCGGTATTGGTGTGTACGCAGCTTGTGTGCGGCTTGTTATGGGCGTAGCAGTTGTCGTGGGCAGAGTTGGGGGGGGGGGGCCAGAGTGCAGCGGAGAGGAACTTGCAGCGTCGTTTAGAATTGACAAGGCTGGTCATGGTCTTGGCAACACTATAAATATCATCTATTTGGGCGTGGGCGATTCACTCCAAACAGAACCACGACACACTTAACCTCCTTGTCATCAAATCTCACCGCCAGCGCCTATTTCGTCCACACCCCAATGCACTTTTCGAGTTTTGTTTGCCATGTACTAAATGTCTAACATATGTCCTGAGTGGGCAAGAATCTATTACGCCGCTATTCAGGCATCACGTTTTCTTACTCTTATCTGATCCTCTCCCACGTTCTGTCAATTCTTTTCTTTCCAATCGTTCTCGTTAATCTTGCGATAAGCGACAAGCGGAAAGAGCGAGGATGATCCAGCTTTGTGAAACGTCTCGAAACGGCCGGTGGAGACCTCGAATCATAGACCCGTGATACCCGACCGCTTGAAGCATTGCTACCTTTGTACAACATGTTACGTTCTGCTCGCCAACCAGAAGAGATACAGGCAGAGTATACATATGCGTCGACGCCTTGCACTTTCGTTTTCCCCATGCACCGAAGAAGCGAACCGGCATAATTGTGGAAGGTAATGCTGTTGACAATAATACACTGAATAGGTAGCCATTGTTGATGCAAAGCTACTGCTGACACCCTCACGGGGTACACTCACCACTTTGTAACCTCGGAACGTACTGGCACAAACACTCCAGAT
Source organism: Pleomassaria siparia CBS 279.74 (assembly GCA_010093715.1). Classification (NCBI taxonomy): domain Eukaryota; kingdom Fungi; phylum Ascomycota; class Dothideomycetes; order Pleosporales; family Pleomassariaceae; genus Pleomassaria; species Pleomassaria siparia. Next base: position 337,177 of record MU005768.1, on the reverse strand, counting down.
TCTCTTCCCCTCGGCTGTTTATACCGAATTCCCTCGGATACCGGAGACCGGCTTGTATTACTATAGTACCCCAATCGCCTATGATCATTTCCTACAATAATTGGCGACTTCCGTCTACCAATTGATCAACAAAAATCATCTACCAACTCCAATGACACGCTTCCTGGACTACATCCTGACCCTGATCGATACCTACATTGGTGTCTTCATCCTTACTGGGTACGAGGAAGATAACTAATCGTACGCTCATCACAGACAGGTAGTCCTCGGCGTATCAACATACACAGTAACATACTCGATCTCCAGTTCAGGTATCGCCATCGCACAGGTCTTCGGCGTCACCTGTTCGCAACTCCACCTTGGTCTGGATTGGTATGAATAACAGGAAGAGAATTACTGAAACATGTTTTCAACGGTCACGCACGGTTCACAAATGACAGGTATACATTGAATGGTGGAGAAGGGTCCGCTACTAACCTTGATCGGGAGTCAGTAAAGGTGAAGATGGAGGGAAAAGGTGACGCACGCTTGTTTGTCTACGGATATTGTTGATTGACTGGAAAAGATGGTTGTGCAAGGAGCACATACATACTGTTCTTAGACGTTGTAGGTGTGGCGCGTCCAGTGAATCATGACAAGATAAGACAAAGACCAACATTGCTGGATAAGACTGCAAGACGAGGGAAGTAAGTAACGGACACTAACACGCGAGTTCGTTTCACACGACACCTGTTTGGCGCAAATGTTGAATGTAGCCCGACTATAGTAAGTCTTTTGTACTTTCGCGTGGGTTTGCGAGGTGTTCCCTTGTACTGTATGCATATTGTCTACCTTAGGCCTAGTGTGTAGTGCGTGGGGATACCTTCTTTATTCTTACTTGGGCGAATCGAGCATTTCCTCCATGTAGAGCATGACACTGTGCTTTACACTAAATGCATGAAGAAGACGTCGGGGCGTGAAATCCAATATAGAAGACTCAGGTCTCATGACATCGCCATCTGCAAGTACCGTTCATCAAGTGATGCGAAGTATATCTTATAGCATTTGAACTTTCAGTTTGACTGGTGCGCAATCTCATGCAACGGGATGCCTCGTCACGTGCACTCGTGTGAAAAGGGCAAGTTTAGCCGGTACCAAAACTGACCATGTCGCGTTATTCCCGCGTCCTCACTGGCCCACTTCACCATCAACGATGACGGACTTTTGGAGCGGAGACATTCTGCTCCCCGATAGCACGACAGTCACAGGTATGCTCCTTTTCACTTGTTTATCTTCCCGTACTCACAAAGCGCAGACATTACCCTCGCAACGCTCAACGTCGCGTCTCTACCCTTGCTCCCCGCAACCCCTCTGCGTTTCCTCTCCACCGTCGACACCGCGCGCATTCCTCTACATCTTGCTGCCGGGCCGAGTCTGGACGTATTTACTAGCAATGAAGAGACAGAGCAATGGTTTCAATCGATACTGCTGAGCAAAGTCGCGCGGGAAGCCAATGCATCCGAAGATGCTGTCGCACAGGACTGGTGGTCCTGCGCTCGATCACAGTCACCAATTGGCATACTAGTACAAGTGGATGGAGAAGTTGATACTGGAGGAGGGCCACGCATCACAGAGATTCTGTTCTATGGCACAATTGTTGGACTTGCGGAACGGAGGTTGCCAACACCTCCGTCATCATCCCCGGATATCCCCCATGCTCAGTCGGAAGACCTACCCGAGCTCCGAGTACACGCGCTACCACTATCTTCCGATCTGCTATACCGAGTAGCTCTACCACAAGACCTACCCACCTCACTGGCGCTGAGTGTGTCAGAGCTACCAGCCGAACGCGAACCCCAATTTCTTCCGTCTCGAGTATCTTCTAGTATAACAACACCGAGCTCCCCGAAACGGAAACGAGACATATTTGATGAGGCTACACAGTTGCAAAAGAAGGCGCGAAGAAAGGGTGGCGAAGGTGTATCAGCAGCAGCTGGGAAAGTATTTGACTCGCAGACGGCGTACGGGCACCGGAAGTCGCTGTCGATCGATGCCAAGACCACACCCATATCGGATTCGAGACCCTCATCAGCGAATGGCTTGCTTTCACGTCCCCCGTCGCGGCCGTTATCAAGATCTCCAAGTATATCCTCAGATACCCGCCCTTTGAACAAAAAGGGCTTGGCGGATGGCCACACGAAGCGATCAAATCTGTCCCAGGTTGCAACAGTATCATTGCAGCCCGAGGAACCTACGATTGAAACAAGAAACAAGGAAGCTTTGTCGCGGGTAGTCATGACCGCGATGCGCATGTACGGATTGGAGCAGCGCAAGAAGACCAAATCCTGGCAGGGCGCCGTTGCATCTGGTATGGAAGCACATAAGAAATTAAGCACGGAGCAGGCTGCTGGGGAAGCTTTGAAAGATGAAGAGTACAAGTTGATCTATCATCAAACATTCAAGGGCGCTGCTCTGGCATTGGTAAGTGGCATTGTTCGGTTGTTCAAATCGACTTTGGCAGCTAACCTACATAAAGAGGGGACATATAACTAGCAAACCTCTGCACGCTCAACCCGACCGCCTTCGCGATGTTGTCGAAAGACTCTTGGCCATCTTCTGCATTGACCCTCTGGCTCAACCTCTTCCGATAGAAGAACCACCAGATCCACTTGCCACCCCTGGCAGCAAGCACAGACTACGTATACCGAATGCTTCGCAGCACCATGCGAGCCCCTTCGATATGCCGAGTGGAAACAGAGTGAGCGCAGTAAAATCTACTGCGGGTATTCAGGTCCATACTGGCTCGCCTGTGAGTAAAAGACGAGAGGGGGAGACGGTTCTCGATGTTTTCAGCATTGGAGGTGTATAGCGCACAGGTCCGTCTGTGGCTTTCGAGAAACGACTGGTGCATACAGCACGGATGATTCAATCGAAGCCCGTGTGCTAGAAGCTCAAGCTTCGTAGCAGGTACAAGCTTCTTACTTTCTCAAAATCCTCACAATCTGTCTCCTATACAACACACACCCAGTTCGCCACGCCATGTTCTCTGGCACGGCACTCATGGCTAGACAGAAGCACCGCCCTCGCTTTGCGAGGAAGCTTGGTAAGTTGTTCCGGCACCGATCTAGTAGATGCAATCGCTTCACCCTCACAATTTCCTATAATATCCCTTAGTACTCTATTGCACTACGAGCTCGTACATTGGGATCTAATATACTAATATCTTCTGTTAGACAAGAACCCATTGTAGCCTTTTTGACAAATTCAGTGGTGACCGAAATAGCACAACTCGGTAGCCTGTCAGAGAAACTCCTCGTCAGAATCATCGATGATCACGGGGATGTGCCTGGAAACTCTGAGCCTAAAACACCCGAGCTTTGATCGGTGTCACTCGCCATCTATGGTGCTCTATACTCCAGATTACTTAGGCATAGGCACACTCTCAAGTCTACCACGCTTACAAATCCGCCCGAGTCTTTTCCAGGCTGAACTTTGAGTATGCTATGTTCATCGATTTTGAGACATTGCATCTTCTGGAAATCAACTTTGAAAGCATTGCGTAGTTCAAGCCAAATCAGGAACCAGAGACGGCAATCCAGGTTGAAGCGTTGCAGACGACGGGCAAAGCCCCAATCGTGTATCATACCTCGCACATTGTCGGCCCCAGATTGAGCCGACGAGACTTCGCTCACGATCTCGAAAGAATCACTTCTCCTACATTGTCCTTCGAACAGAATCTGTCACCTAGTCTTCGAACTCTTATATCCGCAGAACACCTCTCCAATTCGTCAACCGTCACTTCAGGGCCTTTTCCGAGGCCATGGAAAACAAAGGTTGGGGGGCCTCGATTGGTGGGTTTCTTTGAAAGATTCGGCGATCTTGGCGTCACCATGAAGAGAAGTGGGAACAGTCGTGGTGAATTTTAGACTTTGGCGTCTTGGCGTCTTGGCGTTTCGACAAAACTTACGGACATAGTTACTTCCCGAGAGCCTCACTCTTTGAACAATTAATTATCTTATACTGTACCGTTTGCACTTTTCTTTGCTCCTTGTTCGCACCAAGTTTGGCCTAACAGTGAATACCGATAGAAAACAGGGTTGCGAAATAGACGTTGGCAGATACAAGATGCTAGATGTGTTCGCCTTACTAAGGTGCGCTCGTGTCGGTCCTGCAAAGACATAGATGGGTTACTGGACCTAAAAACTATCAACCAATGCAGCTCACTACACTACCTATTGCGCAAGATTGCTTTACTTGTATTAATCTTAAAGATCTGTACTTTATTATATTTGCCTAATGACTTGATAGCCCCAAGTGTCCCAGGTGGCATGGATACCTAGCTAACACGTGAACATTGATCTTGACCTCAGGTCCGGGAGTGGGGTCCAGCCCTCGCCGCCGCCAGGGAATACGAGACGTTTAGAAAGTGCGGATGCAGAAACGAGTTGGAAAACATGTGTTTAGATGATCGAGTGAACTCAGTGATTGATCAGTGACTACTTAGATCTGTAGAACAAAGGAAAACATATACACAATGCTCGAACGGGCGGAAGAATGTCCATCCTGAGATCTTGAGGGTACTGTAAGCATTATCTGGAAGATCCGTAAGACCAGGTAAGCACACCACGCGACAGAAAGCAACCGGAGGGAAATGGTAAATATCTGTTTTTGTTAATAAATACAGCGGTCTGTACGTGTGTACACTGTAATATATATTCGGACCTTTCCGGCTTGCGTCTAGGATGGAGTTGGTTAGCAAGCGGAAAGAAATTATTACAGTACTGTAACTGGCCAGATGTGACACGTGGGATGTGGACCTTACGGAATCTAACGGTGAATTACGCAGTAAAGTACATGTTAATGGCCTTGTCAGGAGTGAGCAAGACGTTTAATAATAGAGGTTGTATGAGAAGATTCGCCCCTGTTGGAAAAGCTCTGTCACTTGTCTGGACATGCACTTCGTAGGTGTTGACAAATCAAGTCGCCAACCTATCTCGACACCCGGCCCTGTGTGCTCCAAGTCTCACTTGTCGTTCAACGAAGACATCTGCGTATGACAATCTACGTATACAGAGTGTATGCTAACCGCCACTGAAACAAAGGACGTCGTCTTCTCCTGCGGGCCCTTTGCGAGAGGAGCGGTTTGGTGGAAAAAGTGAAGATGGCGAACGTACGGGGATGGATTTCGGAACAGGAGACCGTTCCAGATTTGGATGTATGTTGTCCAGACGAAGAGTATATTGATCCAAGCTTTTGCAACTGGTATCAAGCTGTACACAGTAAGGGGCCACGTGTAAACGGTCCTGATGTCAACTTCGATCTCTCCTTATCTACTGTACTGCGAAAAAGATGGGACTGATACCCCCCCCCCCCATTGCGACCAGGCCACGATTCCTCCAAACCCCTCGGTATTTCCAAGTGATATTGAGATACAACTGCATTGGCCCGGCGACGAGGAGATTGTGGACAATCATCTGTTGCGCAAGCTCTGGAATGTTTGTAGATGTGAGATGCTCACCTCTTGCTCATTCTCGCCTTGCTACCCAAATTTGGATGTCTACGTGTCGTTGGTTTCAGTGCGGGACCCATGTTGAACTAGAGTCCCTTTCCTCCGAGCCACTCCATCACATTCCGGCACCTGAACTCGGTAATGATAATAAAACGAGTAAAAAGTAGAATAAAAAACCATGTGGAAAACTCGTCCGGCGAAACGCCTCCATACATACTCATCAGCCGGAACCCGACTCGGTCACTGGAGCTTGAGCTTGAGCTTGTTCCATTGAGAAAATCTGAGTGCGGTCGGGTCTGCAAACCAGAACCGTCAACCGTCTCTGATACAATACATGCACGAAAGCTTTCCTTCCTGTGGCCATGCTAGATTGTTCCGCGGAACCAACCCAGCTTCCTTCTAAAATGACGTGCAAGGATCAGGCCCTCGAAAAATTTCGACCACTTTTGAGGCCGGTTGCGTTCACAGAAAGCTCACCCGAGAATGAAGGTTGACTCCGGAAGGGCTTATAACCGCTTTGGGTCGGTCGCTCAGAGGAGACGTCAATGCATCCATCATGTGTGGATAGTCACTGCCCCGCAGCTTATTAGGCCGTTGCCAGCCGTATTTTTGGCTGGTATCACGAAGCTTGATTTTTTTTTGAGGTGGGGGGGAGGGGAGCGTCGTTGTCTGTCATGTTATTTCTGTGGATCGAGTGTATGCCAGCCCTGGTAGATATCTCATCGGTACTAGCAACCGGTGTTCCGAAATTCATCAACTCTTCTATTAGATATCTCCAACATGGTCCTATTCTCGGCCTGAAGACCTATATATGTCATGATATGAGTTGAACACATTTCCCAATCTGACAAAGTGCACAATCTATTACTTTTACACCCCTTCATTCGCCCAAGCTTCGATTGACGAGCTCGTAGATGCATATCGACGAGCCAAGTATGACCTGATCATGTGAATTGATCATGTGAGCTGATGACAGCTCCTCGTTCAAGCCCTTATTTATTAGTCCGTCATATTGGAACGAGTTGATATTCCCATTGTTCCAAATACTGCATGTTCTCGTGTCCAAAGGAGGGAAGTGAGGGGATGCAAAAACTTCCAATTATGTGCTGTAAGACTCTCTCTGCCAAAGGGCTCCTCAGGAAAGCTTCTTTGATGTTGTTTTCGACTTCATACACATCTGAGCATAGGAAGAGACGTGACCATGTGACAAAATGACACCCTGAAACACATGATCATCTGCAAGTGCTTGAGGCCCGAGGGCATGTCATCCGTGCTACGTGGAATTTAGGAAGCGCGAGATGCGATATGCGGAGCGATCTCGTGGGTGGTAGGGATCGAGGCGAGTTGGAACAGCAAGATCCAAACGTTCGGAAGAGTTCGTTCAAATAGAAACATCGGTGAAAGTCTAAAGTAGCATTTATTGGTCTTCACTCGATGGTCAGCAATTCGCATGTGGCTGTGAGGTCATTGCCTACTACGTACAGTACTATTATTGCCTGTGGGCGATCGTGGAGACAGATTTATAATAGATGGCGGTCGAGTCATGTAAAGGTAATTTTCCGAAAACGGCCCTACTACGTATCTTCCATCGAACACTAGTGACTACTGCATGTTTGCACATCCAGTAGTATGTACATCGTTACAGGGACTAACTGATAGAATTATGGCTTACTCGCATCGGCAAGATCGGTAGAAAGCAGTAATACTGTATATAGTAATATACGTAGTGTGGGGTTGCAAAGAAGGACATTGATGCCTACAATGCCTCTGCTTTATCTCGGTCGTTCTATCGGACTTGGGAACAAAGAGGGTTAAACTGAAACAAGACCCAAAACTCTTAGGCTCAAAACCAAGGAGCGGTCATGCGAATTCCCCACAGTTCAAATGAGCTTAACGAAAATCCTTGGGAGATGTTGAACTCGAATGCAAACTTGCTCGTACATATGCCAATGGTGTAATGAGGTCCACGCAGCGCTCCGTCGAAGTCGTACGATATAAGGAGCTGCATCCCAAAGCCCACATTTCTGGCCACCCTGCCTTTGTTTCTTACATTGGTGTCTTTCTAACCATCACATTATGGCGCTTACTTACAAGGAATCCCTTCTGGTGAAAGCAACCATCCCCTTCCTCCGCGAAAATGGCGAGATGATATCAGACATCGTTTACACATCCCTTCTCAAGAAAGTTCCCGCTCTTAATAACACACTCAATCTTGTGCATCTGAAAGACAAGACCCTCGCCCGCGCACTCACAGTCGTCATACTGCATTTCGCAAGCAACCTTAGCAACATATGCGAGCTTATCCCGAGACTGGAACGTGTCTGCCAAAAACATTGTACCCTCGGCGTCCAACCCGCCCGGTAAGCGCTTTGGTATAGACTTTTGTGAACTATACATTTTTCCTGCTCGAAGATGGGTGCTAATGGTGTCTTAGTAAGTCTTACTACACATAATGTGCATATAATTATACCTTGATATATTCTCGCAGTATTATCCACTTCCAGAAATCTTTTGCTAATTGTACCCTCTCTTTTAGACTATGAAATTCTTGGTCCCCTCATCGTCGATACGTTCGCAGATGTCATGGGCCCTGACATGACGTCTGATACTAAGGCGGCCTGGGCCAAAGCCTATAAAATGCTCTCCGGCATGCTTATCGGCCGCGAAAAACACATCTACAAAGCCTTCGACGGGGACCGGTGGAACGACTGGCGCAAATTCCGCATCGAGCGCAAAGACGTCGAGGCAAACGACATGTATAGTTTCAAGCTGGTACCGTTGGACGGCAGGGTGCTCCCAAGCTTCTTGCCTGGACAATACATCAGCGTCCGAATGTTTGTGCCGGAGGTGGAATATTTACAGACGAGGCAATACTCGCTGAGCGACATGCCTAACGTAGATTCGTACCGCATCACGCTCAAGCGCGACATCGGCAACCCGAAGCTGGGCCATGCTCCAGGGCTTATATCGAACATCCTCAGCACGCTGAAAGTCGGGGACGAAATCGAATGCAGCCATCCATCAGGAGACTTCTACCTCGACACAACGGCGCCTAGTGGAGTGCCCTTGGTGTTGATATCCGCTGGCCGCGGTATCGCTCCACTGCTGTCTATGCTCACCACTGCGCTACATGCCCGTTCCAATCGCCCTATCACTTGGATTCACGGCTGCCGCGACCAGCTGCCCTTCGGCACCCACCTCACCTATCTCAAGCGCCGCTATCCCAATCTACACTCGATCGTCTTCATGACTACCGCGTCGAGGTTTTCCGCAGGACAGCAAGAACTCCGCTACGACTTCAACCAGCGCGTCGATCTAACTAAAGTAAGCCCACCTCTACTATACACGCAGAATGGGTCTACCGAATACTACATCTGCGGACCAGAAACATTCATGCAGCGAGCGGTAAAACAACTGTTGGTCATGGGCGTTAGTGTCGACAAGATTAAATGTCAGATGTTCCGGGTAGGCGAGTTAGAATTGTTAAAGCTTGGGTCGTGTGGGACGCCTAATAGCTCGGTCAGGTGTCCAAGTTTGCACAGCGCATGAAATGAATTAGCGGAGCCGCCAATGTTGAAGTGTTTAGACGGGCAATAATCTAATAGTCAAATTTATCCTCGAGCTCACACTGAGCCACGTGACAACGGAAATCGCTGTATCTTGCAACTTCTGAAGGATACGGGAAATCGTCTTCATGCCTTCTCTCAAACTGACGTTGTTTTGGCTCCTAGAACACCTCACGAGCGTGCCTCTCCAATGTTGCTCTATCAATCCCGTCCACGATTTCTTCATTTGCAATACCATTTCGTCGACAGTTGGATATTGCTATTTTGAAAGCGTATTCGACTCGGGAAAGGATTTCCACATCTATTGTGTGGTCTTTTGCCTACTCTCACGTCAGCCATGACTTTTCTCTCAAAAGATGAGCTCCTGGTCTCTGTTGAAGTGTAACTGCGTAATTGATTGTATTGTAGAAGTGATGGAGTGAGAATCACTCCGAGGAGCCTATATACAGGATTGGCGCTAGCCGCGCTTCTCTCCAATGAGGAGTTGGCAGGAGCATTAGTGTGATGCTTCCTTCCAACAGTCTCCAGTGCTCCACCAAGGACAAGTGATATCATAGGAAAGAGTATGATGCAAATAATAACGATATCCATGATGACTCTATGTATGTGTCTCCTGCGTGATCTAGATAGGGTCGGATGGGCTTTGACTTGATGGTGCACCGTTTACCCTACGTCACAACTTGGTCATGTGACCGTCTCGCTTATCTAACAGATGTGCCTGGTTCTCATACTGGTCACGTTATTCGCCCTCGAAAGATTCTCAACGGGGAGTAGAAGAGACTGTCGAGGGAAAACAGTGGATATGTAAGTCGCTGTTTCATGATACGCTAATACCTGTAATTCACACAATAGATCGACTGTGCTTCGAATGTGTATGGGGCAATATACTCTCGTTGCTCTCTCCAAAAGGACTTTGTCGACCTGTAGACACCTCAATCGTGCTATTCTCATTGGCCACATGCCAAGCACCATATGGACTCGATTGCGACGCCGTGGTTCCACTGGCACTCATGTCCTTTAGTACAATCTCTCTTCTATCCTCATACTTAGAGTATCCCTTCGATCTGTAACTTGATTTCAAACCCGTGCTGCGTCCGGTGCTTGCGCCTGTGACGGTCAAAACATGTTCGAAGAACGAAGAGAACAGGGGTTTCAGGGTCGGAAGACAGGCCGAAATGATGCCAACGTTCATCTCGATTCTGGTGCGTGCGTCAGTGTCGGCTACTCGAGAGAGAGGGCAGGCAAAGAAGAGTTGGGTACTCACTGCTGCCAAATGTAATACCAAGAACCTTTGCCGGACCAATCCGGTTCTTTGAAGAAATTGTATTGAATGGCCGTCTTATAGATGGCCGTCGCAGAGGCACTGCTCGCAATCAGCGTGGGTTCAGGCTCAATATCAATCGTCCAAGTTGGTCACTTACAAGAGCCCAAGACCCATGGTCGCCGCCAGTCCGATTTTCGTTCGTACGTTGACCTGCAACTTCCATACGATAGGTATCGGTATCAGGGCGAAGATGAGGTCCGTCGCTATATTGATGACTAGGAAGACCATCAGTCAACTGTTCATTGATCACGGTATGGCAACGTACCAGAATTGAATACTCCAACGTTCTTGAAGACGTCCATTGAGAAACACTGCGCAGTCCTAAATACGTCAGCCGAGATAGTTTATCCGTTTACGCGACGATGTTTCTTTACCCTGTGGGAGGACGCATGGTGAGGTCCCAACCTGCTTGAACTGGGTCGCACTGAAAGATGATCGCAAATGTTGACCCGAGGGTGAATAGGACAAGAAAGACTAAAGAACTTGGTCAGTTCTTCTCCTCGATGGAGAGAGCGTCCCATAGCCCGACCAAGTTACCAAGAGTGCCTTGCAGAAACCTCCTCCATTTCGTTCGGTCCGCTAGTCGCAGCAAGAAGAATCCAATCGACAGCTTGATAAAGCTGTACGCAAAGATGACGAAGATGCCGTAGAAGTACAGATACTTCAGTATCGGAAAGACGTTCTCTATTTTAACGACTTCGGCGTGTCTTCCCAATCCCAGCTTGATGACCTTGACGAACAAGGCAATGCAGGTCATGCTCAGTAGCTAAAACTCGAACCGCAGTCAGCAAAGGGTTTTTAAGGAGGTATGGATTTTCGTTGTGTGAAGTCGCAAAGAGCAACGCACTGCTGAGATAGCCATCATCCAGTCTGTAGTTGTTTCGTTAGAATGAGTCGATAATAAAGAAGGGCGTGGGCCACATCTGTACCGTCCATCCCAAATATTTTGAGAATGAAGATCCTCACATAGAACCTCAAGATGACGATAACCATTGCCAACCCGAATAAAGTGCAATCGATGGCTAGCAGCTTTGGCCCTATGTTCCAAGCCAGGTACTCGGGAGACATGGTAGGCGCAGTCGGCGGGCTTTGCCTTGGGATGAGGTCCGAAATCATAATGTTCACAATATTGTGTTGAAAAGGAAAGAGGCATTGAAAGGTAAGTCTCTTCATAGATGGATTGGCATCGGGAGATGTTACTTTCCTGAGCAGTTGTTACATTGCAAATGAAGTCGGTTCGGTAGGACCAAAACGACATGACTGACCGCTACATGTAACATGTTGACGATGCTCACTTCCTTGTGTTTACGGCTCGCTTGGGAAGATGGAACAGTTGCAGTTGAAGAAAGTCTTAACCGGTACTACATAGAATGCGATTCCGATGATAGATACGGTTCACACGTTTCGCATAGATCCGATTCCCAATTTCGCTGAAGAATCTGGCTACATATAACATAGGCTGCATAAACCATATATAGTGATTATCAGGGCCGCGTATGTAAGAGAGACTTTTGGTAATTCCACCAATCGCGTATTTGGGAACTAGGCAATCTATGGTAGGAGGGAAGACTGTCTGTGCGCTTCACCCTCGCTTTTTACATTGCTAGTCTCGAAGTGGTACAATCTTTGGAGGCCAAGTTTGCTGGAGCCCGGGGAGAAGACTGGTAACCTCACTCATTGCCATCTAGAATGCAAACGTTCCAACCCACCTTGTGTAATAAATACTTCACTCGGTTTGGGATTCGTCATGGGCGCACGCAAGATCAGAACGTCCACGTTACACGGCAGAGCGGATTGGGGAATTCGGACGAGATTGGGGCGTGTGTACTTGGAGAGATCTACTGTTTAAATGCCGCATCTACTGTGTAAGAACGATACCAGGGTAGAATATGTATGTAGGGTTAGCGTGGAAGCGAGGTTACCAACCAACACCAGGGTGGTGTTGGTCTGTAATGAGTTTAATTCAACGCTGACCATGAGCTCCAGACTCGCAATGAATGTGGAATGAAAGCGGAATGAACCTAGACTTCTTTTATGTACTTCATGAGGTCGGAGTTGTATACAATTTAGTTGGTCGAGTGGATTGATAAGACTGTTCGGTATTAGCTGCTCTGCGATCCCCCAGCCGCAAAACATTCTTCACCATCACCTTCCATGTATGTATGATGCGTAGGTCCGCCGGAATCTGTTCCAAGTTTCCTTCTTTCCTTCATGCACCTGTAACATTCATATGCCCTTTCAATCGAACAAGCCATGTATCTCACCACTGTTTTGAGCGCGGCGTTGCTTGTTACCACTTCGCTTGCTGGCATGATTGAGAAGAGGGCTGACCTCTCATCGACACCATTCGACCAGGCGGGGAGGCTGCTGCCGCCCCGGGCATCTTGCAGGCAGATATTCTCGCCGGCGTGGCCGCCATCACACAACAGGTCTACCAGGCCAAACAAACAATCCACACACAATTCAAGAAATGCAATCCATTGAATATGGTCTTCCGAAAGGAGTGGTAAGTACCATTTAGGTTGCTTCTCGGCTTTGATGTTTTGGTACTCACGCTTCCAGGTCTACCTTTGCAGCAGCTGATAAGAAATCCTATATTGCGTCAGTCAAGTGCCTTGCCCAGTTACCCACAAAGACACCCCTTTTCAAAGTGTCCGTCCGGGATGCAAAAGTCGTTTTGATGACTTCTTAGGAGCCCACATCAACCAAACCTTCTCCGTATGTGTCGCCAAAGCCACATGTCTCCTGTCATTATTAACTGTCTTCGATCCATAGCACGGGCAACTTCCTTGGGTGGGTGGCATCGCTACTTCACCTGGGCTTACGAACAGACCCTCCGCAACGAATGTGGCTACAAGGGATACCAACCCTACTATATAAGTGGCCCAAATGGGCATACAACCCTATGGCCTCTCCCGCACTAGACGGTTCCGACACTTCGCTGTCCGGCAACGGAGTCTTGGGTTGCACGACGCAAAAGAGCTACGGCATTCCTACCAACGACGCCCCTCTCATCAACATTCCTCACGACCAAGCTGACAGATAAGATAAACTTGGGTTACGCGTACCCGGGCGAGATCACCCTCGCCGATGCAATGAGCACCATGGGTGGGCCCCTTTGCTACGCCTACCTATAAAAGTATGTAATATGGACAGAACTGCAATGGATATTCCTGTTGCTGTCTTTAACTTCGTAGTCTTAAATTTCGTAGTCTCAATAATGAACATGATGTTTCTTGTTGGTCGTATCCTGTCTGGCTGCTACCAATAGTGATCATCCATCTAATACGTGAAACATATGCATGTCACTAGAGCGAATCTGGACCCTGCTCCCAGTTAGGACACGCACGGAGACAGAGACAAGGGGCTGAAAAGGCAAATAAGATTATCCATGACGGCATATAGGTAGCCAAGTATATCAAATACCGAGTTCGCGTGGACTTTTCGACTCGCTCCACGTCCCATAGCAGCGCACTAAAGCTGCCCACGACTCCACGTAGAACGCTCGCAATCTCCCCACACTCTGGCAAGCCTACTAAGGCCTAACTTAGTTCTCCGGAAGATAGTGACGGGTCCCACAGTTTCTGCTCCCACTTCTTACGTCTCATGCGCGCGGTATGCACGACGCCGTAGTATAGATACTCATACTCGTGGTTCATCATGAGCATGCGGACGTCATCATCATGCTGCATCCAGCCCCAGTTCTCAGCCATGACCTTGATCATGGCATCGGCCAGCTCGTCGTGCTGGGAGTCGCCGACGGGGAACCGCGGGGCCCAGATGATCTGCACGGCTCTCAGGAACGAAGTGTCGGAGCACAGGGCCGTGTTTATCCAGGGCGTCACGCCGTGGCGGAAGGCGTGTGCGATGGGTGCCTTCATTTCGGGCACGAGATACTTGACCGCTGTGTCGAACATGGTCGCGTGGAATACCGCGTTGCTGCTGAGGCCTGTGTCGCGCATGCGTATGTGCCAGAAGAAGAGGTATAGTTCGAGCTGGATGGGGCGGGGGAGCAGATCGAGTTGGCATCGGTAGTAGCTGAACTCTATGAATTGGAAGCCGTGCTCGTTGTTCTTCTGGGAGGGGGGAGGCGTTAGCTTGAACTTGGTAATACAAGCGCAGAGTTTCTGTGCGGCACTGGGAGAAGACCTGGGAGTCGGACGACTCACTTGGAAGAGTGCATGGGTTGTGATGATCCTGCAGATCTTCACCGCCATATCGCCGTCGATCAAGCAGTTGTCTTCGAACTCGGGGAAGCAGTGGATGACTGCTTGGTCGTTGCTCCGGATTTCCACAGTAAATCCATTTTCTTCGCCCGCTGCCTGATTACAGCTTTCCTCGCAGGCTGACGTCGGGGTGGAGACGCCAGGGTTGCTGATGGGACCGATGTATTCCGAGTGTTTGAAAAAATGCATCAGAGCTCGTACTTCCCTCTGTCTCTTAGGATGCAGCTTGATTTTGCGGTCCGTGATCGCCTGCTCGAGGTTAGTCGGGTGTGAAATGATGAGTTGAAGGGGAGGAATAAGGGCAGCTTACCTTTCCAACATTGCACACAATGGCGAAGTAATCGGACTGTCCCACCAATTCATCTTTGTTTGTTATGTACATATCCTTGCCACAGGATACCGCAAAGTCCTTAGGATGTGGCTCAAGCGAAGAATTCCCCGTTGTGTTGGATAGCGAGCCCATGACCTCGGCCCATGCAGGAGTTTCTGACATTTCTGATGTGTGGTTGAGTAGGTTGTGAGAGGATTGAACTTGGATGGATGTGCTTCTTCGATGTATCTCGATAGCAGACTATTGTAGTGGAGAGGAAGAAGCTGTTGGCTAGTGCCAAGCCCAGGTGAAGGAGCAAACTTCACCGCTATGACTGGAATTACAGTACTTCAATCACCTAGGCGGTCCTTTTCACGGTGAGGGGAGAGGATTCTAACTATGTCGCGGTAACGGATGCGCGGAGAAGGTTACCTACGTTGACATGTCAGCGTTTATTCCATCATTTCTGTCTACGACGCGCGACATCTCGGGTCGGCTAGTTTGAGGAATGTCAAACTTGCGATGAAGCTTGATGATTCGGTATCACGTTGCAATACTCCAAGCGCAGACTCGCAGTATCCCGAAAGACGTTCGTGTCGAATAGAAAAGGTCTACCTATGATGCCAAGTAGGTATTCGGAACTTGGACAAAAACGTTGAGCTGACCTACCTCAAATGTGAGGGTATGAAGCCTTCTACACACATACTTATTGGAGTGCAATGATGATGTGTAGAAGTGATTGATTGAGAGATGGGGGATCTGACCGATCTATATACCGGTAGTGTGCCCCAGGGAGCCTTCCTCCGATACGAGGAGCCTTCCTCCCATAGGGAGGCACCTGCATGTGAACAGTATGATAGCTTCCTTCAACAATACTGTCGTCTCCATATACACTATACACGAGTCTTGTCGTAGATAGTTGAACAGCGTTTTGCCAGCAGTGGAAATCAAGAGCAGCTTCTATTTCAATGTCAGATTCGTGGATGGAGTTAGTTCCGGGTAGTATGTATGTCATAATACACGGCAGTGTTCCAACCAGGGCTCAATCAGAAGGGTGCTCGATAAAACGCGCTACTCATGACAAGATCTGATGCTCCTACTGCCGGGACAAGGGGCATAAACAGGACGACACTATCATATTATTTTCCGTCTTCGATTGATACTTATGCACTAATAGATGCAAATTGTGATACAAACAGCAATCCATCGCTATGCTTCTCACAGACACGTTCTACACACCAGCATAACAACGTTATCGGAGTTGTCGTCGACGTCGTTTCCATGTGACGAATCAGATAGATCGGGGGGTTACGGACCACCCCGCTTCCCCAGGAATCCCAGCTATGCGCATCTATGCGACTATATCTATCTTTAACCAAAAGGGTAATCTTAGGGTACAAATTAAGTTTTGACGTGGACCCGAACCCCCCAACGCCCGGGCTTAGACATACGATGGTACATGTACATAATACAGTATCTGCCCAAAGTACATATTTGATATAGTAGAGAACAGTAACGTCTATAAGGCAGGGGGGGCGGGGAATCCAAATACGTGGTGTTTTTGTTACACCGATTAGTGATATGGGGTTAAATAATCGCCCTTGGGACCTTCACTGCGTGATTCACATACAAATTTGGCGTATACAGCTGACAGTGGTCGAGTTTATTTAATCATATAACATACATACATAGCACTGCAGAGTATGTAAAACAAGCTGGTAGGATACCCATGTTATTCTGCCCCCACATCAGATACTTCGGGCAGATACATACATACATAGTAAGCATCAGCACGAGCTTATTACTAGGCTTGATATGAGGACTAATTAATTATTCGACAGGAGCCCATGATCCACATGCGGACGACTAGAGGATGTTTGTTGTACATACATATGTACATACTCGGGTATGTACGACCGCCCCCTCGGTTATTTCCTGGGGTAATCCAATCATCGCTTCGTTCAGTACATATGCATGTACATATCAGTTTCCCACGATAATTATTCTCCTAAAGGAACACGATCCCCTAACCGAAATGCTTACATACGCTTCGGCCCCACGCCACCCTTCTATCATGTGGGGGCCAACTCCATACATCTATGTATGTACATATGTATGGCACAGATCACCGTCGCGTCAATGACCCCATCGTAAAAGATCAAGCTTCCGAAGCACTCTCTACCAAGCTCGTACATGGCGCCTTGTCTTGTCGCTCTGTTTCAGGAGCACCTTGGCCATTCTTGGCGCTCGCCATCGCTTTTTCCCTTTGGAGCGTAGTTGAAGCAAAATAATTATGGCATGGTGACTGGGTTCTGGACTTGTTGATGTTGTGATTTTGGCCCCTTGATCTGGTGCGACTATGCTACTGCGGTAAAATGCTTGTTTATGCACACGGGCGAAGCCCCCCCCCCCACCAAGAAAAAGGCTTGGTGTGCCAATGATAGATCTTCTTTCTCGAGCATCTAGCGACGGGAAGAGGTTCTAAGTTGGCCTGTTCATATGTACATGTCAGACTCTAATTCTGACCCCCAACACCAATCCCAGTGGTGCAAAACATGAGCTTAGCGACGCCGGGAAGAAAGAGGATCAAGTGCGTTTGTAGCCGCCCCCCTCGTGTTCTAGAATCCCATCATTAGACGTAAACGATTTGCGTCTGTGGTCTAAACAGCGGGCTATGCACAACCGGATCCATATTTTCCGAGAAGAGTTGTGCTGCGCCTGGCCCTTCAATACACCATGACGCTGTACTATTCCAGAGTGTACAAGAAGACCATCGTGTCCCATTGGCCATGGTTATAGCTTCGACCCTCATGGCTGCAATCCTATACGCTGCACTGACGCCGGCCTTCCCGAAGACCAAGTACGGCAAGGACGAGGATGGCGACGATGTCATCGAACCTCAGGCTTCCAATGTGTACATTGCCTGGTACATCATCGCTCTCTCTGAGACGATTCTGACCGTTGGCGTTTCCATGTTCATGCGCGTCATCTCGTTCAAGGTAAGCAAATATAACCCCCTCTCTGCCATGGTTTGTAAGCCATCATCACGATGGAGTGGAAAGACCACCTATCAGCACTCTGCGTAGGGAGTATAGAACCCATTTTCTGACAGGGTCACGACTTTAGGGTACACACATGGTCCAACGCATGTCCCTTCTCACACTCATCATCTTCGGCGAAGGCATCATTGTCGTCTGCAAGTCCGTCAGCAAGATTGTCAAGAACGATTTCCTGTGGACCGCGCCCGTCGTCGGCCAGGTGATTGCATCGATTCTCATCATCTACTTCCTGTACATGTCGTACTTTGACCGGTACGTATTCCATATGACCCATTAGCATTGCGATAGTAAACTGACCGGAGGGGGCCCATTGTGTAGTATCCACGAAGACCACTTCGGCACCATAAAACAGCAAATATGGTCCTTCCTCCACTTCCCGCTCCACACGGTCATCGTGCTCGTGCTCCAGGGAGTTTCCATCCTCATCATCTGGCGCCAGGCCGTCCAAGCCATGACGGACTTTGAGAGCCAGATCGCCGTCATCAACAACATGACGTTTGCCGACAACGTCCAGCTCGGATACTCTGCCGGACAGAACTTCTCCGACCAGCTCAACTACACCATCAATGAAAACGTCTTCTTCTACGTGCCCAAGGGCATCGACGTTTCGACCGAACAGGACAAGGTCAACAAGGCGCTGGCCGAAATAGCCGAGAGCTACGACAGCCTCATGGTCGACTCGAAGAATGCAACTGCCGCGGGAATCTTCTCCAGTGCGCAGGACGAACTGTACTCGGCGACCTTCACCACTCTGTTCGACAGCCTGAGCGTAGAGATTCCAGAGGACAAGAACGAATCCAAAGAGCCCGCTTCCCTCGAGGTTCTCTTCAACAAGTACATCGACGTGTTTAAACTAGTCGTCATATACGTCTTGTGAGTTTCCCCGCAACCTTTGTTTTTCAATCTGCAAATGGCACCCGCTAACCCCTGTTTGATAGTGTAACGGGCGGTCTCGCGCTCATCTTGAACGCTTTCCTCGGTTACCTGTCGCTTCCCGCATACAAGCGTACACTTTCGGGTTACATTCGTCTGGCTATCAATTTCGTGGCAGGCATAGGATTATGCATGGTCACCATCATCGAGGTCAACGAAGATAGCCTGGCGACGTACATGGCGAGTGCATGGATAATCCCCACGGTTTGCATCACCATGTTTGTCTGCGTTCTAGCCAACCATGTTCGTCTGCCGATGAGGAAGCAGCACTGATAGTAGGCGCTGAGTGTTATTGGAACGTGTGGGGTTATGGGTGGACTTTTGAGCATGTCCCTCGTTTTCGTAGTGCAATTCGGGCCTTTATACCATGTCGGAGAAATTTATAGTTGGTTAATATCCGCTCTCGGCTCTTCAACGCGTGCAGCTTGTCTCGAAGCAGACGAGGAGATGATCGTGGAGATAGCAGAACTGCTTTCTAAGCGCCGCTCCCCTGAAATGTGAGTCTGGACCGGGTAATTATATCCTGTGACGATTTGTCGAAGCCGAGTATCATCCTGGTTGCCTAGGTACATACCTGGATATACATACCTACATCACTACCTCGGTAATCCTCACGAGTATACATATCCGTGCCATCTGCACATTATCCTGAGCACGTAGCACGTCTTCGGATCCGCTTGCGACAATATCCATCGCCAGCCTCGAGATCGTCTTCTCTTGGACATGGGAGAAGATCGCATGATGGACTGTTGCAGGGTGGTTCGTGAAGCTTGTATCCTTGACCGGTTAGTAGATGTGCTTGGCAAGACGTGCCATTTTTCGAGAGAACATGTACCACCGATAATAAACGTCAGTAATACTGGTATAGTAATAAGAAACATGAAGTTCAAACCAGTGCCTCCAATGAAGAGATGTTCGTGCTTCCCATGTTGTGCTACGTGTGGTTTCGGATGGTCTTCGTCGGTGAAGGCGCCCCGGTGGCCTCGGACTGAGAGCATAAATCTATCTATGTAAAGACGAAAAATTACCTGTTCACCCGTTGTTAGCTCAGTTGCTAGCGTATACTCGATATTGCAGAGGCCCCGCGATATCTGCCCTCCCTCTTCATAGAACCGAAATTTAGACCGTGTTCCAGGGACCCTTGACTCTACCCCAAAAAATACTATATAACATGGAGGTACCACTTGGAGTCACGACTTGTTGCTGCATTTCAATCGCATCGATATCTCGTGACGAGATAGTCATATTTCTGAAGCCATGCGCACGACTCTTTTCAACAGCGTCCTCCTTGTCGCTGGACTAGTCGGCGCAGCAACTGCCATACCAACGGTCTGGGTCACAGGCGACTCCACGACATCCATCGATGGCGGTAAAAACGGCACCCAAGGATGGGCACAGTATCTCAAGTACTCGTTCGGATCCAACGCGCTGGTAAACAACTCGGCCCGCGCGGGACGTTCGTCTCGATCTTTCACGCGTGACGGGCGCTTCGATCAGATCGGTGCGCTAATGAAGTCTGGAGATTGGGTCGTCATTGAGTTTGGCATCAACGATGCTGGAATACCGCAGAATGGGTCGACGAAGACGACTGGGGACTACTTGAGGGCGGTTTGTCCGGGAGCGGGGAACGAGACTTGTACTGTTGTTTACGGGTAGGAGCGCGGCAGTCCAAGAGTTCTAAAAGGAACAAGAAAAAAAAACGAGAGCCAGCTGACACTTGTTCAGAACCAACATTACGGAAGTAGTCCAAACTTATCCGACATATGTGAAAGCCGCGTCCCAGAAGTTCCTCGATCTGGGGGCTGCGGGCGTGATAATCTCCGAACGACTACCAACCAACGTCTGGGAGAGTGGGAGCTACTCTTATACACCAACAATCTACTCGTACTATAATCAGTGAGTCGAATCTCGTGGCATCTCATCCAAACTAAGATTGACCTTGCATAGGCTTTTGACAACCGAACTCGGAGGGCCCAGCTCTCACGTGTACTACGTGCAGCATGGCAGTTATGCTGCCCAGGCACAGAAACTCCTCGGAGCAGACATTGTCAATGCCAATTATCCCATGGACCACACTCACTCGTCGCCCTTTCTCGCCGACGTGCATAGCCAGGCTTTTGTTCTGGGATTGAAGTGCGGAACGAGTCCTCTAGGGAATCTGATTGTCAACGCGACAGCGAGGATTGAAACAGCGCTGGGCCCGTGTCTGACTGCGAATGCCACGATTCCAATCTGAGAGAATCTGTGGCCATGTTAGTGTATCTATGGAATTTCCAGCTACATTCCTTTATTCAATCCTAATTAACCTTTTGTTTATTGTTCGTCGTTTGTCGTTCATTGTTCGCCGTTTGTCGTTATATTGAGACAACCACGGACAATCTGATGCAGCAACTCCCAGGGGAACATCTCGCAAGACGCGAGTAAGCCGTGGGAGGTTTCCCTTCCTCCAAACTCGAGGATGCTTGCAAAGCCAAGACCACTTGCAATTGGCCCACTCCTCTCCCGTATCCAACAAAGCCGACTGTTTTGAATCTCGCATCTCTATCGCTTCGAACATTGTATCCGGTACTACACTGATGTTGCTCTCTAGCAATCCAAGTCCTTGACATCTTTCTATAATTCACTATCTGCTGTTTGGGGGGCACAGCTCCCACCAACGCTTCATACGAGCTGTCAACAACTGCCTTATCAAACAGCGACTTACCTATCTATGCCAGATTCTGGACAAGCGAGATTTGACGGGGGATACATACCAAACAGCACCGCGGGAACAAATCAGCGGCGTTAAAGCAACCTTCCATCGTCTGGACAGACATTGGTCAATGTAAAGGTAGGCGCGGAGATGATGTTGCTCTTCCAAGACGCCAAGGAATCGAGCATGGAGCATGCAGCCCTGTGGTAATTCCAGAGAGTCAGAGACGCTGCCAAGCGACATTACCCCTGTATAAGATGATGTTTCCCCCTCAGGCGTTTACAAATTCGACACTCTGATTGGTGGGATTTGTCGAGCACATGTTTCTTCGTCTCGACTTTGTTTCAACCGTTGTATTTGCGAGATACTCCATATGTACAAGACTTGTCTTTGTACAGAGTATACCACATCCGGCCTGTTGGATCCGGGGATTCGCTTTGTTTCCGGGGATCCACTTTGTTTCTACACAGGAGGAGTTTGGTAGAGTAGGTATATAGGTACCGTGGGCTTGCTGATACGTACATGTAGCTTTTCATCTTCACCATCGATTTTTTACACGGGTTCGATTGACTCGCCCACACGCTCTTTTTTCCTCGTCCTTCATTCATTCCTTCATTCCTTCATCTTTGCGCCCAAGATGGCAGCACGTTCTTTACTTTCCTCTCTCTTTGTCGTCGCCGCGAGCTTGGCTGGAACGCGAGCTCAGGAGACCGTCACTGATGCAGCTACCGGCATCACATTTCTGCAGTCTACCACCGACGTTGATGGATATACCTTTGGCTTTGCTCTCCCCGAAGAGGGCACTGGATCGGATTTCATCGGCCAGATCAACGCACCCATAACCACAGGATGGGCAGGCTTCTCCCTCACATCCAGTATGACGGCTGGCCTACTGGTCGTGGCATGGCCGAATGGCGACGAGGTTGTCTCGTCGCTGCGCAAGGCGACCGGATACGCAAACCCTCCCCTATATACCGGTGATGCTGTTCTCAAGCCCATCTCCAACGGCATCTCCGTCACCTCGACCTCCTTCACATACACGTTCCTTTGCCAGAACTGCACCGACATCGGTGGCCTCTCTTTCACAAGCACTACCGACACATCGCCCTTTGGATGGGCCATTTCGAAATTGGCTCTGGCCGACGCCTCAAGCGCCTCTGGTGCGCTTACCTCCCACGTTGGTACTGGACAGGGCATCAATGTCCTCACACTGTCCACCGCTCGATCTGCCAGTTACTCCACATGGGCTGCCCTCGCCTCCGATGCCGTTCCTGCACCAAGTACCGGCAACTCTACTACGCCGACCAACGGAACCGCACCCGCCTACAATGGAACTGTTTCCATCTCCAACGCTACCTATGATTACATTGTTGTCGGCGGCGGAGGCTCCGGTATCATTTCAGCCCAAAGGCTCGTTGAAACTGGCAAGTCTGTGCTGCTGATTGAACGCGGCAAGGCTTCCTTCTACTCCTCCGGCGGCGACCTCACTGTCCCATGGAACGACACCGTATCCGTCTACGAAGTTCCAGCAATGTACAACTGGCTCGCCAGCTATCCCGGAAACGACGCCTTGTGCTCCGACACACCCGCCATGGCTGGATGCATTCTCGGGGGTGGAACTGCTGTCAATGGTCTAGCTTTCATCAGGCCTCCAGCTCACGATTTCGACGACAAGTGGCCCGCTGGCTGGCAGTGGTCCGACGTCTCAGCTTCCGCCGATCGCTTCTATGCGAGGAACCCTGGAAGCACTCGCCCGTCCGCCGATGGCAAGTTCTACGATTGGGCCGTCTACGACGTCCTCTCCAAGAACCTGGCCGGAGCTGGCTGGCAGCAGGTTGACTCGAACGATGACCCAGATGCAAAGTCCAAGGCATTCTCGCTTCCTTCTATCAACGTGCTCGGTGGACGTCGCGCAGGCCCCGTCGCCACTTACCTCCCGCTTGCCGTAGGCAAGGACAACTTCAAGCTCATACTCAACACCATGGTACTCCGGGCTGTTCGAACAAACTCCACCATCACCGGTGTTGAGACACAGGCTGAAGATGGATCTCGAATGATCATCAACGTCAACGCTGGTGGAAAGGTCATCCTCGCAGCAGGTGCCATGTCTTCGCCTCGCATTCTCTTCCGCTCTGGTATCGGCCCAACCGACCAGATCAACACGGTCAAGTCGGGCAGCACGGCAATTACCTTGCCTGACGAGAGTGAATGGATCAACTCGCCTGTTGGCTTCGTCCGGGACCACACTAACCTCGGCGTAACCTTCACCGTGAAGAACGGCATGCAGATCATGAGCGGTAACGATTACAAATCCCCCACCGAGGCGAACATCGAGTTGTGGAACAAGGCCTCGGGGCCGCTTGTCGAGTCTTCCGTCATGAGACTGAACTCTTGGCGTACAGTGACCACCAGCGACAACACCTCCCTCATCGTCCAGACACACAACTACGCCACCAACAACGATACCATCAACACCCTTTTCGTGCTGACCCACGGCACCACCTCTGTGGGCCAACTCGCAATTGAGGCCAGCGGAAACACCATTTGGTCAAAGTCTCCTTACCTCCAGACCGACACTGACAAGGAAGCAATGGCCATGGCCATCGACGAATGGCTCGCCATGTCCCGCCTCCCGAACAGCACCATTACCTATGCGGGCCCTGCCAATGCCACAGGTGCTGACATCGTCAGGGACGTCGAGTCTTCTGCAGGAACTCACATGACGGGCACCACCATCATGGGCCTGGATGACGGTAGCAAGGGCGGCAACTCTGTCGTTGATATCGACTGCAAGGTCTACGGCACGGACAATCTCTTTGTTGTGGATGCTGGTATGCACGCCGATGTCCCGACCGGAAACACTCAGGCCATTGTCGGCGTCGCTGCCGAACATGCTATCCAAAGGATCATCGCTTTGGGTACTGGGGCCTCGGGCGGTGGAAACAGCACTGCCCCAGTTCCATCTACTCCTTCAAGTGTTTCTGCCGTTCCCGTTCCTACCGTTGTGATTCCAGCGGCGGGTAATGCAACCCTATCCACGCCTCCCATTGGATCCACATCAGCCGTCGTCGTTCCATCTTCCTCCTCGACCATCATTGACATCGTCCCCATCACGACAGCGGCTCCGACAAACGCTGCTCCCGCTCCTACGGCTGTGGTAACCGTTGGGCCATACG
The DNA here is from genome assembly GCA_010093715.1 of Pleomassaria siparia CBS 279.74. Taxonomy (NCBI): domain Eukaryota; kingdom Fungi; phylum Ascomycota; class Dothideomycetes; order Pleosporales; family Pleomassariaceae; genus Pleomassaria; species Pleomassaria siparia. The sequence goes on along the minus strand of MU005768.1, from coordinate 312,403 downwards.
GAACATGTGGTGGAAAGAACTACGCTGGATCGGTTGTCTGCGCTGACGGCTGGACGTGCCGGTACCAGAATGACTGGTACTCGCAGTGTGTGAGCGTGTAGAAGCGACGACACGACTCGCATGTGGTGGTTAGATGATGACGTTCTCTTCTTGTATATCCTCCTTTTCTTCTCCAAAACATGGTTCTTTTCCGTTGTACATATCTAGCGATACTTTGAATGATAGATCTTGTTGTACATATTAACACATGGTGCGCAACGTGCAATTTCCGTTTTCTTGGCCGTGGGTTGAGAAGTGCATGAGTTGAGATGATGCCAAGAAGATGACATGTTTCATGTTTTGACTCGACACTCTTTCAACTTCGGTAAGAAGGTTGTTCTGCCCTGCTGTCGTACTAACCTCATTCACATTAGCGTATGATGCAACCTCGACCGTGGATTTTGTTCTTTGGCACCCAGACTCGAAAACACCATTGAATGCCATGGCCGCGCCTCGGTTGCCTTTCCTATGGCCAATACTCTTCAGGCCTGTCAAGGCAACACGACCGACAGAACACATACGCATGCGCAAAGCGCCTTTGTCCAGAAATCTCACGACGACCCCTCTTCACGCACAAGGACCGGTAAAGCGTTATGGTAAGGCCCACGAGCCAGCTCCTCATCTGGTCAACAAGGAAGCATGGAAAGATGGCGATGAGGTTGGTAAACCCACAGAAAGTGCTCCTGAGCCCACCGTCAAAAGCGATGCCCAGAAAACCTTGCCTGAGCCCATGGAAGAGGAGGAAGAGGAGGAACCAGCCACAACAACACCTTCTACGCCCTCACTCGAACCAACACTAGATACTCCCAAATCTGCGCCCTCTACAACTCCTCCCGCGCCACCCAAGACTGGTGACGCAAAGCCAATAGACACCGTACTGCACATGCCTTCCCCCGCAGAAGAAGAGCAGCGTAAACCCCCGCACCTCAAGCCCCCGCCATACGTACACCACTTCGATACCTACGGACTGGTCAAAGGCCTTGCCAAGAGTGGATTCTCGGAAGAACAAGCAGTTACTGTCATGAAGGCGGTGCGGGGTATACTTACGGGCAACATGGAGCTGGCGCGGCACGGACTTGTGAGCAAGTCCAATGTGGAGAACGGGACGTATCTGTTTCGTGCAGCGTGCAGCGAACTGAAGACTGAGGTGGGAAATACGAGGAAGAGCGAGACGGAGAAGATGCGATCGGAGCGCACGCAGCTGCAGCATGAACTGGATATATTGAATCAGAAGTTGACACAGGAGACGGCATCGCTGAAGGATGAAATGAAGGGGTTGTTTGACGATAGGAAGATGCTGGTGCGGCAGGAGCAGAGGACTATGGATACGAAGGTGAATATTGATGTCATCATGCCACTATAGGTTGCTAATTGTGTCACAGATCCAGGAACTCAACTATAAAATTACCGTCGCCTTGAACTCGGACGCGCGGAGCGAGGTGGAAGGTCTGCGATGGGTATTGACACGGCGAGCTGCCATCGCCGTTGCGGTCTCGGCTTTCATCCTCTTCGCATCGCTGCGCTACTCGAGCTACGTCAATCATCTCGAGGCCGAACAGAAAAAGAATGCAAAGGGGAGACGTCCACCACCAGATGACGACGACGACGATAGAGGCAACAACAGCCCAAGCTATCTCCAGTCGAACAACTCGAACAAGGAAGAGCCCCTAGGCGAAGAACTGTTAGCTACAGAGGGCGTCGTATCACTAGGATGAGCCATGGCCAAGAAATATGCCCAAGCTGAGCATGTACGAGCCGAATACATTATCACCCAGCCTCTTTCTTCATCTACAGCTTATGTTTCTTCTCGCCGCTAGCCAATTTCCTAAATTCTTCTTGCGGGACACCCTTCATAAACCTCTGCAACCCTGCGAAAACCTCCTCGACGCCCTGCTTCTCTAGAACATCCAATTCCGGCCGTCTAATCAGCGCCTTGATCTTGATCAAACTATCGCTGTTCAAATGCTCGCCCAGCCGGTCATCGACTTCCTTCAAGACCTCGTCCAAGAATTTCGGGCTGTCCTTGGACCCCACGTCAAACACCTTGTTCACAAATCCCGTGTGCACCAGCTCCTCGATGGAAATCCTCTTACTCATGATGAGCGCTTCGTTCGCCTTGCTAATTCCCAGGCGGCGCACGAAGCCCACGGATGCGTTTCCCTCGGCGACCAGACCGAGCGAGGAGAAGGGTGTGAGGAGATATGCGTGCGGCGCCGCGTAGATGAAGTCGGAGAAGGCGATGAGGGCGGCGGAGAGACCCACGGCCGGGCCGTTCAAAGCCGTGACGAGGATCTTGGGATGCGCGTAGAAGGCTTGCGTGATGTGCAGGTTGTTGGAGACGAAGTTCTGGAGCCAGAAACGGCGGAGGTCCGACGGCGTGTTGGAGGCTGGCGCGGATCCGCCAATGGACACGTCGGCACCGCTGTGCCAAGTACACATCTCGTCAGCATATATAATATACCTTTGATTCAAAGTATCGCTCATGCTTATGTAGAGGAAAGAAGACCTTACGCGGAGAAGAACCGCCCATTGCCCGTCAACACCGTGATGTAGATATCCTCCCGGGCGGCGACTTCATGCATTGCATTGGCGAGGGCAAAATACCCATCTTGGTTCAGCGCATTGAGCTTCTTGGGCTGGTTGAGCGTGATGACGGCGATTTTGCCCTTGTACGAGATGCTTATCGGGTCGGAAGACATGTCGTGTGCGTGGTGTATGTGTGTGCGTGTTTGTGTAATTATGTTTTAACCCTTGAACTCGGCGTTGGATGCTTGTGTCGTGATTAATACAGCAAACGTCGTAGGAGGTAGGTCAATGGCATGGGAGAGACAGTATGTATGCATGTATGTATGTATTGGTGGATGACGGGTCGTTGGAGAGTAAGTAAGTAAGTAAGTAAGTAAGTACAAGTGAGTGAGTGAGAGGTTCTGATGAGCCGAGGCAATGGCGTACATACATATTACTCGGAGTTGTAGATGCGGGGGGAGGTCGTCATTGGTCAATTGGTTGCTTGTGTAATATGTATTGAATTAATAATATCCTTGATGCGGGTTAATTACACATATGTACATGTACATACATGGGAAGGTTGCGCATTCGCTTCTTGCTTGTTTGCTTGTATGTACATGGTCATAAATATGCAATCATATACATATATGTATGTATATATGTATGTATGTATGTATGTAGGTGGGTAATTATGTACATACTGTATTGTATACTGTATATGTAGAGCGATTGTGGCTGGGAGCTAGCTAGCTCTCTCTCTCTTTGCGGGGAAATTCAATGTATTTGGCGCCATTGGATTTATCGCCGAACCATCTCCGGTTGTTGATTAACTTTTATCAACGGTACCATTTCGTTTAACTAATTACTACTTACTTACCTACCGCCACCACGAGACACTCTCTACATATACACTTCTCATACCGCAACACTAGACCACACACACACACCATCGTCAAAATGGGCGGTCCCAACCTCGAAGTCTTCAAAGTACGTCCCTCCCTCCCTCCATGATCCCCCCTCCACCACCCACCCACCCATCCATACATCACACCACACCACGCCACGCCACGCCACGCGCGCAAATCCAAACCTCCCTCCCCCCCCCTCTCCATTCTGACCGCTAATTTTCTCTCTCCCCCCCCAATCTCCAGTTCGGCATGTACATCCTGTTCCCGGTCGGGATAATGTACTACTTCGGGACGAACCTGGACGGGCGCTTCGCAGTACCTGATTTCTGGCCCAAGCCCGAGCAGACGCACAAGATACCCTTTGACCGCGAGGATATCAAGAAGGAGCTCGAGAGGCTCAAGGCGAGGAATTTGGAGATCAAGAGGGCGAGGGAGAGCATGGAGAGGGAGCGGGAGGAGAGGGGGGGGAGAGAGGGAGAGGCGTAGATTCATGTGTGTGTGTGTGGGTGGGGACATGTGATGAGAGAGAGAGAGAGAGAGAGAGAGAGAGACAGAGAAAGAGAGGATGGATTGTGGAAGAGTGAGGGTCGGGTCGGTTGCATGGCTGTACTTTTTACTCGGGGGATAAAGATTGGCTGGG
>MU005768.1:293183-308153 GCA_010093715.1 Pleomassaria siparia CBS 279.74 | reverse complement strand
ATGATGTGTATGTGTGTATGTATGATACATGGTGTGAGTCGCAAGCATTTTTTTCACCTCTTCCTGTGCTGCTCTCCGGTTCGTGTGTACAACTGTTTATTCGCGTTCATCATCTGCAAGGTTTGGCTGACGCGGACGACAGGATCAAGGGACCCTATGAATAATTGGGAGGTGCGGCAGGCATATACAGTTGGCATTCTGGAGCAACGGGTACACCAGAGGCAACCAGGAGATGATGCCTATAATCACGCAGAGCACTCTCGGAACATGTAGGCCATAAGTACTGCTGATGGATACGACAGATGATGGGCTTATTTCTAGTACGGAGTAGCTATATATGCATGGTAAGCCCCTCGGCAAGACCAGGCGCAGCCTCAAAGCCAACATCGTCCCAAAACAAACATCCGTCGAGATCCGCAGCTCCTGCTCCTCTTTCCTCGCCTTCCTCTTTTCATCTCTCATACACTCGCTGCCACAACTATCCCCGAACCTGATAAGAAGTTTTACCCCACTATCCGCCATGCGGTCTTCCCTGTCTTCAAGGCCCCTGGAACAAAGGACGATGAATTCGTGGCAGGGAAGAGGAGAGTGCTGATCGTGGAGGAGCGCGTTGACAAGTAGTGGACGCACATCTTGCTTGATGGGTGTTGGGGACGAAATAAGGTAGTTCGGATAGAGAGTGTATTCAGACGGGTCATGTGAGATGAGAGCAAATCTGGCATGTACGAAAAAGGATAGGGAAGAGGGCGCCAATTCTGGCTGCAAAGGACCTACCATGCAACCTTTAAGGCAACTACGCGGCCACTTTACTCCGCAGCTCTGCCCATAGATCGTCGGATATGCTTCCTTTTGACCAGTTCGTATATACACCCTGGATACCGGACACATCTTCCAGCGCATCGAGAAAGTGGTTGAGCTCTTTTGCCGCCCCTTCGTCGTTCAGTGGCACTTTTGTGTCCTCGTTTGGGTCCCAGATTATCTCGCTCTCCTCGACCTTGACTTCTAGCTCCTTTTCAAGTGTTGCGGCCGTTACAATTGTCTGTGCGGGCTCCGTGTAAACCACCACTCTACCCTCATCATCTTCTATGACATCCAATGCGCCAGCTTCCAGTGCAGCTTCGAACACGTCGTCTACGCCTACAGCTTGTTTCTTTTCCAGTATTACCCGGCCCTTCTTTTCGAACATGTAGCTGATGGGCGACACGGAACCTCCCGCCTCTTTGATCAACAACCGCAGCTCTGCTAGCAGCTTCGCTTTGTTATCCGTTTGACATTCGAATACAGCAGCGATCGAGGGTGGTAATATTGCTTCGACGAAAACAGACTCGAGGGCGGCTCCGGTCGCGGATAGACCCTGTCCTCTTGCAATGGCGGCTTCTATGCTGGCTTTGGGGACGGCGGTTTTCTTTGCAATGGTGATGGCAAGGGCGAGGCGGGGATTCATATTGGGATCTGGTCCACCCACTGAAGATACGTGTTAGAAGTTGAGATTGAGGTTGATATGAATGCAATTGGGGGGGGGGGGGTTTCGCATACATTTGACGGCATTGGTGATGTCCTTTGTGGTGAGAGAGCGCTGCTTGCTCTTTGCAGAATCAGCCCTGGCCTTGTCGTGCTTGATAGACGCCCATTTTCTGAGTCGTGTCAATTGATTCCCTCAAGACATTGTATACGCCGTGTTCACGTACGAGTGGCCTGACCATGTTTGTGGAGAGCTCGAGAAGCCCCGCGCCTGGTAATACTGCTGTCGGCAAACCTTTGGGTGTTGTCGCACAGCAGGACGAGGACAGGTGCATTGGACGAAGCTGTCAAGGCATCGTGTAGGGCCAACGAGGCGGCGAAATGGCGTTGACATATCGGAATTATAAGTATTTTGGAAGCGGGGATTGTTTCACTGTTTGGAACATTTTCTTTGAATTATCCTCAATATCGTGTGCTTGGCAGACATGTTCGGAGCGGAGGTGTCGCCGCAATAAATAGATGGATTCGGACCCGGACCACGCACACCTCAGGCCAAGATTCGTGATCGAGTGCTACTCTGCTACACTACACTACACACCAATACAGACGGTCGCCCCGCCATGCGAATCGCACGCTCTACAGCCCCTAATATCACCTCCATCCTCCCCACGAGGCCTGAGTAGCGACCATGACCGCCCCGGACCAGCAACCCTCCAACGGCGCGACCGCCTCGAGCCCCGAGCTCGACATTCAGAAGCTGCATGCGCTGCCCTCGGAACAGCAAGATCTGTATCTGTTGACCTTTACTGCCGACCTCGCGCGCCATGTCGCCTCCCTCGATGCAGACGGCGCCACGGGCCACCAGTTCTACGTCAAGAAACAACTCTTCAAGATCATCGGTCTGGCTTCCCCCGCCCCGACACGCGTGATTCGGAACAACATGGGACGAGCTTTTGCGGGGATATTTGAAAAGGGTGATAGGAAGCTGCTCTTCGAGACCATCAATGAGCTGGTGGGGATACTCAATGCGACCGGAAAGAGCGACAAGGACATTAGGGCAAAACATGCAGCAGCCCATTGTCTGGGTGCTGTCTTTGAGGCAGCTGGAGACAGCGCTATTGGACTCTCGCCTCTGGCTGCAACCTCTCTCATACGTCTTGTCAAGTCGGCACAAAATTACACTGGTCTCAGGGCGACACTGTTGAAGGCCGTGGGAAAAGTGTTCAAAGGAATTGGGCCTTCTGCAGATGAGGCCGTGGCAAGGGATGTCAACAAGCAGTGCCGGACCATATGCGCAAACGACAAGTCTACCCTCGTGCAGACGGCGGCATGCGTCTGCCTGGAACAACTGGTCCGATACACACCTTATTTCGACAACTCGACAGACTTCGATAAACTACTAAATGCTGTGTGGAAAACCATCGATAGCGCATCTTCGACAGTCAGACACGGAGCTGCTTCTTGCGTGAGCGCGGCCCTGGTCAAGAACTACTCGGAAATCGCGCCCATAGAAATCCCACTAGCCAGATCAAAAACCATGAAGAAGAAGGGGAAAAGGGCCAATGACGTGGACGGGGACGAGGATGTCATGGAACGTCCGGGTTCACCTGCACCCAAGAAGTCCGCGACCCGACTATCATTTACCATCTCGACTTTGCTCAAAACATTGTCAGCTCATTACTGCCGACCTACCACCGGGATTCGTGCAAGGGCTGGGCTGGCCATCTGTTACATGAAGACATTGAGGGCGCTGGGCGAGAATGTTGTCGAGGCCAAATACCCGGACATTGCCCGCCACTTCTTTACGGATCTCCTGAGTAACCCCAGCATTATCAACAACCGTTACCGCACACTAAGCACGAGGAAGTACGTCGCAATTATCCTCGAGACTGTGGTTGGACGGGAAATGTTGGGAGAGTCGGGGCAGCTCCATGCTGCGAAGTTTCTTGTCAACGAGATCCTCCGCGATTATCCCCAAGCCTTGAAAGAACGACCAGAACCGTCGAAGCAAACATTGATAGGATCATTAAGCACCCTCTCTGCGCTCCTCCAAAGTCTTGGCTCGGCCGCGAACACGATGGCGGATGCCACAAGAGATGGTCTCCTACAAGTGCTTCAGCACCCGAGCTACACAGTCCAAGTTTATGCGTCTGCTTGTCTACGCTCCTTCGTCCTGGCATGTCCTCTACAGCTACTACCTTCGGTCACAATATGTATGAACAGTGTGAACCGCGAACTTGCGCTTCTTGGAGGCGCCCGGCAGTCCCCGAGACGATGTGTTGGACTTGCGAATGGCCTGTCAGCTGTTCTGAGCACATCAACTGCCCAGCCGCTACACGGCTCTGTGGATGTGAACTCCCGGGTCCTCTCACAAGCAACATCTCTACTTAAATCCAGCAGCAACTCCGACCTGAGGATATCCTCGACGCAGATTCAGGTGGCTTGGATTCTCATAGGCGGTCTGATGACATTAGGGCCCAACTTCGTCAAGATACATCTTTCCCAACTACTTCTTCTCTGGAAGAATGCCCTTCCAAAGCCTTTGAACAAAGACAACATGGTGCAGCGGAACGTATTGGAACTCAGCTTCCTAGCCCACGTGCGAGAGTGTGCATTGGGCTCTATTCTGACATTTTTAGAGTTCAATAGCAGGCTACTAACCTTGGACGTCACCAAGAGACTGGCTGCCATGTTGCAGAACACGACCATGTTCTTGAACACACTACCGAACAAGAAGACAACGGATGATGTCTCTCAGCGGCTCTCGCCAGCTCTACAGCTCTACGACTTTGACATGATGGTGCGACGTAGGGTATTGCAGTGTTACACCAAGCTTGTAGAACTGAGCCCTGCGGGAAGCAGCGAAGTCCTTTTGCAAACTAATTTGCTGCCCTTTGCAGTTTCTTCTTTTGCCGATCCAGATAACTTTACACCAAGCTCATTGAGCACTTCGATTGCCAGCTCTGCCGGAACATTTGATAGTATTTGGGATGTTGCAGACAACTATGGATTCGGAGTGACTGGCCTGGTCAAAGGGTTTGACATACAACCTTTGCCAGGAGAGCAAGACACTGGTACTCGGCATCATTGGGTCACTAGACACGGTCCTGATGCAACGGTAGATCGCACTGTAAGTTGTACACGGGCCCTGCTGTCCTGCTTACTTGGCTGACGGTTCGCCAGCTCGTTTCACCCATCTGTGGCGCCCGTGAACACGACTCGATATCTTTATATCTTGGTCAATCCAACGATATAGCCGAGCTTCCTGACCCGCCAGCGACACAGGTTGTCAATTCTGCGCTTCAATTGTTTGCCATATGCCTACCCCTCCAGACCGCCAAAATACAAGAAAGCATACTGGAGCAGATGACGTCTTTTCTTTCCGCTAGCAGCTTACAAAGAGATACCAATCGAAGATCAGCAATGATGGTCAATGTCGCATTTGCCTTGCTTGCGGCTCTAAAGGTAGCGGTAAAAGAGACGAAATCGAACCCTGGGTCATTGAAAGGCGCGGCTGTAGAGAAGGTTATGCAAGAACTTCTGCATGTGAGTGATGTCTTGAAATATGTTCTCCTAATGGGGGACTAATTTGTGCAGGTCTTCATTATCCTCCCGGATCCATACGTGCGAAATATTGCAGCCGAAGCCCTGGGTCGTCTGTGCAATAGCTCTGGAAACGCCGTCACAGGCGTCGAGGTGAACTACTTGGTCGACCGAATTGTGGCGAATCGTGAACCAAACGCCCGCTCTGGGTATGCGATTGCCTTGGCGTGTATCCACTCGCAGCTCGGCGGCATGGCAGCAGGCTTTCATTTGAAGAATATCCTTGGCATATTGATGTCGCTAAGTAACGATCCACATCCAGTGGTGCACTTCTGGGCCCTGGAAAGTCTCTCGCGGGTAGCTGACTCTGCTGGACTTACCTTTTCCGGCTATGTTACCAGCACACTTGGCATGCTTGCTCAACTGTATGCGGCGGATACACACAACGACGAATCTGCTTCCCTGGCTTCATCAAACATAGAAGTAGACCTCCCTTCACCAGCCGTTATCGCTCGCTGTATTGGTAGCACCATCAACGTTCTCGGACCCGATCTACAGGACATGGCCAAAGCGCGAGACATGATTATGACTCTCATCGGGTTGTTCAATATGGAAGCCGACGACTTGGTGGTCATAGAAAGTTTGAGATGCCAGGAACACGTCTCACTGTATGCGCCAGGACACATGGTCTTCTCCGATTATGTCAAACATCTCCAGCGCGCCGTAGAAAGCAGTTCCGCACAGATAAGCGATATGGGTGTCGACGGTCTTCACAATCTGATGAGACGAAATACCGATGAAACTATGCGATCTGGGGATCCGGGTCTGGAAGATCAGCTCTGGCATGTCCTCGACCGACTTCCCGAGCACGAGGTCGTGCGAAATATCTTCCGTAACTGGTTACAACAAACTGGACTTTCAGATACTGCATCGTGGGTTCAGCGATGCCAAACTATCCTCACCAAACCAAAACGGGTGCCGGAAGCCGAGGAAAAGGTCGAGGTCAAACCTAAGAGTGGAGCTCTAGACATCCAAGATGACGAGGTTGCTGGATTTGCTAACGCTTCAAACGCTGCTGGGGGCGATACCGGTGCCTCCCTCCAGACCAGCCAGGAACTGCTAAAGTGGCAAGTCCGAACGTTTGGAATGGACTGTCTGAGTGATCTTCTCGCCATGGCCAATAAAGAAGCAGCCTTCCGCGAGGATTCTCCTGCTGTCCTAGCACTGCAGCAACGCATTGCTGATGTCGTTCGTATTGCCTTCTCTGCTTCCACTGCTGGCGTTGTCCAACTACGGATACGAGGATTGAAGATCATCGATCAGGTGCTCAAAGTGAGCTCCCTGCACCTACTCCAGGTATAATGATCGTCTGCTAACTCTGAAGTAGCTGTTCGGCAAGACTCCAGATCCAGACTTTCCAGAGGTCACACTACTTGAGCAGTACCAAGCTCAGATTGGGTCTGCACTTACGCCAGCATTTGCGGCAGACTCGTCGCCCGAGCTAGCTGCCGAAGCCGTGAATGTCTGTGCCACTTTCATCGCTACTGGTATCGTAACCGATGTGGATCGAATGGGTCGTATCCTCAAGCTCCTCGTGTCAGCCTTGGAAAACTTCTCCAGTATGTTCATGTTGGCGCGTTTACTAAACGACAATGCTGACAAGAATTTAGGTGATTCCGAGACTGCAGCGATCGGTGACCTGCGAGGTCTCAGCTCGAATGCCCAAGTCATGGTCAAAATGTCCGTTTTCTCTGCTTGGGCCGAACTCCAGATCGCCAGTGCTGAGCAAACATACTTGGTCGATGTTCTCAAACCACACATTGCCCGACTCACTCCACTTTGGCTCTCGTCATTACGTGAGTATGCTCGTTTGAGATTCGAGCCGGATATCTCGTCCATGGGATCTGCGTCCATGTCAGGTAGTTTGGACACAATATACGCCGCTCTGAATCGGGAGACGCTGCTCAAGGTATGACACCCTTATTTTACTTCCCCTGGTTCATGACTAAAATGCTACAGTTCTACCAAGAGTCATGGCTAAATCTAGTTGACGCTATCTCGAGTCTCATCGACGAAGACAGCGATTTTGTTTTCGATGCATTAGATGGGAAAACAGACCTGTCAGCGCATTCCGGTGGGAAAGCGGACAACATCAATTACCGAGATGAACCAGTCGCCTTCTTCTTCGTGCTGTTCGGCCTGGCGTTCGAAGCCTTGGCGGGTCGACCAGGCGACTTGCAGGCGTCAAAGGAACAAATACTGGAGATCCTGCAAGCTCTGAAGAAGATCTTGCGGCCCTCCGTCTCCGGGCATGCCATCTACCAGGAAGTTGTCTTTTCAGAAACAATGGACATGCTTGACCGACTCGTTCTTACTGAGGGGTTGAATGTGCAGACAGTCATTGTTCAGATTGCGAGGAACCTATGCTTGGGTCATCCGTCCGCTCGACGGGATCAAAAGTATGTCGTGGCTCTATATGAATGTACAACTGCTAATAAACATAGTACTTCACCCGGTGACGAAAATCTCTCGGAAGATATCGACCAGCTTTTCGAGTTGACCAAAATCATGGTACTTGTGCTGACGGGGTTGGTGCCCAATCTTAACGACGCCAAAATAGGAGGAGGTATGCATACGCGTTATTCCTCGCTTTATCCGTCATTTTGCTAAAAGGTTCCAGCAGCCCGATACGAACTCAATGAAGAGGCGGTCTCACTTCTAAAAACCGCCCTCTCGGCCCTCGTGGACGCCTCCCAGGTCTTCCCCGCAATCATCAAAACTGACCTCCACGCCTGCATCCTCCACATCTTTGCCACCATCCTCGGAACTGGCCCCTGCCAGGCCACCGTTGTCCCACAAGCCCTCCCAATCTTCAAACGATTCGTCACAAGTCTCTCCCTGCAGTCGCGAACCGGCTCGGAATCAAGCACACAGCTACGCGCCACCCTCACCAAATTCCTTGCCATTCTCAAACACGCCCAGGGCCGAGAATTCGACGCTGCGCTCGCTTGCGAGAAGAACACCATCCTCGCTACCACCATTCTACTCAGCTCCGCCGCCGGTGCTTTCGAGCCTTCCGATCCCCTTATCAAACGCTTCGTCGATGATCTCTTCGATTGTCTAGGCAGCCGTATGACCAGCAAAGTAGCTGCTGGCTGCTGTCGGTCACTCCTCCTACTGCCCAACAAGGGCCCCGTGGAGACAGCCATCGCAGCCCAGATTCTCCCTCAAATCCTCTCCTTCCTCGCCAATCCGTCAGACATCGAAGGTCTGGAAGAATCGCGCACGACGCTCGCGCAAACCGTCTCAGCGCTAATATCCACGCTGCCTAATCCTGAACAGCGACAATTAGCTGGAAAGATTATTATCCCCGCGCTACTGGCGAGAGCGAGTAATGAATCAACTGCAGTCGCCGATACGGCGGCGAGATTGTTGGAATTTGCCGGAAAGGATCAGGAAGCGTTCAGGGCCGTGGTAACAGGATTGAACTCTGAACAGCGGACGTGGATGGAGAGAGTGCTCAAGGAGGGGGGCGTGGGGAGGCAGAGGAGGGTGGAGAGTAGCGAGGAGAGTGATGAGCCTAGTATCGCGCTGAAGATGGACTTTGGGAGTTAGATGATCCTAGTACTGGGAGGCGATTGACGGCTCGAGTCCAATTAGCGTTGCATGTATTTGGGGGGGGGTTTCAATGAATGACTAAATGAATACATTTGTCTTAATAGCGAGCCGAAATGGAATGATAGTTGCACAAATCGTTCATGCTACTCATGTCTCTTCAGATGAGGGATGCGGGATCGGATCAGATCAGATCAGAGCACGACATACTCGGAATCCATGCTCATTCACCTTCCCTGCTGTCAGAAGACGTTCGAATTCCTTCCACCTCTCCTGTCTCTCTCCTGTTCTCTCTTATCAACCCTCTTTTCCTTAACTTATCCACCCCTTCTCCTCCTCTTGCCTCGGCCGCTTTTCTCCCACCAGTATCCTTCTCGGTAAAACTCGTATTCCTCCTTCCTTGCATCATTCCGCTGGGAATGGATAACATACCATGTTGCACCGAACCGATCGCTGCACGCATACGTCGAGTAAGTAAGTAGTGCCGTGCATATCATCGTCGGCGGCGGTCCTGAATACGCACTAGTGTGTACTCCGGGGAAAGCCATCTAATTGAAAGATAAATAGATGCATAAATGGTAAGCGGGATCTTCACTGCAAAGGTCGTCCATCAGCAATCTGGGTACACAAATACTGATATTTGGGCAACGGAAAAAAATGGACAAAGGGATGATTAGATGATCTGATGTACCCTACTGTATTCCCAAGCAGCAATCTATTTCTTTATCTCCTCGGGCTGTTGAAGCACCGAGTGTACTACTATTGCGTACCTCGTCTCCAAATTCTCTCTTCGGCTTCGCCATGAGCGATTTAACCCCAATACTAGAGGCTTTAGGGTTTGCGAGCATGGCGACAGTGCGATCACGAAAGATTAAACGTCCTATACTCTCTGGTGTGAATGGTACGTATGTGCTGGAAAGGCGGTGTATCAAAAGCGAGGTTGGAATAGACTCATGGCGCTAGCACTGCCGTAACGAAGAGGTTAATTGGTGGCTTTGTGATGTAAGGGGTAGGCTAATGTAAATAGAGTTTGATGTTGATCATTCCAGCGTACAAAGCTATGTGCATATGATATATATGGAGGGATATGTGAGCTGGAAAGGGGCGTTCATATAATCGAGTTTGAAGAGTATTCGATCAGTGACCATCTAATACTATGTGACAAAGGAGATTATTATATATCGCTCCATCGGAGCGGAAGAACGTCTGTCCGATGATCCAGAGGATCGCAGATTATCATGTAAGCTTCGGATAGTCAGCCATCAGGTGAGCACTGTACGCGACAATGTACATGTATCAGAGCGCCGCAAGGAGACAAATTCTCGAGGACACCAGATCTGGAAGGAAATTTGCCATCTACAACTCCAAATTCTCTTGCCAGTCGGACGCTCGCTGAGTATCGTCATCGGCCTTTCGAGACAACTTCGCCCTGAATCCAGTGAGCTCCACGGTCTCATACGCCCCGCCGTCTTCTCCGCCCCAGAAGGACATCTCGTTGATCGGCAATTTCGCGTAAGAGACGCCACCGATGTTGGTCATGCAGAAGTCATCCCAAACATCATGTTCGCCTTCGGTCCGCTCATTAGCAAAGTTGATGCGCCAGAATTCTCCACTATGTGTAGCCTCGTCCTTGAACAAAAGCGTGGGTATCAGCTGAGCATACCCTTTGTCACCTTCGAAACGCAACAAATTTCGGACTACGCTCGAGAGCACGTCCGTTGAGTTTGAGATGAAGTCGGACACGATCAGACCTCTGTGATCAGCCACTAGAGTGATTGACGAGTTTACGTCTGGGTCAGTCGATGTGTACGTGCCGGCGTACCGTTTGTTGAGTTGTTCTATAGCGATCTGCTCGGCCGCGCGGACAGTTGCTACCGTTACTATCTCTCGAATTTTGTTGCAGAGGCCAGAGTTACCAGCAACGAGAATAGTGAAGCCGAGGTCATAATCGGGCACTGTTATGATGATAGATGTGTAGCCAGGCAGCCCACCAGCCTTTGTGATGAACTTGACTGTTCGCCTAGACTCTTTGAGAATACGATCGGTATGGAATATTTCCCATGGCATTCCATAGAAAGTGTTCAGCCCCCGAGAGGGAGAGACAGGATGTATCCAGTTTATCGCATGTGTAATGCCGTTGTACTTTGTCAAGATGTAGCGCAGGAATTTGGATAGATCTGTCGACGAGCTGAAGATGCCGCCTGTAGGATTTTGGATGCCAGCATCCCAATCCCAAGATTGAAATTGCGGATTGAACGGTATAACCCCAGCGCTGTCGGGTGGCTGTGCCAAGGTGCTCTTTGTCATGTCCAGGGGCTCGAAAATGGCTTGTGCGATGTACGATTCGTATGTCTGATTGGTAACATTCTCGATGGCAAGACCCAGAAGCTCGTAATTGACATTCGAATAAGTGGACTCTTGGTTCGGGGCGAAGACCGGGGCGGATGACTTGACGGCTCCCATGAGATCTACATGAACAGTTAGCTACACGTCGCAATGGTTTTGTATGATGAGCGTGCCGGCTTTCTCGCAACTCGGTTCATAGTTAGGTGCGTACTCGTCGCATTCCAACAAGCCATCCCTCGAAACGGGTGGCAAGCCCAGCTCCTCGGGGGTGTAAGGTTCAGTCCATCGAGGATTGATGAGGTCAACCTGTGCGACTGGAAAAATCAGCCTGTTTACCTTCCAACGAGTGACATGTTGCTTGGTTCTCAGGCGTACAATCTCTCGGTATGCCTGAGAGCTGACTGGCTAAGCTCCGCAGAGTGATGTCCTTCCAGGGTATAGTGCCCTCCTGTTTCTCCTTCAATTCCGCGATGTATTTGTCAATTGGGTCGTCCAAGCTGAGATTACCAGCCCCATGCTGGTACAATACGCCCAAGACCGTGAACGTCTTGGTAATGCTCGCAATGCGGTAGAGGACATTGCCATTCACCTCGGGTGCATCTGGACGCGACGCGTTGCGCACGAGTGCTGTGTGGTGGTAGGAATAGAGAGATTCTTTCGAGGAAGTGATCTCGACGGAGAAAGAGGTAGATTCATATTCTTCTGGGGCGACGGCGAGAGTCAATGCATTGCTAATCGATGCAAAGGCCTGCTTGAGGTTGATATCATCGAGGTCGTATTCGGGGAGAGGATGTGCTTGGGAGGACTCGTAGCATTTGGCGCCGACGAGAGCCACCCAGAGGATGCTCAAGCAAAGTGGGAGTATCATTGCTGGTATGGAGTATTGGAAGCATTGTGTCAGCCTGGAGAGGTTGAGTCTGTGCGGGGTGATTGTCACATGACAAGCCTTGCTTGGCGGCCGAACACCTAACCTCCCATCACGTGCCCTAACCTTCCTTCGTATCTCAACACCACAATATCCCTCACTACAGTCCTCAACATCAATCTCATTAAGAATGTACACACCTTTTCTACACGCCACTCTCTCACTTCAGTATATGAATACATTGCTTCTATCGACATGCACCCGCTTGGCCGACACAGTCTCCAATCCGGACGCTACCAGACTGAACACGTCGAACGCGTTTCGCGTGGTATGGTAGGATTTCCTGTATGAACAATCGGAAGTTAGATCCCCAAGTCGCGTTTTTCACTCTCAACTGGTCTTGCAAAAGTCACGAACTCGTCAGTTTCGATTGAGTATATTGTAGTCTACACAATAAATCAAGATACCAGGCAAGACGTGAACTAGGCTCAGCCGGGTAAGCCACTTATCACATGCTCTCTTGCTTCCGCGCTCTTTTTTCTTGTCCATATCTCTCAGTCCTTCCTCCATCTCCAACCCTTCGTACAGCTTTAATCCCAATATTCAACCCCTCGCGTCATCACGTGACCGTATTTTCCCGCCTGGTCGTCAAGCTGGTACCGAATTGTTTTATGAAATCCAGGCGAGAGCCCTCCTCGTGGCACCGTACGTGTGGTTCCCATCGCCAAATATAGAGTGACTCGAAATTAGCCGAGTAGATGGAGCTCCCCACACAATCGGCATCTACATCAGCCGGCATAGTGATATCTAAACAGGGGTGCAACCCCACGGGGTCAACGAGACGTTCAGGATTGACGAACTCCCAGACTAAGCTCTGGACCGAAATTCTACAACCGTGCCAAAACGTACGTCTAGTGGACTAGCACCGCGCGAAACTCGATCTTTCCCTAGCTCTATTGAGATCTTGTACATGACTCATTCTCAAGGTCAAGCATCCTGCGTTATTGTGACGGGCAAACGGCAGTACATCAATACTGGCCTTGGCTCGCCTCATTCGTCCCGTGTCATCGGCTCGCCTGCACCGAACCGGAAGTGTATATATGAGAAACGAAGGAAAGCCTCATATGCGGTAGATTGTGCAACCCAGCTGACACCCATCCGTCGCCACACATACTATGACTAGTCCTGCGCTACTGGTAAACTGGATGGGGACCACAGCTTTTTTATATAGCGACAGTTTCCACATCTCTTCATGCAACCATCGTCTCATCAAAGCCTGTCATCGTCAATATGCGTGTCGCTCTCATCTCCCTCCTCGGTCTCCTGGCCACCATTCATGGTGCGCCGTTAACTGACGATGCGTTTGAGCAAGCACTGGAACTACTCCCTCGCCAGGCAAACGTCACATGTCCTCCTACGCCCAATCCCATGCCAAAGGCTGCAGCACTTCCCGCAGTGAAGACGATGCCAGACCCATTCCTATACCTCGATGGCAACACACGAGTCAAGAGCAAGGACGAGTGGGTGCAATGTCGACAGCCTGAGATCATGAAACTTCTCCAAGAATACCAATACGGCTACTACCCCGACCACTCTCTCGAGACAGTCACGGCTGTTCGAACTGGAACAAAACTGGATGTCACCATTGCTGTAGGCGGAAAGTCCAGTAAGATCTCGGCAACCTTGGTTCTACCAACTGGCACGGGACCTTTCCCAGTCATTATTGCGATCGGAGGAATCGACAACAAGGCCTACACAAATGCTGGCATTGCTGTTGTAACATTCGACTATGGAAGCGTGGCCGCGGATAGCAATAGCAAAACAGGCAGTTTCTGGACGCTGTACAATGGAAAGGATATCGGTAAGCTAGTTCCCTGACCTAGATACTGATACTCATGAACTGTACTGATTCATGCATCACAGGTGTCCTCACAGCTTGGGCATGGGGCTTCCACAGAGTGCTCGACGGAATCGAACTCAAGGTTCCCGAAATCGATGCAACCAAATCCGGCGTTACAGGCTGCTCTCGTCTCGGCAAGGCCGCCCTCGCCGCCGGTCTCTTCGACAAGCGCATCGCCGTCACGATGCCCATGTGCTCTGGCGTTCAAGGTGCTGGCCCCTACAGATACAGCCTAAGTGGACAAGGCGAGACGCTAGAGAACTCGGTAAGCCAATCCTCATGTCCAAACGACTAAATCACGAAAGCTCACACCCTTTAGAAATCAGGAGCTGGCTGGTGGACATCCTCGGGCATCTCCCAGTTCGTCGGCAAATCCACCCAACTCCCCTACGACGCACATACCATCGTGGCCGCCATCGCCCCTCGCGCAGTCATCATCGAGCAAGGAAATGCCGACCCCTACACCGACTCCAAGGGCACCGCGCAAGTCACTTTCCCGGCAGCCAAGGTGGTGTACAACTGGCTAGGCGTAGGCGAGCAGCTCGGCGTGGCCCTCCCAGCCGGCGGACACTGCGACATGAACGGGTATGCAAACATCCTGCCCTTTGTGCAGAAGGTGCTGCAGGGAAAGACGACGACGCGCAACTTTGACGACATTGGCAGCTGGAAATTCATGCCCGAGGCGTATCCATGGGGAACAGATCTGCCGAAGGGGTCGTAGACGAGAGCTGCAGTGGTATTCGAGATTGGCGACACAGTTCGCACCCACTTCGAACACGCACCGTCGTTGCGTTCTCTCATCTATCCTTAGTCTTGACTGGAAAGGATCTAGTCGTAATGTCGAACACGGCTCAAAAAGCAAGCTGCAAATGTACGCCATCTCAGCCACGCACTGACATACATGCCAACCCTTTTCACCCCACTCAGTGACTTACCACATCTCGACTAGTGTCAACACCCGTTCTGCCATCTCTCTGTTGTATTGTCCAACCCCCAAAGCACACCTAGATTACTATCAAACTTTACCCTGAAGTCCACACAAAGCCGCACATGTATTGCCACAAATCTGACTTCTTGAATTCTACTAAATACTTCATTTTACTGCAAGGTTATATATGCAATACCCAAACAGGCGGACAACTAACTGAATTTAACTACCCTACATAAATACATACACACGAACAACACTAACGGTTGAACCAAAAATAGCCAAGGCATAGACATACAAATACTGTGATCT
>MU005768.1:278689-291922 GCA_010093715.1 Pleomassaria siparia CBS 279.74 | reverse complement strand
GTGTGACTTACCGGGCGAAGGCTTGGAAGGCGGTATCTGTGCGATCTACCTTTGGTCGAAGTCGGAGCAGACCCATGAGTGCATAGCTGAGATCGCCCTGGAATTTCGTCGTAGTCTCTCGACCTACCAGACACTCCAGTGCGAGAGTAACAAGTTCCAGCTGGTTCAGAATAAGATTGCCTTCGTAATGATCCACCAACTAGACTTGGTCAGAGAATTTCGAAATGAGAAATGTGCGGAAGCTTACTTGACGAGCAACAAAGGCATCATCTTTCCAAACCTTGGCAGCAAACTGCTTCTTCTCCAACAGCATCGGACTCATCAGATCCGACCCTCGCGTATATACCTTGATTTCCTTTCCCTCTGGCGCAAGAAGCACCTCTGGGAATGTCCAGACTCGTTTACCCCACTGTTGAAGCATAAGATCGGTGTTATTGAAGCTTCCTTGAACATCATAGGAAGGGCGGCCGACGGCGATGGCCAGTGAGTGCGCTCCACGAATGACATCACATATACGATGCACCTGTAAGAGGTTAGCATGATGGGTGCAACCAACATAGAGCTTATAGCACGGAGGCGCGCAGATCTTCGAATGGATTATGGACAACGGCACCGGAAGAAATGGAACTTGCATCGTCTTCCATATGCTCCTCCTCCGGCATACAACTGTGTCCGATCCAGTATGCTGTGGCTCCCACGTTACGAGCAGCAGCATCAGCAATTTGGTCCAATGCGTGGAAGTCCTCTGGCGTGTTCCCAAATTGCTTTGCCGTGTACGCAACAAAGACGTATGACAGGTTGCGCTCAGACTTGTACTGCTGAATCCACTCGTCGACGGGCATCAACTTTGCAGTTTCTCCTTCCTCGCGCAGGAAGCAAAGGTAGCGTGGTCTCAAGATGCGTTCAGCTACGGGGTTGGCTTCGCTTGGGCGATAGCTGCGGGGTGAATCCATCTCCAAAAGGTTCCGAGCAACCTTTGGGTAGCCATAGTACTTGATCGGCACTGGATCATAGTTTCCCTTGTTGCGGATGACACCCTCCCCGCTCGTCGGAGTTCCAATCTAACGTGGTTGTGAGTGACTGGTCTTGAATAACTGGTAAAGTGATCTTACCACAAAGGTTATCGCAATGCATGCGACGAACCACTTTCCACAAATCAAGAGCCAGTCTGTGTGTGTATCAATTAATAGGCCCACGAGATAGAAACATGATATACAGTACCTTCACTTGTTGGCTTGCCACCATTCCGCGTGTAGTCAATGTGATTGAGAGGCCATTCGGCAATACGAAGGTAAAGGGGACTGACGTTCCTGATGAATGTCCGCCTCCACGTGCTATTGGTCGTGTCGTCGTATATATCATCGACAGCCTGAACCACGAGCTTGCTGATCTTGCCGTCCCATGCCGAGATATAGCGATCGTCATCGTCGCCTGTCCATTCTCGTTCGAACCAATCAATGTGCCGATGGGATGCATCCTTGTTATATACATGTCCCTGTTTTCCTAGGAGATATGAGTGTCTAATCTGACAGCAAAGGACGGGCGAGGATGCAAGTGCTTACGGTAGAAGTTTGGAAATCCAGCCTTGAAGACCGTGTGGGGGTCGAAGATGTGCATATAGCCCTTCAAGCGTCGGGGCCCCATTGTCTAAAACGCTATGAGTACAGCAATGGAAGCTTTTCACAAAAGAGACGAACCGTGGCCGGGACATGTCGCTGATCATCAGAAATGCCCCCATTGTATGTGGTAGAATGAGCAACCAATCTCGTAGCACTAGCCGTTGAACCTAACTCATAGGCGGTAGCTGAAGCCATTTTCCCGATAGCTCAATGGAAACAAGCACAGATCTGCCCAATGATGCCAGGCTGTCGTCTAGGCGGGGGGTGCGAGCCTGTCTGGTGCAAATTTGTGTTCACTGGCAAAGCTCCCTGGGCAGTTATGTAAGCCTTGTTCCGTTCTCACGATGTCGATAGATTTACCTGATTGTAGTGATTTGATTGGGGCTGGAATACGGGTGCGATGACAGGCTGGGGTCGGGGTGTGAAGGAAGAGACTGTGAACGTTTCTGTGGGCCGAGCGTGCTGGCGAGTAGTCAGTTTGACATGAGTTCTGAGGGGAATGATCGGTGAGCAAGTATGAACTCACGGTGTAGCTATGGTTGTAGGTCTGGTTATATGGGCGGACGGGAGCAAAAGGTAGATTGTTGGCACTTGGATCGTGACCGCTACCGTGAGGGACGGTACTATTAGAATGAATGGGAGGATAGATAGCAGCGAAAGGTCTGTCGTTGGCACTTGGGTCGTGACCGCTACCGTGCGGGACAGTACTATTAGAATGAATGGGAGGATAGACAGCAGCGAAAGGTCTGTCGTTTGCACTTGGATCGTGGCCACTTCCGTGCGGGGCAGGACTGTAGTGTTGATTATGAGGACTGCCAGGAACAAACATTACTGTTCACGAGTGGAAGAAAGCACAGGGGGGATGGGGGGGGGGGGCAAAGTGATTGAAGATGTAGACAAGTCTTATCATTCTTCTCTCGTAAATCATCAGGCTGAACCCAGGTCCAAGGTCACCTCGACGCGCCCTCAAGTCGAGGGCCGTTGGCTGAGTTGCACAGCCTTGCTCAAAGGAAATTACATTTTTCCTGTGCGACCTTCCACTTCGGCGAACACGAGGTCAGTTGGAAGAAGCAATCCTCGAAGCTCGTAATGAAATCTATGGGTGCTAGGTTTAGCGAACAAGATTAGCCAAGTATGGCGACTAAATAACACTGTCGAGGTTGCATATGTCGTCCAGGTAAACTAATTATGCACGCATATCGGCCCACTTTAATAGACGGCGGGAGCTATGAGGAGAGTTGCCGTTCCATGTCTTGTGGCGTTGTGGAGGCGTAAGATGGTAAGTAGTACAAAGGTACTGTATATGACGGAGGTATAGCACCTCACTGCCGACTCCTCAGCGTACCCCCACGCGTAATAGTCTAGCAAGAGCCTGACTCTGTACTAACTCATCGTATCCCAGAACTTCGGCTTCTTACCAACAACGTTCTATACGTTACGTCTCGAAGGTAGAGTTTGAGTGTGATGTCACCGCTGACGGGACAGCACTGTCGCACAAGAGGTAGGCAACCATCGGAGTCGGTCGGGGCAAAGAGGAATCCTGTCTCAATCATGATCATGATCAAGATCGTGATCCTTAGCGCCCTGCCAATATTGGGTTGTGAAGGGGACTCCAAATATTAATAGCAGGCCAATAGTTAAGCATACAAAAGAAAACAGCGCTAGAACCGGCAGTCCATGGAGCACCAATGATTGGCAACATGGGTTACACAAGACGCCGACCATGTGGTATTAATCGCTGGGGAGCATACATGGATATATGCATGAAAGTGGTGGATTGCGTCCTTGGGATTCTCAGCCTTGCGCCACTGATCAGGGGGGTCCGTCGTAACCTTTCGTATAGCTCGGACGTGCCCCAAAATAGATTGGCGAAGACAAAAGAAGCACTGAAGAAAATGTGGGCCCTCTGCGTCCTGCATAGAGGCTTGGTGGTTTTTTTTTTCCGGTGAGCTGAGAATTGCTTTTTCCTAATCTGATAATATGGGGAAAAGGTTTTCTGGACCACCACGAAGCATAAGCAAGCGCGCTGTGAGTCAGTCCTTAGTTCCAGACCATTTTTTTTCTTTCTTTCTTGATCAGAGTCGATTCATGCATATCCCCATTAGCCAGTGGAAAGGAGCTTTCTTAGCAAGACAAGACTTGGCGTACCCTGAAGGACCTCTCAGTATAAGCGATCAAACTTTCAAACTCGCGCCCTCTCCAACCCCTCACGACATGGCAAACCCACCCATCTCCACCTCAGCCGGCTCAGGTGCGCGTCCAGTGGGTTCCAACGTGATCCCCACCCGTCGCTGTCTGCCCGACGACGACGACAAACAGCCCTTTGACGAATTCTGTACGCGAGCAGTAGACGTGGAAGCGAAGAGCCTAATCGAAGAGATGAAAACAGGTCGAAGCGCCAGGATAGCCGCAAACCATGTGCACAAGGAGACCTTGCACGTTATCGATTGGAAACCAACTGGTCCAGATCATGATGGGACGGAATTGGACCGGGTTGTGAGCATGGCAGGACTGGAACGTCCTCCGAGGGAGTCGCATGTGGTTCGGGTCATGTAAGAAAGACATCTCATGTTTTCCCCGAGTATTTTTTCTTTCTTTTCTCTCTCTTTGTGGGATGGGGATAGGGATAGGATAATGCTGACGGCAAAAACAAAACAAAAAATAGTTTCGCCCCCGAGGACATTCCAGTTCCAGAAACCATTCACGTGTTGAAAGGGCTGTTCGAGCGGTACGAAGTGCCGAGTGCATTCATCGCCGAAGGACTACAACACGTTTCCCAATCCTTCGGCGTACGAAAAGGCCGCAACGGCGCCGACTACGTATGGTTCCACTTCCTGTCGAAGAACATTGCCGTGTCGTCGACGACGACGACGACGACGACGACGGAGGACCAGGGTCCGGAGCGCATCATCGACTCGGCCAATAATATCGATGACACATGGCAACAGAGCCAGGCAAACTTTACTTGGGTCAAATCTGGATTCGTGCTCCAGATTAGTGATCCGGATAATACAGCTTCCCCGTCGTCTCAGAGTAGGTCCACCACGCCTTCATCAAGCGGGAAACAAGTCAATCTGTTATGCTTCGGAGCACCAGAGTCTCTCTACCACCGTTTGAAACGACTGCGAGACGTCACGACCGTGGAGGATATACATGACGACCCGTATATACTGTTGGAAATTGTGCTCGAGCAAATGGGCAAGTTGATGGACGATGTAGGATGGGTAAGTCTGCTCCAAACCTCATCAGATCCTATACAAGACTTAATTCGTCACTGACAAACTCTAGACAGTATCTCGCATCTTCGGAGCCATCGAAACGGTATAGACACTCCCCCACCCCACCCATTCATTCCTAATTCAACGATATATATCCTGGAATGGTGTCAGTTGACGAATTACTTTATAGAAAACCCTCGGAAATGCCTCTTCCAACGTAGGAAAGTCTGGCAAAGAAGTGAATTTTACAGGTAAGTTTTGGAGACAGAGAAAGAGAGAGAGAGAGTGTGTGTGTGTGTGCGTGTGACCACGACACTTTTCCTTTCTTTTCTTTTCTCCCTTTTTTCTTCTTCGGAAGAGAAACCAAAAACGAAGAAGAAGAAGAAGAAGAAGAAGAAGAAGAAGAAGAAGAAGAAGAAGAAGAGATCCCGCTGAACTAACCAACCCTGTGTCGGTTTCATCACAGGCCTGCACAATCTCGCAAAACACACCATATACCTGCGAGAGAACTGCTCGGCCGCACTAGCCACGCTGGAGAGTCTGTACGAGCACCACTTGCGCGTATACAGCACCACCAATTCCACTCCCCAGAATCATCATCAGAATCATCATCAGAATCAGAATCATCATCAGAATCAGAATCAGAATCAGAATCAGAATCAGAATCAGAATCAGAATCAGAATCAGAATCAGAATCAGAATCAGAATCAGAATCAGGACCAGAATCAGGACCATCAGAATCATCAGTCGACGCGCCACCACCACCAAGAGGCGACACGGCGCGCACTCGAGTATCGACGGTCGATATTCCAGTCTACGCAGCGCCGACTGGAGAGTCTGGAGAAGCGCATGGCGAATGTGGTGCAGCTCTCGTTTCATCTGGTGACGCAGGGGGATAGCCAGAGTATGAAGACTATTGCGGTTATGACGCGTATGTGCACACACACACACACTCTCTCTCTCTCTCTCTCTCTCTTTCTCCCTCTCTCTATCTCTCCCGTCTACACCATCGCATCCCCAACCCCAAACCCCACACTAACTAACCAACCAACTAACCAACCAACTAACTAACCAACCTCTGCATCTACTACAGTCATCTTCATGCCCCTCGGAACCGTGGCCGCCATCTTCGGCACCCAGCTCGTCCGACTGCAAGACGAGGCGCCGTACCACATGACGCTGTCGCGAGATTTCTGGCTCATATGGGCCATCGCCGTGCCGCTGACCATGGTCGTCGTCGTCGTCTGGCGCATGTGGTATGGGGATTCGAAGGCGCTGGTGATGATTGAGAGACCAAAGGGGCCTCTTGCGTGGCGGGGATTGGGATTGGGATTGGGATTCGGGGTTAGGAGGGCGAGGGGGGTCGAGGGTACGGCTTGAGAGGAGGAGATGTCGATGTGGATGTCGATGTCGATGTCGATGTGATACATGGAGAGAGAGAGAAAGAGAGTCGAAGGTAGGGGTTCATAGATGTTAATGCGGAAGAGTGACCATGGTCGATTTGTTGCATACCTGGATACATGGGTAGGTAGGTAGGAGGGGCATCTGGGTTACAATAGAAATTACTATTGGCATAGGTATTACTTTGATCTATCTAGGCTTCTCGTTATTACATAAATGACCGAGTCTGGAACCCCAACCTTGCTAAAAACCAATTGATCCCAACCAATTTCACAGCACTCTCAAAAATGATTGAGTTGTTACCGATGAATGCATGTCTTCAGAACGGCCCTCTCCATGCCCGAAGCTTGTTCGGGGTATAATAGACTTGCCCTTCACACCTTTGTCTCGGCCACTCTGCTGCCCTCCTCCTCTCTATGCCTGGCTTCAACGTCTTCGTATCTGTGAAAAGCGTTTGTATCCTCGACGCCTTTCTCTTCAAACACGTCGATGACGGTGCTGGCGAATTTCCTGGCGCTGACCTTCTTCTCGAACAGCATGTCCAGTTCGGCGAAGGTTCTGCCCTGTGGTTCTGGGAGTCTGAAATACGTGTAGATGATGCAGAGGAAGCAGATACCGCCCCAGAAGAAGCCGGTGAAATTGCTCCAGTTCCAGGCGCCCGGATTGAGCATGTAGGGGGAGAGAACGGAGCAGATGATACCCACGATGTTGTATAGGTTGCGGCCGAGGACTACCGTCTTAATCTGCAGGCGACGAGTGGAGAGTTCGGCCACGAGCGAATAACAGACGGTTCCCACGGTGAGTTGATAGAAGAGCGCCCAGACTATCATCATGGAACCCGTAGCGAGCGCAGCTTGGTCACGGTGTGCGGCGGGAACGAGACCCAGGAAGCCCATGATGATTAGCATGGAGCAGAGACCGCACAGACCACCGAGATACAGAGTTCGTCGTCCGATGCCGCGGCTCATGAGGAACCATGCGCCCAGGACGCCGCCCATGTTGATTCCGTACTGGCCGAGGGCAAAATCGTATGCCTTGCTTGGGGACAGGCCAGCTTGTTCGAGGAAGTAGGTTGAGTAGCCAGAGAAGGCGTTACCAGAGAGATTTTGGATGGCCCAGGCCATGCAGACGATTTCTGTGCGGCGGAGGTCCGTGCCACGGAAGCAGTCGAGATAGCTGGCTCCGGTGGTGATGTTCTCTTCCAAAGCCGTCGTGTGCACCATCATGGCGATTGTCTCGTCGGCGTTGAAGTCAGTCTCTCGATCGAGACTTGTGAGACGTAGGAGAGACTTTTTGGCATCTTCGAGACGGCCTTTACGAACGAGCCACCAGGGAGACTATTACCCGTAAGTCAATTGACGAACTTAGTCAAAGGATGAAGAGACTTAATTACCTCGGGTGCCAGACAGATGCCGATGAGGAGTGGCACGGGCCACATCTGAAGTAGGGTTAGCGCAATTTATTAAAATAGCATCCCGGTGGTAGCCATTGTATCACCATACTTACCCACTGTAGCGCATAGGGAATACGGTATGACCATTGGTCGTCCCTGGTAAGCATGGATTTGATGACACCAATGCCGACAACCTGACCCAGACCCCAGCAGAAATTGACGTAGGTTGTCACTGGTGTACAATTAGCCCAGCCCTACCCGTCTTAGTCTACTGAGTACTCTCAAACTTACAATATCCACGTAGAGCCACAGGGCAGACTTCAGAAGCGTAAGTGATGGTAAGCGTCTGGAAGACACCCCATGGAATACCGCATAGAATCTCGGCAACTTCCAGGTCAACGACGGATTGGGCGGTGAAGAAGATGGCGGTGAAGGCAATGATGAGGGTGAGACAGGTCATGACTGTATATCGGTAACCATATTTTTCCGAGACGAAACCGTTGATGAATAGACCTATGATTTCACCCACGTTGGCACCGTTGGATAGGCCGGCTTGCCAGTGCGGGGGGATTTGCCAAGTGCCGTCTGGAAGTTGTTCACCGTATTTCCTACATGATATTAGCGAACCGTGATTGCGCGAGAGGAGGAGGAGGAGGAGGAGGAGGAGGAGAAGGAGGAGGTAGTATTACAAGGCAGTCGGGGACTTTGGGTTGGATGCAAAACATACCGGTTGAACTGGGGGAAGCCATAGAAATTGGACAAAAGACAGACATCATATCCCTCCATGGCAATGCATGTGGAGATGAGGAGCGACCAACCCACTGCTTTCGGATACAGCTTGATGCCTTGCCAAAGCGTCATCTTGTGTTCCTTCTCAGTGGCGAGGCGGGCATCGCTGACAATCTTTGCGGCGGCATCCGCGTGAGAAAAATCTTCATTCTTCTCTGTTGCAGTACCGATGGGTTGGCTGATGTCTTTTTCGTGTGCCATGTTGGTCTACTCTACCCAATGGCACTCTTGTGTCAGATGCGGGTGGCGATCCACACACGTCAAGGGTGTCAAGGGTGTCAAGGGTGTCAAAAGTGTAAAACAAAAAAACAAAAACAACCCCTGGGAAGACGAGTGGGGAAGAAAGAAGATGAGGTTGCATCGATTCTTAAGCAGAAGATAAAATTTGCGGGGAGGGACCGCCGAGACGGAGCATGCGGGCCAGTGATTGGTGAGGATGTGTGTGATTGGTTGTAGCATCTAGCCTTCCCATGATGGGTTAGACCCGTCATGATGGATTTGCGTCGCCGTCGAGAGAGTATCTGGGGTTTTGGTCATGACGACCCATGTTTTCGCGGGGACGGACAATAAAACTCTGGGGTAATTAGGTAGGGGTCAGACTCGGGGGAACGGGGGGCGATTGAAGAATGCGGTGCATGGGGAAAGTTGTAAAAAAGGATTAAAGCTTTTCCAAGCTTGACAAAAATAATAGGGCCGAGATTTTGGGTCAAAGACCGAGCGGGGAAAATACCTCCGTCTACTGATATTTGGGGAATATTTCCCGCCGGGGACTACTTGGAATGGGACAGAAGGTGCATCTATAAGCGAGCATCGTGCCGAGTTTCCAATTTTGGAAGACGGTAAGCCGTATTCGTACGCGGGATATGTACTGTACTGTAGTCTGTACCTTTGAACTACCGACAGGGGACAGTCATACCCAGGTAATTGGATCTGAGAATGCAGGTTCGAATCAATGTCGGACAAAGATAAACGAGATTCGTCTACCTTTAATCCCTGGTGGTTTGCCTTTGTGGGACATGTATCGCGCTAAGCCGCCACAGCATGTACTTTGTAGATTCTACTTAGTGTGGCTGATTAATCATCAATTAGTCATCGTGAGCTATCAAAGGTACATACAATATCTATTCCAACGCGTCCGTCAACAGATTGAGTAGTCAATCTTCTTCTCTCGCTAGTAACATGAAGACGTACCTGGTAATAAGGAACAAAGACGGATTGGCAATGCCTTTTTCTATACTGCCTGCTGTGCAGTTGTGGCAGACGACCAGTGTCTTCAACATTTCTATACAGTACATGTTATTCCCTTTCTCCCTATCGCCTTTCCAGAAGCATACTGTGTATACCAAGAATCAGGGCATGGGTACGACGTCTGTTGAATGTCTTGTGGCTCAGCGCACGTGACAATGATCCTGCGGCTTGTGACCCTAACCCGATCCAGGAAGGCGCTTTACGTTGAGATGTGGAAACTCTCATCCTTCCAATACACTTTCTGTCTGCCCTTTCTTCCCTCCCTTTCTTCCCTCGTCGCCCTTTTCCTCGCCCAATTCAGTAAATTGCCCTTGCCGTCGTTGGAAATCTTCCACCGGACGCAAAGCCCTTCAATGGAGACAAGGTCGACTCAAAACGGCTGAGCTGCGGAAGGAATGAGCCTTTGAGGCTTGTTTAGGCCGTCACCATGTCAGCCATCTCTAATATAAATCGCGTCTCTGTCCTCTCCATTTCAACAACTTCTAATACAAATCCCGTCTCTGCCCTCTCCATTTCAGCAGCTTCTAATACAAATCACATCTCTGCCCTCTGTTTCAACATCAAAGCGGCCGACTACTTCTACAAACTCCTTCGTCCATTCCCGACGTCTTGTCCAGTACTCAACACACACAATGACAGCAGCACCCGCCCTCTCCACCCTCCATCACGTCACCGAGCGCAAACTCAAGAAGCTTGCAGACAACCGCCAGAAGTTCGAAGCCGACAAGAAATCCATCCTCGCAAAGGTAGCTTCGGCACCCGACCCCAGGCAAAAGGTAGAGGCCCTGATTGCAGGCTTCGAGCTACATGGCATCGAGCCCCAGCAGCCCGACGTCTCGATACCGAACCTGGAACGCTTCGTTCACCAAGCAAAGCATGACCCCTCCGTCTCAACCACTCTACTTCGCGACTGGCAATCCAAGCTGGAACATGAGCTTGACATCATGAGCGCAAAATACCAGTATGCTGCCCTGTTCGGACATCTCGTCATCGAATGGATCAAGCATCCCAATCCCGCCGCCTCGCCGTCAGCCCGTGTTTCCGTCGATACCGACATGAGTGCCAAGATGACCGACAGCTTTGACCCAGTGGGACGCAAGGAGATGGTTGAGCAGCGCCAAGAGTGGGAAGGCTATGCCTTCACCGAAAAGAAGATGGACCAGGCCAAGATCGAAGCCTATCTATATGAGATATTCGCAACCGCGTACCAGTCCAAGAAGATGAAGAAGTCGCCTCTACGAAAGCTACGCGACGCCATGGAAAACGTCATGGATTTCAAGTCTGATCTCCAAACGCCCAAGAAGGAGGACGAGGACGAGGATGAGGATGAGGAGCCCGTCACTATCCGAGGCGAGCATGAGAACCGCTTCACTGTCGAAAACCTCAAGGCGTGCATTCGAGGCGTCATTCAGGCCGATCTTTTCGCAGGCCAGAAGCGTGAAGCGCTCGCCGACCTTGAGCATCAACCAGCCGTGTTGGATGAGCTCGTCGATGTGCTGAACATGGATCTAGAATCCTTGGACACGTGGGAATGGGATCCGTCACCAGTGCCGCTTCATATGAGGCGGCAGCTCAATGGCAAGTATCGAGTTTACATGGATGAGGAGACACTCCAAGCCATTCTGCTCCATTTCATCGGCGAAACTTGGGCCGCTGCTATGAAGAAGGCATTTACAACCTTCATCCACTCTGGTGCCTGGCGTCAGACCCCTCACCAATCCATGGGCCGGACAGCCCGGTCGCGTCGGGAGTACTTTGTCCCTGACAGCACCAAAAATAGAACCACTGTTCGCAATCACAGACGGGAGACGTATCAAAAGGACTACTTCATGATGCAACTGCCCGACAAGCCTTTCAAGGATTACCACAACTACGCTGCCGACGACGTTCAGGACAAAGGCCAGGACGCGAAAACGAAATCGCAATTGGCAACCAAGCAGTCCATGCTACGTTTGGTGACAACCGAGGTCTTGCTCAACACAAAGGTATATGGCGAGTGTGTCGTTCTACAGTCGGACTTTGCTTGGCACGGTCCGAGCCATCCCCATGACACTATTTTCGCAGTGCTCAACTTCTTCGGCGTACCTGCAAAGTGGTTGCGTTTCTTCAAGAAATTCCTCGAAGCTCCTGTCGCTTTTGCCATGGACGGCCCAGATGGATCGACAACGGTCAGGAAATGTGGGATACCCATGTCACACGTCCTGAGCGATGCCCTCAGCGAAGCAGTCCTGTTTTGTCTCGACTTCGCCGTGAACAAACGAACCCAAGGCGCCAACATTTATCGTTTCCACGATGACCTATGGTTTTGGGGTCAAGAATCCACTTGCATCCAAGCATGGAAGGTCATACAAGAGTTCAATGGTGTCATGGGCTTGAACCTCAACGAAGAGAAGACTGGTTCGGCACTGGTGGTTGCGGACAAGGCCAAATCCCGTCCTTTGGCAGAGTCTCTACCTCTTGGCAAGATCAAGTGGGGATTTCTGCTTCTTGATTCCGAGGCTGGAAAGTGGGTCATTGATCGTAGTCAAGTCGACGAGCACATCGAGGAGCTCCGCCTCCAACTTGGTGCCTGTCGCAGTGTCATGGCATGGGTTCAAGCATGGAACAGCTACGTCACGCGCTTCTTCTCGACAAACTTTGGTCAACCAGCGCATTGCTTCGGTCGCCAGCACAACGACATGATCATTTCCACCTTTGAGCACATTCAGCGCAGTCTCTTCGCCGACACCGGCACAACCAACGTGACCGACCACCTACGACGCATGGTTAGCGAGCGTTTCACCACCGACGACACGATTCCGGATGGCTTCTTCTACTTCCCTGCCGAGCTCGGCGGTCTCGGCCTGCGCAACCCACTCATCAACGCCTTCGCGACATACAATAATTCGGTGTCCGACTCGGGCCATCCCATCGACTGGGCATTTGGAAAGGAAGAGGAACAATATCGCCGTCTGAAGGAGGCTTGGAAGACGGACATTGTCTACCTGAAAGCGCCACACTCGAAGCGACGGCACAAGGCCCCCGACGCCAAGGCAAACGCCGGCAATAACAAAGACAACGACGACAACGACACCGACGCCGAACTCGACGAGCCCTTTTTCGGCCTGGACGAGTTCACGCGTTACAAAGAGGAGTGCTCGGCTCCCCTCCACGAAGCCTACACCGCGTTGCTCAGGTGCCCGCCCGAGACCTTGGTCGATAGCCCGGATCAAGAGGAGCAGCGAAAGGCGCTGTTAGCCGAAGGGCTCGCGGACTCGCATTACTGGCGCTGGATCTTCACCCTGTACGCGGGGGACTTGAAGCAGCGCTTCGGCGGATCCGGACTGCAGCTCGGCAAGCGCGATCTGTTGCCCGTGGGTCTGGTCGACGTGTTGAGGAGCGAGAAGGTGCGGTGGCAGGGATGAAAGGTAGGCTGGAGTGTTGCGCGCGCGCCGCGGACGTGAAAGCCATGTATACTTTGTCCCCTACTCCCCTCGAGCTTTGTACAAGTACGACAGATATCCCCTACTCCCCTCGAGCTTTGTACAAGTACGACAGATATCCCCTACTCCCTCGAGCTTTGTAC
>MU005768.1:261436-273295 GCA_010093715.1 Pleomassaria siparia CBS 279.74 | reverse complement strand
CCCAATAGCCGGCCGGCCTCACAGTATCAGTCTCGGTCTTTCTTCTCCGTGCCATGATTAATCCATTCTTCTGAATCCACGCTCGCCTACACGGGTCCATCCATCCATCCAGCCAGCCCTCTCTCTCTCTCTCTCTCTCTCTGATTGGATCCAAGCAAGTCTTCCAAAACAAGTCAGAGAATCAGACCTCGCACTTCCATGGTCTCGGCGCCATGGGGTTCCCGAGAGCTTGATCTCGTACACGCCCGGCCGGCGAGTGGGTACATAAAGTGGCCTTGGATGCGGTGCGGCAGCGGCAGCAGCAGCAGCAGCAGCAGCAGTCGATTGAGAAGACTGGTGTGTATGTACATACTTCTGGCGGAGCTTGCATGCCCGTCAGCGAGAGTGATGATGATGATGATGATGATGATGATGATGATGCCGTGGCTGGGAAGAAGAGATCCCTCGCTGGAGTCTTCTTCTTCTTCTTCTTCTTCTTCTACCTACCTCTACATACATACATTGTTCGATATATCGAGTGCAACGAACCACTCACTCACTCACTCACTCACTACCTATTCGATTCGATTCGAACAAAGGCTTCTTCATCATCGCGTGTGTTGCAATGATAAACAGTCCATCCATCTAATGTAATAAATAGGCAATGTGTTTGAGAATGTATGAAATTTTTTTTCGATCTGATATAATTAATAACAAGATCCATCCATTCGTTCGTTCGTTCGTTCGTTCGTTCATTCCTTCATTCGTTCATTCATCCTTGCGGAACGGTTTTCCAAGTTTTCAAACCATAGCCAAACATCAGCGGTCGGCCAAGCAAAGAAAAAGCTTTCGGGCTGGAGACGTTTTCACCAAAGACTTTGGCCTTCATCTCATAACAATCAATGCCAAAACCATGGATATATACACTAGTGAAACGACATTTTCCACCTTTCCACAAAACTCCAGCATATGCGTATCATGATCAAACGGTTGGGTATTTAGCCTTCCTACATTTCTCTTTCCCCCCCATTTTTAACCAATCATTCCAAAGTCCCGCCAATCTGCTTCCGTACCCAGCTCTCCAGTCCGCCGAGCGCGATAATCTCCTGCACGTTCGGGGGCAGCTCGCCTACCTTGACCACCCACTTTGGTCCATTGGCTCCCTCCTGCACCGAAACCTTGCTCCTTCGTACGTCCCACTCCAGTGTCCAGCCAGTACGTTGCGTGAGCTGCTTGGCCTGTGCGGGCTGTGCTACTGGGCCTGGCGGAGGGGAGTCGAGTGATTCCTGGTTTCGGGACGGCTCTTTTATATTCTGCTGGATTGGTGTGGGGGTAGGAGAGGAGAAGACCTCGCGGAGACGGTTGGCAAGTTTGGGGACCTCGACGCCCATTAGTGCGTTATTGATGCTGTTCCTGCTGAAGATGTTTCCGAAACTGCCTGCAACGACTAGAGGAATGCCCTTGGCCAGGATGGCGGTAGCTGCCTGTTCACGACTGCTACCACATCCAAAGTTGAAGCCGGCAACGAGAATGTCGCCTGACTTTGCGATGGAACCGAATCCTGGGTCGTAGTTCTCCATGCACACCTCGGCCATCTTCTCACGCGTCACGTCGTCCTGATATGTATATTTACCCGGGTAGATGCCATCAGTGTTGATGTTGTCTGCATCGCAGAAGACGATTTCACCGCTGATCTTCTCGGGGAAGCCGGGCAGAATCTCGGTCAGACTTTCCGTGTCTGGGGATGACGAGGTTGGCGGGTTGATGGATTGATTGTCGATGGCTGCGCTTTCTACACTTTCGATCATGTCGTCGGCTTCTTTGATGGCCTTCTCGAGCATGTCTTCGATGGTCATCATGCGATCTTCCTCCAATATACCGTCACCTTCACCACGGCGAACGCCGTTGTAGCCTACTGGTGCTTGGTACCATCCGGGCCCGGAGATCTTGCCTGACAATGCACTTGCAGCGACAACTTCGGGACTTGCGAGGTAGGCCTTTGCATCTGGTGATCCCATGCGTCCCTTGAAGTTGCGGTTACTAGCACTAATGCCGACCTCGCCTGGCTCGAGAAGCCCGGTGCCGAGACCAATGCACGGTCCGCATCCCGCCGGAAGTGGCTTTGCGCCAGCTTCAATGAGTGCTTGCCAGTCGCCCTGCTCTTCGGCGGCACGTTGCTCAGGAATAGAGGCAGCGGCAATGTAAAATTCAACGTGGTCCGGAATCTTAGGAATCTCTCCGTGATGGGTGGCAGCTACGTCTTTGAAGACCTTGGCCGCGGCAGCAAGATCCGAAGATCGGGAATTTGTGCAGGAAACCAAGTAAGCCTTATTGATCTTGATGTCTTGGCGCTCGAGCTCGTTAAGCGGCGTTGCAACCTTGACAGAGTTGGGACCAGCGACATAAGGCGAGAGAGTGGAAAGATCAAGAAAGAGATGTTTGGCATATACTGCTCCTTTATCAGCGGCCAGGGCGGGTTGGAAGATGGGTCCGGTCTGCTGGCCCACGATTCCAGTTGGAGAGAAGAGTTTGTCAATGCGATCGTGCAAAAATTGTTGCTGGTGGTGATCCTTGTACTCTTCCCCATACATGGCAGCTTCGGTAGCTTTCATCCTGAGCCATCCAAAAAGGACCGAGTCAATTGGGAAGAGACCAGTCAGAGCGCCCCATTCGGTAGTCATGTTCGCAATGGTCAGTCGGTCGTCTACTGGGATGCTGCGGAGTGTTGCGTCGCTGCCTGTGAATTCAATGGCATGGTTGAGGACCTCATCCTTGTTGAAAAGACCGGCCAGCGCAACGATGACATCTTTGCCAGTCACGCCTTGAGGAAGTGTTCCAGTAAAGTTGACCTTTGCGACAGGAGGAATCTGCCACCACGTCTTGCCCGTGGCCCAAATGCTTGCCGCGTCGGTCCGCACAACCGGTGTGCCTAAACATCCAATGCCTCCATACATGTTCGAGTGACTGTCAGAGGCCACGGCCAAGGTTCCCGGCCAGGCATAACCCTCTTCAACCATAATCTGATGTCCGATACCTCTTCCAGCGGGGTA
Source organism: Pleomassaria siparia CBS 279.74 (assembly GCA_010093715.1). Classification (NCBI taxonomy): domain Eukaryota; kingdom Fungi; phylum Ascomycota; class Dothideomycetes; order Pleosporales; family Pleomassariaceae; genus Pleomassaria; species Pleomassaria siparia. Next base: position 270,266 of record MU005768.1, on the reverse strand, counting down.
GAAGACAACATCCTGGTTCTTGGCAAAATCCTCAATCTGTTGGTACTTTTTCAAATTCTTTTCCGTCTTGTTCTGGACATCGTGGTCCAGCGTCATGACAATTTGGGTTGGGTCGTTAATTTTGGTGGCTCCTATTGACATGAACTTGAGAGCTACAGGCCATGAGTTGTCGTGGGTCATGCACTTGTGTGGCTGTAAGGTGACATAGTCGCCCGACTTGAGCAGTTTTCCCTCGGCGATTCCTACAGCATATCTCTGGACTATCTTCTCGGTGAGGGTCTGGGGTGTGGTGGGGGCCTTGTTCTGGAGTGTGGAGAGAAATTCGGCCGCAGGGCCATCTTTCAGCGAGGGAAAGACGTCGAGGCCTTGATAGCGGGGGAACGTCGTAGATATTGCGCGTCGAGCAGTAGTATGTGGAAGTGATATCTGCGTTACGAGGCGAAGTGGAAGTCGTGTGCGTGACTGTACAGTACATTTGATTAGATTAATTACCTGGTTGGAATCAATTGGTACATTCTAGGACATTGAGAAGCATACCAGAGCCTGCCGACAGCCTAGCAGCCGCACTGCTCGTAAAGACATGGCCATTCTCGCGCGAAGCGAAAGTCGTGATAATTAGATGCGCCGTGTTGATGTCTTTTGACGGTACGTACCATGGTACCTTCTCCAGGTTTTTGGTTGCTGAATCAGCAAACATTTTGACGCCGATCTCGGTGGGCCGTCATCAGGACTCTCCACGCCTTGATTGGGTAATGTGCAAATGCACTCTCGATTGCTACCTTTGTATACATACCAACCCTTGTACCGCGCATCTGATGCCAATCATCTAGTGAAAAATTCCTCTCTGACAACGGACAGACAGTCATTCCATTCCGTACCTACATATCCTCTGATTCCTCCACACAAAATACATCTCTCTACTACTAACCTGTGCGTCTTGCCTCACTAACTATCTACCATTGTAGCAAGCAAGTTCCTCACCCCACCCCACCCCACCACAACCATGGTCAACCGCTCAGACATTCACTACTTTGGCGCTGGCCCCGCGCCCCTCCCCACCACGGTACTCGAGAACGCAGCGCACGTGCTACTCAACTACAAAGACAAAGGCCTTGGCCTATGCGAGATCTCCCACCGCTCGCCCGAGGCGAACGAGATCCTCGACAACACCAAGAAGGCGCTCATCACGCTCCTTGACATACCCGACGATTACGAGGTCCTCTTCCTGCAGAGCGGCGGTACCGGCGGCTTCAGCTCGACTGTCTACAACTTGGTCTCGATATGGGTCGAGAAGAAGCGTGCACAGATCGCGGCAGAGGTGGGCGACGACGACGACGCCAAGGTGCTGGAACGCCTGCGCAAGGTCGTCGACGATGAGCTGAAGCTCGACTATCTCGTCACCGGCTCGTGGTCGCTCAAGGCCTCACAAGAAGCAACGCGCCTGGTTGGCGCCAAACACGTCAATGTGGCAGTTGACGCGCGCAAGCTCAACAATGGCAAGTTTGGCCACATTCCAGCCGAGCATGAGTGGAGCCTCACACCTAGGACGTCGGGTGGGGGCCCTGCCTTTGTGTACTTTTGCGACAACGAGACGGTCGGTGGTGTCGAATTTCCCGCTTTTCCTCACAGCCTCGAGGGCGACGATGCGCCACTCGTCTGCGCCGATATGTCGTCCAATTTCATTTCTCGCAAGGTAGACGTGCGAAAGTACGCCGTCATCTTCGGCGGTGCCCAGAAGAACATTGGCAATACCGGCATCGCTATAGTCATATTGCGCAAGTCGCTTCTCCCGCCAACGTCCAAAACCGCCTCGCCTGACCTGCTGAGAGCACTGAATTTGCCCGTGGGTCCCATTGTCTTCGACTATGCCACAGTTGCAAAGAACAACTCACTGTACAACACGCTCCCCATTTTTGATGTATGGGTGGCGGGTCAAGTCATGGAAGCACTGGTAGACAAGTACGGCGCTAGGAGGATTGCTGGACAAGAAGAGGTTTCCAACGAGAAAGCGCGCTTGATCTACGAGGCGCTTGACAAATACTCGCATCTGTACCGGGTTGTCCCGGACAAGGTGGTACGCAGCAGAATGAACATCTGCTTCAGGGTCCACGGCGGAGACCCTGAGAAAGAAAAGGCCTTCCTCGCCGGCGCCGAAAAGCGAGGTCTACTCGGTCTCAAAGGCCACCGAGACGTGGGTGGCATACGGGCAAGTAATTGTAAGTGACCATCCGTTCTTCTAATTTCCGCATGAACGATTGATAAACATGCAGGAAAGCCGGGCTAACTTGTTTTGTGTCGCAGACAATGCCGTGTCGCTAGAGGGGGCAAAGCTGCTTGTATCGTACCTCGAAGAATACGCAAAATCCGCCTGAGGGCAAATGTGACGTGGCACACCATGACGACTGTGTACAGCGGTCTACAAAGTACGGAGTATTATGAATCGGCGTTGTGGTACCTTTGTATATTGCCAAAGTTCTCAACTGATCGTCTCGCCATACAATGGTGGCGTAACCGGCCTTTCCAACCCCTCATTCCACATCATACCCGTTAGCAAAGAGGAAGTCAATTTACACGCTTTTGCCACATCCCTTTCTTCGATTATGCCTACAACGTACGCCAGAATCAGGTTGATGAGCATCAGACTCGGAATCTGGCTATATGCGAGCCGCTATGACAGCATAAGCGGGTGTTGTACTGAGGCACCCCGCACGCGGCTTCATAGGCTTCAGGCTTCAGGCTTCACAGATGGACCTCCCTTCTGCAATTGCATCTGCGCCTTCTAGAAAAGTCGGCACGTGTGAGAATGTTACGCGTTACACTGAGAGTTGCTTCTTCCCATACGTCCATGAAAGACGCCGTGAGACATGGAGGGGTTGTAACGGCCCGGGGTAATGTTGAGCTTGTTACGGCCTAAGGCCGCATCCTCCGATCCTCTCAGGCACACCCGTCAACCGCCCGCCAGGAATACCTCATCAAAAGAATCGTCCGCTACGGTCCATGTTTGCTGCGTGGCCTTGTAGACGCTCCAATCGGGGTCCGAAGCTGCATGCGCGGAATGTAACCCAGCATATTATCAGACTCACTGAAACCGCCGAGTTAGTTTCTCTTCGAATTGAGAAGGGAGCATCCATAGCCGCCGCCCAAGTGTACGAAGTATGTATACAGAGTATGTAGACACGGTAACGTATTATTTACGTGTTCTGAAGGTGATTTTCGACGACGACGCTTGCGTTGAGGTTCGAGGCCCTAATTACTGTGTATGTACAGTATTGATTAGGTATTACATGAATGCCCCCCCCCATCACCTTTCGGCATCTCTTCAGGTGACGTGGGTGTGGACCATTCAATCTTCTTTTACCTTTTTTTTTGTCATTATTCTGGCCAATGTGATGGCGGAGCAGGTGTCTGAATTCACATTACTGGCTGTAGTTTAACGATGTTCAGGAATATGTGTGCTGCGTAGGCGTGGCGGTTGTATACGTACATACGGCGTTCATACCCTTGTATGGGGACGATTGCATGCTTCTCCCGGCCCGCTGGTCTCATCGCATGGACGCTAGCATCTCATACAGGGATGAAGCGAGACTCTGAAGCAAACCTAAACCACACCACGTCAGAACTCAACCCCAACCACCTCCTCCACCTCACCACAATCGGCCATCACCACTCTCGCCTGTCCCATGCTCTTATCAAGCGCCTGGTTCAAGGCGCAAGCAGCCAAGAATGGAACCAGAAAGGCAGAAACGAAACTATGGCGCCTTGCCTTGCGCAACCCTCGCAGCACTGTGACAGATAACCGCCATGAAGTGGATTGCGACATGGAGAAAGGTTGCATCGCAAATACTCTCTGTACAGTACATACACAACCTCGGCGAGAACCGTCCCCCATGGAGGCATGGTTAAATCTCCAATGGAGGCGTCTGGTGGCTGCCGGCAGAACGACCCCCTACTGTAGCACCTAGCATGGTGGTGGTCGAACGGGTCTCTTTGCTCCCGCTACCCAGTCTCCCCCTCAAGGCTCAGGGTCTGAGGCCTGCATGATGTTGAAACCCACTCCGAGTTAGCGTACATCGCTGCCCTGTCGGATTGCCTTGTTCGGATGGGGCCAAGGTTCCTTACCACCTACAAGGGTACCAATATGACAGGTGCCTCAGGACCGCTGTCTCGAAACCCTGTGCTACTGGGCCTTAACCAAGTTCCCCCATATACCGTTTGACGTCTCATAGCTGCCTCCTGGTGCAACTGCTTTCATGCCTACGCTCTTTTTCCTTCCTTTCTCACTGCTGGCAGGTTCAGGCACATTCTTTTGACTGAAGCTGAACAGGTTTTCATCTCTTGTTCAACGTCAGTCTTTGTGTCTCCATGACTACTTAGACTTTACCTTCTTTCAGCCGCTGCTGGTTACCAGCGAACCCTTTTTAACCTTCCCGTGTATCTCGCTGCGGGACTCGACAAGATGGAGAAATGGGACCCTCACTATTCTCAGCTGGATGCGCGGTCGCACTTCAACGTCTCCCTTAACACTTCGGCCGTCCGTGAGACTCCCTGGACTTCGGAGAACACGACGAGGACAATAATAGCGGACCTCAAATTGGCTCAAGTTCAGACGCTGCGAACCATGCATCTGACGTTGGGAGCATTCAGTCTGTTTTTGGCACTCATGACGGTTCACCGAATCACCTCGGACGCTCGAAGGCTTGCTTCTACGCAGTCTCCGCTCAGTAACAAGTGAGTAGCTGAAAGGGCTGCTGGTAACGTCTCCCAAGCTAATACTATCCACCAGACGATTCGCCTTCCGCTCTCTCCAGAACGTCCACCCCGCCGAGACATTTCCACTCGTACTGGCTTGCGGTGCTGTCATACAACAAATTATATTCATAGCAGTGCAGAGCACCTCTCTTAATAGTGTATTAGCAAATAACTGTCGGTCCATGGCCATGATCGCATATCCAGGTACGTCTGTGTCGGCCAGCGGCTGGAGTCAAGCTAACTCGTCCAGCCATCTTCCTCCTAGGTTACGTAACTCTTGTATTCGGCATCGAAACGGCCTGGAGAGGGCTCAAGCGTGAACGCTTTGCTCCACGGGGAAAATGGAACTCGCCTGCGTGCCTCGTATCCATACTCGCGCTTCTCCTAGCGACCTGGATGCCGACAATCGCCTGGCCAATGTTCAACCGGTGCTTGGGAGATCTCGTCTGGTTCACAATGCGCTATGAATTGATCTCAATCACCGTCTTGTCCATCATGGTCTTTGCATTTTTCCTGCTGACTGCCATGATCAGCATCCAGCTTATGAGGACCCCGGACATGGACCACAATGAACGCATTTCCGCGTCACGAATGTGCTACTATCTCCTCATGGTATCAGTAGTATACGTGAGTACTCATTTGGACGCATCGAGAAATTGGGCTAATATCGCAGATAGATTCTGGTCATGCCCGTTCAAATCCAATCTCACGAACGAGACTTCGAGAACACTCTCGCCACTTCAAGAATCGCCGAGGTCTCCCTTTTTACCTCTGGAATAGTGGTCGCCTTCTTCCATATGTTTCTTCGTGTAAATGCGACTCGAATGGTCATCAACCCAATTGCCGAGTCAAGCACCCAGTCTACCCAGAAACGACCAAATTTTCGCCTGTTTGGACCCAGTGATTTGGAGATGAACATCAGCGGCCCTATCGCTTTGCAGGGCGGTAGGCGTCCGGAAAGCCGACAGGGTCTGATTGACGTGGGCCCCGAGAAGAACCTCTCTGATTTCGACGCAGAGTACTTCATGCGATCGAATAGACCTCTTAGCCCAGGATCGATGCAGTCGCATGGATCTATTGACCCTTCCAGGTGGCCTCTCCCCCCTTTCCCAGATATCAACGACGATGTATCACCGGACCAAAAGCGAATCAAGTCAAACTACTCCCTCTTTCCCACGCGCGCCGAGGAGATACCCCGCCTACCTGCTACCGTCTACTCGCCAACAAGCGCCACAGCAGAGAATAGGTTGTCAAAGTTGGCCATCCGACGCCCGAGTCGAGACAATTCATTCAACGATACCAAGTCCGTGACTGATGTCAGCGAGGCATTTAGCTTCAACTTTCTGACCAAGCCGCCACCGCTCTTTTCCGGACGTCATCAACGCAATGAGAGCACCAACAGTACTGCCACCGTTCAAATTGGACTCCGATTCTCTCTTGCACCAGCCACCCTTGCCGCTGCCAACTGCACCAACGCTGATCGTGTGCCATCTTCTGGTCTCGGCAGCTCACCGCTGCGCCACGATAACAGTGAATCCTTGGTCGACTCGGTCAACACTCTCCATCTCCCTATACAATCCCCTTCAAGGGAATCACCGCTCCACTCGCCCTCTTCTACGTTCAGTGGGGATAACACTCTGGTCAATTTCCCTAATCCACCACCTCGCGCTCTGTCGCCTGTGAAGATGAGCCCAGGCAAGACTCCAGCGTTCCCTGTTCTCTCGACTGAGAGGATCCTACAACCGCCAGCCCGTCCCGCATTTACAGGCGCGCCTGAACCAATCCTACCCATGTCTGTCTTCAGTGGACTACGAATGAACCCTATCTCACCTTCCTCACCTTCGAGGGCTGCTTCGCCTGCCATTTCGACAACGTCGTCATCGTCTTCTTCCAGGATTGGCGTTACGAGATCACCGACCGCTGGGTCGCCTACCGCATACCTGCCCCTCGGTGCCGGAACAATGGCGAGAAGTCCACCACGTAACGGCTGGATATGAGCATCTTGGCGACATACTTCGCGATACACAAAACCAACCTGTAGATCGGATTGACACAAAACTCTGTACTATCATCGGCTGTGCCTGGTTTCTGATTTTGCGGGGCAACTTGGGCAGGGGGTCATTCTGAAGGGGGCAATCTGAGGCGTTTTGGGGTTTCATCTTTCTTCCCGCCTACCAACCCCTGTGTCGACCCCCATCATACCACTTCACTACCCTTGTAGAATACGCCTCCCGTAACGTCATTCCCCGATCGCCACCCCTTTCACATCAACATCACCGTTGTGTATGACGTCTCGTCGGCCACATCATATCCCTTCACTACAGTACATGTTTTTCTCTTCTCTTCTTTTCTCATTATATCTACTCACCCTGTCTGGTCGCCTTCCCTTATAATCTTCGAGAACACAGGGACGGCTTGCCCTTTTGCACATTTATTTCGCGCACTTCGCGTTGCGATACATCCATAAGTCTTTCAGCTACTGCTGGGTCACATCTTTCACGGCTTCATTGCCTTTGTCATGTATGGGATGTGGTGGGTTGGTGTTGGGGAATATATCTCTTCGTCCCGGTATAAGAAGGCGATGTGGAATGTATTTTAGGAACGCCATCTTGGAAGTTCCACACTTTGTCTCCGGGGTGAGGGCAGTGCGAGGGCGGTAGGACTGGATGGACGTTGGAGATATGACGTTCAGAAGTATATATATATCGGGCGATCAACGTTGAATCAACCAGACGTAAGAAGCTCATATAATCTACCATTGTATCACCTCGCTTCCAATCAAGAGCCTATAATAGCCGTATTATCATTGCATCACGGCACACCCAAGAGAGTCAAGTGGAGATGAGAATAAACTACGAGGGTTTCCGCTCCAATAACAAGCCGTGTAACCTCAACCAGCACATAGATAGATAGATAGGGTTACGAAAGCCATCTCTGCCTGTCTGTTCATCTTCCAAGACGGACTACCAGAATTTGTCTTCATGCACCGGACTTTGCTAGAATGTCGAATGCTCCCATTTCATCCAATTTTTCATCTACCAGCAAGCAGTACGGACTTGGTATGCATTCCCCCCTCACGCCTTTAACACGTCATACCGCTGTGTCGTATCGACGCGTCTTCACTGCGGTATATATATATATATACATCTGGGAACGGGACTTTTTGTAATTAATTAATTCATCTCGCGTCTTTGCCACGCACGAGCAGCGACGAAGGCCTGCGTCGTCGTGCGTCCTGCGACGCCGCCGCCCATAGGTTATTTATCGTGCCGGGGCGGATTGAATACCGATAATAAATGCGGGTGCGTCATTATTGTCAATATATATATATATATATATTGTAATAACAACATTGATGAGTGAGTGATATGTAGTACCGCTCCCTTCTCCGCTGCTACTGAGCATTGTGACTATGTACATACTGTACATACGGGTTTAAGTATTAGTACTAATTACAGTACATATGTATGATGTACACGTAAGCCTCCATGCATGCATGCAGAACTACGCCACAATCAAGTTATTATGCCTCAGGTGCTGGCTTCCCCTCCCCCCCCGCTAGCATATCCATGTTGCATAGCCCAGCCCAGCCTCAAGGGGTTGAGGCTGAAGGGTGATGATAGGTAGGTACTGTACATTGTACATACTGTACAAGGGTAGTATACAAATACATACAATTATGTACTCCTGAACTCCCGAGGCAATATTGTTAACCAGCTAATAGGCGAGATATCGGGTTGTGACTTATTTATTAGGCATGGAATTCAGGTCGGGCGGGGTGAGGTTGGTACATACTATGTACATATGTACATACATATGCTAGTGGATAGGCCAACGGGTGATAGTTAGGGGCATTAATAGTCAAGGGCAATATCTACTAGGAAATAAGCAGGGGCAGGAAATTACGTGCCCTAATCTATCACCCCTTAATATATAGCAATATCGCACTAATTAATCGCCAGCAAGCCTTAATATATTAATATATTGCCCTAATCTATTACCCCTTACTATATTGCAATATATCGCACTAATTAATTGCTAACAAGCCTTAATATATTAATATATTGCCCTAATCTATTAC
>MU005768.1:179722-249737 GCA_010093715.1 Pleomassaria siparia CBS 279.74 | reverse complement strand
AATAACATAGACTAATTAAAAAGAGGACAGACAAATTGCTATAAGCAAGGTTCTATAGGAGTTAAAGCTTGTATAATATAGACTAATCTAAAAGAGGACAGATAAATTACTATAAGTAAGGTGCTATAGGAGTTAAAGCTTATATAACATAGACTAATTAGGCTGCTCGTCTCCTACATGCTTTGCCGTCTCGTCTCTAGTATAGTTACTAGTAATCCTTATTAGATAAGTTCCTAGAATCTGTCTACTAAGGCCTAATGTATCTAATCCGCACTAGAGTAAGGTTCTATAGGAGTTAAAGCTTGTATAACATAGACTAATTAGGCTCCTTATCTCCTACATGCTTTGCCGTCTTATCTAGTAGTCTTATAAGATACTCCCTAGGCATTAGGAAGGAAGGAAGGCGCTGTAATACTAGTATAAGGGAGCCCTATACTAATAATGCATAAGCTAGAGTTATTATAGGGGGGAGGGAGGAGGACTAGGATACATATAATAGAGTAGTTAGGCAAGTTTTATTTATCTAGTAGTAGAGTGTAAATTAAGTAAGTTTGTTTGTCTAGCAGTAGTGTGTAAATTAAGCTTTGTAAACGTAAGGGAAAGAGTTATGTATAGAATGTGTATAGAATATGTGTAGAATATGTGTAGAATGTGTATAGAATATGTATAGAATATAGTAGGGAATGTAGTAGGGAATATAAAGAAGTAATAAATTATTAGGGACAGGGGACGTTACTAAGTCTATATATAGATAAGGTGCCCTAGTGTTCCTTCCTCTAGGGAGGAGCGGAGAGGCTCTTGCACGAATAAACGCGCACTAGTGCTCCCTCTCTTACTTACAGTCGCTACTGCCTTAACTCCCCCCTTTACCTCTACTCTACTATATTAATAACACTAACTTTAACTTCTACTTCTACTTCTACTTCTACTGCTACTTCTACTTTAATAATGCTAAACCGCCTTATAATTATCCCTAGGGTATTCCCTGCTGCTTATTGCAGTTTATTCCCCGTCGCGCGAGATAATTTACTTAGACATATCTCTAGAGGTAGTAGAGTTAAAGAACCTAGAAGGGATCTGCAACGTAGGTAGCGCAGGCTTAGATAGCAAAGGATTAGACTGCAGGATAGGAATGCTTATAAGTTAGCTATATAAACTATAGGGAAGAAGATTAGGAGACTTATTAGATAGAGGAATCTCTTGCGCACCTTATTAAACGTAGTTAGAGTTGCGCATAATTATAGTCTTATAAGAACTAAATTTAATGCGCTTAAGATTAAAGGGCTGTTTAAATAGAAGACCTTGCAAGGATTAAACTTAGGAGACGGCTACGTAGGTAAGACTAGGTGCAAAATCCTTTCTGCTAGAAAGGTTAAAGACTGCCTAATCTACTAATATGCCCTGGCTCTTATAGATAGTAATAGCATACGCTATAGTTAATAGAAACTAAGTCCTACTGCATATACCTGTAACACCTATCTTTGTCTATTTACGTTTTAACTAGAAGATAGGCACAAGCTTCTAGTTTGTCTTAGGGTCTAGGATAAATTTAGGGCTGTTATAATTGTTAAAACTAACTAATATTATAAGAGGTAGCTCTTTACAACAATCTATAGTATTAAGAGGCTAGATAATGTTGTAAACAACGCTAACAGCTCTATTAACTATAGCATTCTCTGTCTAGATATTTTTAGTAAGCATAACATAATAGTTAATAGACAGTAGGAGAGCCTTATAGAGATTGCTACCCTCCTTAGTATTAGCATCCTCCGCAGGTTTACTACTAGTGTGTTTAGCTTTAATAACTATAACTAGATTGTTAAGTTCCCTAAGACGCTAATAATTAAAGGCATTAACCTTATCCTTTTTAGCGTATATATAGAGGGCGTTATTAAATAGTGCAGCCTCCTTAGCTAAAACCTTTAATTTAACGCAAGAAGTAAGGACTTTCTAATCTGCTACAGTGACTTTATTTATGCGCAAATTACCTAATGCTAGATAGAAGGCTTAAGCTTTATAATTATTGCCCTGCTGTCTTATAACCTAAGTAAGGGTAATAGTCTTATTAAACTAATAGTATAATCTTATGCTAGAGATGTAAGATGTGTTAGAAGTTGGCTTTATGCTAAAAAGGGCACGATTACCTACTAGTAGGAGCTAACAGAAGTCGCTACAAAGGAGGATATTAATACTAGCAAAGTTAAGATCTAAAGACTCTAGCTAAATCTCTCTATAGCAGTAATTAATCTAGTCTAGCTGTGTAAGACTAACTATAGACTTTTTATTAATAATAATGTACTAGATACCTTTAAGAGTTGCCTGTAAGGAGCTTAAATTCTAAGCAGACAACTGCTTGTAGTTTTTTGCCCCTCTACCCTTCCTAATAGGAAACTAAAGAAGGCTAGCTAGAGTGCGACTACTAATTCTATAAGCTGCTATACCTGTTAGTGCTGTTTAAACAACTAGTAATAGTTAGTTATTCTCCCTAGTAATGCGATTAAGTTCTACACAAAGAACACAAATAACTACTGTCTTACTAGTACCTCCTTTGCTATCTATGTTAAGCAGTAGTTAATCTAGCTTAAAGCCTAAAAGGATATCTTAATAATAAGCAATAACAGTGTTATTAATAAGACGTTGTTTTAGCAGAAGATTATTAGGAGTAGACGCTGTAACCACCTGCAGAGTAACAGGGTGATTAGTCTTCTGCTCTTTCTACTAGTCTAGATAGACATTATAGTTCCTAATGCGATTAGTCTAATCAGCCTAAAGATTAAGAAGACGACCTCTAAGGCAATCCTTAATGTCTAAGTTAGCGCCAGCACGCGTAGGGAGTTAACGTGCAAGCTCTCTAAAAGACGCATTAATATTATCTTCAGGATTATCTAGGGCGTCTTTATAAACTAATTCCTCTAGCTTAATCTCTACGTTATCTAACCTATTAGGCTCTAGGGAATAATTGCAATATCTCTAGCAAAACTTATATGCTATAGCAAAGTTATTACATAGCTTATCTATGCTAATTTCTAGAATATACAGCAGGTTGTTAACTTTGTAAAATAGATAATAAAGTATAAGTTTTACCCTACTATAGTTATCTACGTCCTTAGGATTATACTGCGGATAGACGTTAAGTACACGCTCCTGTGCCCTAGGCTAATTCTTATAGGGCGATATGTAAGCATGTAATTTAAGGAATGTAATATATAGAATATCCTGTAACCTATCTATCTTATCTTTAGAGCGCTCCTTATACTTTATTAGTAGTAACTTACCTTTCTAAGTTTCTCCCTATTTAAGATAATAGAGATGTAGTTATGTATTCTCTAGCCGCAGGTCTATATTAATAACAGTGCGTAAGGATAAGCTTAATAGTAGGTCTAGGAGCATATAACAGACCTCCTAGGCAGAGTAATTCTAGTCCCTAATAAGCTTATTTATAAGCTTTGTTATAAAAGACTAATATAGCATGTTAGTATTTATAAATAGTATAAGATGCTCTGCTATTACCTAGTACCCTAGAGATTTAGTCTCGCACTTTCCTGCGTATTTGCTAACATAATCCTAAATAGCCTTTTTACTTATGCAAGGAGATATATTAGTGTTAGCTATCTAGAATATAGTAAGTAATTAGTTATACTTGTTAATTATGCTGTTATTACGCGCGGGAAGAAACTGCTTAAATAAGCGGCTAGGAGTTAGCCTAATAATTATATAATCCCGCAACTTATCTAGCATATAGAAGCAATACTCCCTAGGTTATAGTTATTATCTAGTTCCCTTAATAATACGCATGCAGTAAGTATTACTGTGTACGTGCATCTGCAGTTAATTTATAAGCTCTAATAGTACCTTAAAGGTGTTTAGCGTATCCTTGCCTATAATAGATATAAGAGAGCGCTCCTTATACGCCTGCTAGTTGCCCTAGGTAGGCTTAGGGTTAATAGCAGTAATGTAAATACCCTAGAAATTAGCCAGCTGCTGTTTTAGCTTTAGACTAAGCAGATAGTTATTAGGATTAGGAGCACTATCTAACTAAAACAAACTGTAATTATAGGTACTCCCTTAAGATTGCTATTTATACTAGTGCCAGGAATCTATAATATTAAATTTAGGCTTTAAGATCTTATTAAAGAACACCTTTAAGCGACGATAGAAGTAATAAGCAATAATAGCAGGATTGTCTATTACAGCCTAACAAGCAATACAGATGCGATTATTTAGAGTCTCTCTAAGCTACTCTGCATATTATAGATGTAGCATATGCTTTATAAGAGAATCCTAATAGTAGTCTGCAGCTAAGAAGGTAAGGAATAGTGCAGGACAACTAAGCTGTTAAATAGTAGCTTTAAGAACACGTAACTGGCTATTCTAATAAGGATTAGTGCTACGCAATGCTTTAGAATAGCGAGTAATTAACTTAAGGATTACCTTAGATTTAGGAGAGTTATCCTAGAACGCCTGTTAAAGATTATTAATTATATACTCGCAATACTCTTATAGGGACTGCTGTTTAACAAAATAGCTAGCACGCTTATTAATCTGTTTGCGCATAATAGTATTAAAAGCTACATACTAAAAGCAGGAGTGCTAAGTAAAACAGCTATCTTTGTAGAGCATTAGATGCCTAACATACTCTAGGTAATTAATATCTTAGATTTGTAGGTTAACAAACTTAGCAGCACCCTTTAGATAAAGGGAAGGGAAAGTCTAACTAAGGAGCGCTTATAATTTGTTAAACTCTAAGATTAGAGTATGTTCTGCAGTAGGCATGCTAATATAAGCAGCATAATAAGGCTGACAACCTATAGTAATACTAGCAGCATTAAGTTATGTATAGAGGATTACTAATTTAGTATTCTTAGCATAAAGATCTAGTATTGCGCTAATATTAGGCACAAGCTTATTATCTGCGGCGTTATTAGGATTAATGTTAGAGCGATTAACTATAGTCTCTGCATCTAGCTCCTAAGTAGCAAATTTGTCCTCTACGTTACTATCTTCTAGTAGAGCTTTAAGACTCTTAGAGTTAATAGTAATGCTAGAGTAACTAGGGTAATTAGCCTAGAGATAGTAGAGCTACTCTTTAACAACACTGCAGCGTACGTAATAGTTACGTTAAAACTGTTACTCTATACGCAGATTATTACGCGAATTAGCTAGCTAAAGTATAATAATATCTAGATTAGCTAGTAAAAGCAGAAGGCAATTATAGACCTTAGCTGTATTTAATAGAAAGTTGTAAATATAGCCTTAGTATTTGTATTATATGCCCTAGACTTAACGCACTTTAATAAAGCACTAGACGCAGGTAATAAGCATCTCCTTAATCTAAGTAAGAGGCTAAAGATAACTAGATATACTGCTAGAGTTAAGGTTATTGCTAGCACTAAATAGATATAGCTTATCTTTATTAAGGTCTTTGTTAATCTTTACACAGGCAGTGCAGATGTTGTTGCTATTTAATTCTATATAGAACTAACGCTCCTTGTAATAGTCGCATGTCTCTATAATATCCTTATTAAGCTGTTTATAGAAATCCTATAGGAGTTAGTAGTCGTAATTAGTAAGAGCAGGCTTGTTAAGCTAGTCCTTAGATAATAAGTTAAGCGTAGGATTAGGAGTCCTTATAGCATCTACGTTCTTCTAACGTTAACGCGCTGCAGGGCCTAGCTAAGGTCTTCTACCTTCTAGACGCGATTATAAGGAATTATACTGTAATAACATTAGACTATAATCTAGCAAATAGAAGTTAGCCTAATTAGGATTGCGTAGAGTGTAAGCCTAAGAGTAACTAAGGGTGTAAGAAGAGCAATCTGCATAACTAGCGCAAAAGTCGAATTCTTCTCTACTTATATTATTAATGTCCTTAAAAAAGGTCTAACAGGGCTGTTCGTCTCTATAACTAAAGCACTAATAATACTCCTTAGCTATTATTATACTATAGAGGGTTGTATCTAGTATGCAATAGTAACACACGTTGCCTGCTAGAATATATAGTCTGTTAGTTAATTAGGGTATATTGCATTTATTGCAGATAAACATTAATGCACGCGGTATAATTAGAGAAGGAGTCCTTAACTAAGACTAATTAGTTGCTACTAAATTACTATAACTACGCCTGCGGTTTAATAGTGTTGCTGTTGCTTAAGGCACAGGTAGGCCCGCATTTAGATCAGCTCCTTTATTAATATTCTATAGAGTAACAACTTAGAGCAATAAGGAGCTTAGGGGTAAGAGATTAGAAGTAACACTTAATAAGCTTAATAATAGAAACTGTAAGAAGTGCGACATTAATAGCGTAGGCAGAACTTTAACACCCTTACGCCTTAATAGCCGGTTCTTGCGTTAGACGTTAAGTATCTTCTTTTACCCTGCTGCTTATTTAGGTGTGTTACTGCTATAGAGGCCTTATAGAGTAAATAGAATATCCCTACGCTGTACAGATCTAGTATATCTAGGTCTAGTACGTCCTATAGAACTAAGAGTTAGCTAGGCAAAGCTAGGAAGTCTAGTAATAGTTAGAGCCCGTTATAGATTTAGTACAGATAAAGCAGGTTGCAATCTATAGCTAATACTAGGATTAAGGCTAGACTTTAGATTTAACGTAGCTGCTGTAGTTATAGGAGCCGCTGTAGTTGTAGGAGTAGTTTGCTGTAAGAAAGATAGAAGAAGCCTCTAGAGACCTTAATTTCCTAATAAAGTTAGAGTCTGCAGAGACGCTAGGAGTTAATTAGAGGCAGAAGAGCTAGCTAGGGGTATTGCAGTAGGTTTGCGTTTCTATAAGAGAAGAGTTAGTAGTTGTTTTATTATAATATTACCTGCTAGCAGGGCTCCTCTAGAGGCGCCTGCAGCAGGCTGCAACTCTTTATTAGTAGTGCTGTGCAACAAACTTACATGTTTTAAGCGATAGTTACTATCCTAGCAACTTACGCATGTTTTTATCTACTTTCTATTATTAAACTTGTTAGTTATAGGATTAAGCGTGTTATTGCAGGTAATTAAAGAACACTTTAGGGGTAGAGGTAAAGGTAGAGCATAAGTATTATAAGAGGGTCTGCCGCGCTAGGGGTTAGATTATTAATTACCTATTGCAGATACGTTTACGTAAGGATATAGTAAAGGAGCAAAAGGCGTATATATATAAGTAATAACGGGCTTATTTAGTGTTTTTAGAAGGAGCTTAATGTTAGCATAAATAGTTTAGTTTTCCTAAGGTTACGTTATTCTTCTTTTAAACGACTAATTACAGAGCTTACATCTATTTGTTAGCGTCGTTTTTATTAACCAATTAGCTTGTGTGCTTTCTTAAGTTCTGAACGCCTAAACGATTGTAAATTGCTTGCTTCGCAAGCAATAAATATTTTTTTTAATAAAGTTACTGGCGAGTTTTACGGATCTAACAGAGCTATTTTTAGCCCTTGCAGGGCGTTAGTTAGGGAGTTAAAAGTAGCCAAATTATATTTAGATGCTACCTATGCTATGCTAGTTCGGTGGGTGCGTGGGCAACTCATTACACTCCTGAGGCTCTCGGGCTAGTTAGTTAGTTAGTTAGTTAGTGCGGCTCGGATTGTATTGTATTGTATTGTATTGTACTAACTACATATACCGCCTCATCAGTTCTGTGGGTGCGGCCCTTGGGGGGGGGGGGGGGGCAGGCACAGTGGGCTGGCTACCTAGGTATATATGCATGTACATATATACGTACGGCGAATCTCGAGGCATAGCTGCGTTGGGTATAAGAGAGGCTGGAATATGTACTGTACATACATACATACATATGTAATTGTCATTAGCGTGCATGGTCGAGGCAAGGCAAGGCAATAGTGGCGAGCGACAAATAAGTACTAGTGCAAACAACGAGAGCCTGGGAAGAAAATGTCATTTATGCGAGACGCAGTTTTGCGTTGGCGGGGAATGGCCTGTCTGCCTGGGGGGGAGGGGGGAAGAGATATGGTGGTGTGTGTGTGGGAAGAACCTGGGAAAGAGACAGGGAAGATTTATTGTATGTACTTTGTACATACAGAGTACTCTGTATGGCAATCGGTCCGCTGATTCATCAACAGTGTCGATCGAGGCCAGTGGTTTGGGAGGAGAATGTTCGACTTATTAACTTACTATGGTAATGTATGTAATTACTGTACTACGTATGTACTGTACACAAATCGTCGACGTGAACGAGGACGGGGAAACGGGGACGGGGCACCCGTGCCCCACTTGGCACTATATTAAATGTACTATGTCTCCGTCTTCCCCCCTCCTCTCCAACGGTCTGGCCCGGATATGTAATTTGACCCCACATTCACTCAGGATTATTATACGTGAACTGTCATGGCTTTATGGGGTCATGACAGATTCTGCGGCATGCTTCGAGAAAATGTCATCATGGCTTTTGAGCACCATTTCCATGTACAGTAGTACATATAGTATGTAGGGCTCGGCATTATGATTCAATGTGTGAACGTCAATGCATCGGTTGATATACTGTGTAGTACAGTAAGTAAGTACATCGAGAGTGGGCTTATTTAACAGAGACGGTACTAGGATCGGGCTTCGATCCGTTGATGGAAGTCTTTCAAGCGAAGAGCGTGTGTGTGTGTGTGCTATTGCAGCATAGAATAATACTGAGAATCAAGGCTCACTCAGTATTTATTCATCAAGAGGGTTGAGAAGATTTCTTCATGGATTGGAGAAAGCGCTGGCGTAATGATGGAGAAGATAGTATCTATCCATTTCGCTTCGACTACATAAATATTACCTACACTAGGTATGTATACCTATCCACAATCCGTTGACATACATATATATCAGAAAAAACATTTTGTATTTAGACTCGACTTGTAACTCGCAAACGGTGTAACATGCACACAGTCGACACATGAGCCATGGGGCTTGCAATATCAACCTGCTAGGTTAGTTCGTCCTACGTGCCCCCTCAACCACGCGATTTGAGAGAAGGGCGACTTGTACAAAAAGAAGATAAAAAAGACATCATGGATACTTGCTTGGCTTGTGGGAAGAAGACA
This sequence comes from Pleomassaria siparia CBS 279.74, assembly GCA_010093715.1. Lineage (NCBI taxonomy): Eukaryota > Fungi > Ascomycota > Dothideomycetes > Pleosporales > Pleomassariaceae > Pleomassaria > Pleomassaria siparia. Next base: position 240,711 of record MU005768.1, on the reverse strand, counting down.
AATCTAGCTCCAGAATAGAAATTGTGTAGTCATATCCGAATGTAAATAAAGTGGTGCATTCCTTCCGAGCATCATCATCGTAAGTTCATCAACACTCCCCCCCCCCCCCTTTAGAAACCTAATTCTTAACGGAGCTATCGATCTTAACTCTTCCCTTCATAGTATGTAGTATGCGGAGGGAATTGATTGCAACAGAAACTAGCTAAGAGTTGGTCTCTATGGGTGAATAATAAGTTTTTAATAATAGCCACTAACAATATCAATATTACTCAAATTACTGACGAATGATAGACAAAATACCAGAGCTAAATGTCCGTTTAACGGTGCGTACTCGAATGTTGTCATTAACATGGCTTACATATAGCCATTGGAACTTGTAGTCAGGAAGCTAATAAGCGCATAAATTAAAGGAGTATGGTTGCCCGGAGTAGCCATCCGTAGTCAGATAACTGGGTCGTGGCATGGAAGCTTTTCCTCCTGCTTTGAATTAGTTACCTAGAAGATACCCCTCTTCCATCAGTTTCTTCTGGACCAGTCATGCAATCGCCGCCAAGTTGGGCTGGACTGGTTGCACAAATCTCACATGCACCCCCACACGAGGACTGTTACACAAAGTGAGGGGTGGGGGTGTTCCGTGTTCCGCGCATCGTTTCACGTCTAGAAGCATCCCATCAGTCTTCGATAATATGTAAGCAGTCATGTGCTTTGTTGTAACACTCCCGCCACGTGAATATATCTTTCACAGCAACCAGACTCATGCTTGTTTTCACCCCAAGCTCATGCATGGCATATTCCAAATACCATTTTCTCGCCCGATAGGCACAGGATCTTGGTTTCGTCCTCGAGCTTCTATCCTCTGGTCTCTTCACCACCAACCACCACATGTGGCTACCCTTGTTCATACGAGCCACATATGCCAAATCATGTGCGGGTATACATGAGGGATTCTCACATTAGTAACCATGGAAGACAAACAACAACAACAGCTGTGGATGACTATGAAGGGAAATTGTTATAAAGTAAGCGCAATCTGAACTTGATAGATGACTGATGGCTCGGAGAAATGTGACCATGTCCGATGTCCGAAGTGGAAATCCACAGACTAGCGCTGATCATCGTTAGCGCCATGAATAAATCCGTCATAGACCGCGTTCCGATTCCGATCGCTCCGAAGAACATCCAGGCAACTACAATTCCTCAACCTCACCACAACACCACGTCTCTCCAAAATGCAAACCCTCCGCTTTCTCCCTCGCCTACACCGTATTATCCGTCTCTCCCCATGCTCACAATCCCCGCGCCCCCGAGCCTTCCCACAACGCCAATTCACTACATCTCACATTCGCACACTCTCCGCAATACCATACACACCCACCTGCCCACCTTCGACATGCATCTGCGCACCCACACCGGACAATCTCGATATAGATCGCACAACTCCTCTTTTGAACACCATGGCGCCGTACGCGCAACACGTGGTCATCTGTTCCGGGCAACCAGACTGGACGAGCCGGATAGAAGACGAGCAGAGCTCTGCGGGGGATTTCATGCGAGGGTTGAGAGGTGTAGTGGGGAGGGAGGGGAAGAGGTTTGATGTACGTCGGTACGTTTCTCTCTTATCTATCTATTCCAAGTGTGCTGCTGGTGGCAGGGGAAAGTAATGCAGGCTGATGAGGTGTGCTCTAGCCATTCAACAACATAGTCGCCACCATGTCGTCGTTCCCGGCGGCATCGAGCAAAAACAACACATCGAGTATGATGCTCTTCCCGAGCTTCCAACGCATAGACAACATCCCCCACGACAGTACCTCCCTCACGAACCTCGCGACGGCGTACCTATCCGCGACCACGCTACACCCGTTCCACAAAGCGGCGAATCTCACACCGGAGCAAGAAGCGAATCTGATAAGAGATCCGTCTCTCGCCACTAATCTCCCTACGCCATCCCCAATTGAAAAGCCCGTGATATTGATCTGCGGCCACGGGGGCCGAGACGAGCGCTGCGGCATCTTGGGGCCATTGCTACAAGGAGAATTCAAAAACGCACTGAAGGGGAAGGGAATAGACGCCCATGTTGGAACAATCAGCCACATAGGCGGACACAAGTTTGCGGGCAACGTGATCATTTACCTCCCACCATCCTGGTCCCAATTAAGCGGCACAGGGCTGTGGTACGGCCGCGTGGGACCAGAGCAAGTAGACGGCATTATCGAGGAGACGATTTTGGGAGGAAGGCTTGTCGCAGATCTGTTCCGGGGAGGAATCACAATGGGCGGAGTCAATCTGGGGAGGGTGTTGGAAGAGCAACTGAAGAGGGATAACGGCGGGGAGAAAGATGCAGGATTGAGGTTGAAGCCTAGAGCGAGAGCGTCGGGATGAAGGGGTTAGGAAAGAGAACAAGAGGGGGGCTGTGCATGGCATAGGGATTATAAAGATGGACAGGGAAAGAGGACATGAGATGAGCATATGCATATAGACCAACCCCATTGTACAAATATATATATATACATGTTGTATACACACACCCATCCACTCTTTTCCCAACGCCTTTCTTTTTCTCTTTCGCAAACAACTTTTCTTCTCAACAACCATTCCTCATGTGGAAATTGAGACACCAGATAACTTCTCTTGATCGCCCTTTTCGGTTGACCCGTCTTGCCCATCTTTATCGGCCGAGTCTCCCTCTGGGACGGGTGTCTGCGTTTCCATGTCACTGCTAGCCGCACTGGGACCGCCTGATCCTACGGCTTGATCTTCACCACTGTCCATTCTAGCCTCACTCGCAGTCTGGGCAACTTCATCCACGGTGGTCAGCTCCGCACTGCCGTAATTCATGGCGTTGGGGTCCGGCACTCCATCTGCCCAAACGGCCAGCACTTCTTCCCAGACGTTGACCACCCTCTCGACCTCGTCGAGAAAGGCTTGCTTCGTCTCTTCATCCAAGGCATCTCGTTGTTCACGTTCCCTTTTTGTCTTTCCTTTCCTCAGACCCCGCCATCTCAGCTCCGAATTTGTTTCTCTCGCCTCAGCCTCATCGTTGCTTTTCCTAGCTTGGCTTACCCTTGTGTTCCAAACAAGGTTCACGATGCGTAGCCTATGCCCGGCGTGGAGCCGCGATTTCCCCGGCAAGTGCCGCACACACGCCGTATCCATGAGTTGCTCGGGAAACACAGCGTTGAAATGGTGGAGCAATTGTCTTTTGGTCTGGTTGAGCAAGTATCCGTGCTTGGGCATGATGGAAGCCCAGGGTATGGTGGGTGGTATGGGGAGGAGGACCGAGTTTGGGTCGAACTTGGGTTTGCGGAAAGGAGGGACGACAAGGGGGTCTTCGAGATGCAACTCCATCGTCTCGCGTTCTATCATCTTGTGCAACACGGAATCTATTACAGTCGACGACATCTCCGGGTTGGGTACCGTGTAACCCATCTTGTGCAGCCATTGCAGGTCGTACAGGGCTATCGGGTACACGGACTGAGGGAAGTACCTTGGGCGGTAGCTTCTAGGGATGGTGGCGAGGAGTTTTTCCATTCCTATCTCCCGCACTTGTTGTTCGGGCGTGAGGCGCGCTTTTCGAGACTCGTCTTTCTGAGAGTATGTTGGCTCGGGCGAATATATCAGACCGGTTGTTGCTCTGGTATCTAGGGCGCTGATATTGCCATTGTTGTTGTTATTGCTATCGACGATCTCCTGGATAGAGCGGTCATGGAGTCGGATGGTGGACTTGATTTCTGTGTAGAGCATCTTGATGCGCTGGTACCGGGGTCGCTGGTTTGGACCCCTAAAAAACTTTGTTAAGGTTGGGTTCGATTTTCGGAATGCGCAATGTTCAGCGTATGTGGAGGCTTCCCATCCTTGCCAATAGTGATTACGCTGACTACTTGCTTGTTCAACGGATCCTCCAATGGAAGATGAGTCTGGAGACTGAATGGAGTGTGATGGCATTTCCAGAGCGTGTTCATTCGCGCTGGTGATGAATTCAACCTGTTGAAGGGGATCAATTATTGACTCTTTATTGGGGGGCGGCAACGTCGAAAACTGTCTGCGAGAACCTGGCGTATGTTGTGGGTTTTCCGATTTAAAAACCTTGGCCTGTTTGGAAGAAATGCCGTCAGGCAGGACCCTCTTTATGCTAAAAGAGGAATCGCGTGGCAAGGCAGGCTGGTCCTTTGGGACGGACTCCTCCCTCATATCGAGTTGGCACTCTGCTGCAGAGTGAATCGGTGGTGTGGACATCTCGATAGAGGTTTGATTCGAATCCTTCTGCTCCTTTTCCGGTGCGGTGATGACCTTGTTATTTTCTTCAACGGGCTTTTGCTTCACAACCTTGGGCAACACGACATTCAGGATCCTCCCACTGTTCGCTGAGATGACATGGCACGACTTCGGCACATGATGAAAGAAGGGATGCGCCTGATCCGAGTCGACAATATTCCACAGCTTGCCCCCCGTCTTTTGCAACCATTCTTTCCCAGCTTCGGTTTCCCATATGCGTTCTAGAATCCATTGTGCACGGTGTTCGACCTCAGCAATACTTACAGGTACGTTGCTGATTTCCACCTCGAATTTCCGCTTGCCGTCGACTTGGAACACACACTTCATCGTCGTGTTGAGCAGACGTATGGCTTCAGGGTCAGGGGTAGGAAAGCCGAAGGCGAAGATTGACGGACCGCCGTTGCGTCGAAGGGGATGACTCCGGACATGTCGGATACGAGGGTTGGTCCTTGTGTGGAGGGTTTCCCAGGCCTCCTCTGCGACGGACGGGGCGATGGGAGCCAACATGCGGAGGAGATGCACGGTTGCTTGCCATCTTAAATGCACCATGGCTAGAGGAGCCCGCGTAGTCGATTCAATTGCGTTGGTCAATGTCATAAGATCGCTGACAATGGTGTTGAGAGAGTACGTTTCCGAGTACGATTTGTTGACACTTGCTATGATTTCATACGTTGTTCTCAGGAACGCATGGTTCTCGAATCCCAGAGACTCAATGAGCTCTTGTTCTGGCGATAAATTCACCTGAGCCCTGGACTTTACGGGCTTTAGTACGTCCAATGCGCGAAGATCCCGAAGAATTTCGATCAGAGTTCTGTCCAGATTTTTCGGAGGCTTGAATGCTTTGAGCAACTGATTTCCCTTGTACATGAACTCAGCGTTCGAAATCTCCAGCACGCGCGTCAGCCAACGCTGTACACCAGTGATGCTAGTCTCATCCCATTCGAGTACATCACTGACTGGCGCTTGAAAGAGCATATGAGCGCGAGCCACGTCGGCACCATAGCGAGCGATGGTAGTTGTTGGATCAACGCCGTTATGTTTACTCTTTGACATCTTTTCGAAGCTGACATTGGCTGGCAGCTTACTTGATTTGATCAAGGGAGCTGAAGGTGTTGACTTGTCGACTTCCGCGGGGTGCAAGAAGCGGCCTGTTTCCGGATCTGAATAGGTCTTGCCGTGAACCATGCCTTGGCTAATTAGCTTTTTGAAAGGCTCGCCATCCACCAGATGGCCCTTCTCCCAGAAAGGAGTGGTGGCAAGAAATTTCGAGATGAAACGAGCGTAGAGCAGGTGGAGAATAGCGTGCTCTATGCCACCTACATATATGTCAACCGGCATTCCCGCGTTCATATTGTCCTTTCCCATCCCTTGAAACGGCTGCTGCGATTTGGTTGTCAAGAATCTGAAGAAATACCACGAGGAATCCATGAAGGTATCCATCGTGTCAGTCTCACGTTCAGCTGCCGAGCCGCATTTGGGGCAGGTGACATTCTTCCAATCTTTGTCTTCCGCAAGGGGGTTGCCAGTGATGCCTTTAAACTTTTCATCGTCAAGCCTGGGAAGCCTGACGGGTAGATCAGAGTCTGGGACAGGGACTGTACCGCAAGATTCGCAGTGAACAATGGGGATGGGGGTGCCCCAATATCGCTGCCGACTAATCAGCCAATCTCGCAGTCGCCAGTTCTCGGTCTTTTCGACGGGTTGGCCTGCTTGACGTAGTCTTGTGATGATTGCATCCACAGCCTCGTCTGAAGGAAGATTGCCAAACTCTTCGACATCGGTTGCAATAAAACCTTTCTTGACCATGGGCTTGTTATCGGGCTGATTGTCGACAAAGTCTCCGCGTTGCATGGATTCTCCGGGTTTCTCTGTAATGACCTTTCGAAATCCCAAAGACCCAGCATTTGCTTGCCAAAAAGCATTGTCCCGCGTGTCATGGCCTGGCACTCCCATAACGGCACCGGATCCGTAGTCATCCAAAACGTAAGGCGCGACGTAGACGTGCAACGGGGGAATAGCAGTATCCCCAACCACGGCGGATATGGGGTTCTTAGCTGTCACGTTGGGAAGCCGATAACCTTCTCTACTGTCCGGCGGAAAGTCTGCCGCCCTCTCCAGAAATGCGCGTAGCGATTCGTCTTCCTTTGCAAGTTCTCGAACGAGCGGATGAGTGAGCGACAAGGCAATGTATTCAACTCCAAAGATGGTGTCTGCTCGTGTGGTAAACACGTCCACAGGCTTGAAGGTGGCTTGAGGATTCTCCGATTGTATATCGAACCATAACCTAGTCCCTTCGGACCGGCCCAGCCAGTTTCGTTGCATGGCAATCACCCTTTCAGGCCAACTACCATTCTCGGCCAGGCCATCCAGGTCTTTGAGTAACGGTTCCTGGAATTTCTTGATGTTCAGAAACCACTGCTTGAGCATAACCTTCTGTACCTTTGCACCAGATCTCCACGAACACCCATTGGCATCAACTTGTTCGTTTGCGAGGACGGTCTTGTCGACGGGATCGTAGTTGACCATTGACTCGGCTTGATATGCGAGGCCACGTTCGTGAAGCATGAGGAAGATGCGCTGGGTGTGCTGATAGAATTCGGGGTCGCAGGTTTGGAACTCCTACACGAGGAGATGCATCAGCACGAATTGCTCTCCCTATAAAGGGGTTTCCAACGCACCCTGTCCCAATCCCATTGGCCACCCATGTCCTCCATCTGCGCCTTCATTGCGCTTATGTTCGCCGTCGTCCACGCCTCGGGATGGACGCCTCTCTCAATCGCAGCGTTCTCAGCTGGTAGACCAAAGGCATCCCACCCAATCGGATGCAGGACCTCGTAGCCTTGCATGAACTTGAAGCGCGCCAGAGTATCGGAGATGGTGTATACGCGCAGGTGGCCGATATGGAGAGTGCCGGATGGGTAGGGAAACATGGGCAGGACGTAGGACTTGCCGAGGGTTGGCTTGCGCAAGTCGTTCCATTTGCCCATGCTTTCTCTTTTCAATCGCCATTTTCTGTCCAGGGCCGGAAAGTCGGTTTTCCTGTGCGATCTATGAGGGGTGGAGAAGGATTTGGTGGTGGTGGACGCGCATCGATGTAGCTGGTGGGGGCGGGGGAGTACGTGCCTCCAGACTACGGGATGCAGACTGAGGCTTTGCATCGCGTCGTCGGATCATGTCGTGAAGAAATTGGGCATTTCCAATGAGCAGCAAGAGGGGCAGTTTTGCGGCAGACAACAAGCTTCTATCGCCAAGCAATTGAATTGGTGGTTTTGGTTTTGGTGTTTTTCAAGCCTCCGCGACGAAACGGGAGCTAGTCCTTTAGCGGTAACGCGGCATCCATCGTGCAACCACCACCCCCGGGGCCGCCCCACCGCGTGTTGGCGTTTCCCGTTTGTTCACCTCTTCTCGTTCACACATCCCTCCCCCCCTCCCCGTTCACCACTCGCCAGGATCTATCTTTGTACTAATTACTGTATAGGGGAACATATACTCCCTGCATTATTATATACTGCCTCGTAATAGTCCCTGTCGTCCATGGCTCGTCGAACCTGCGTCCGCAGGTAGCCCTCCCTCTCTCTCTCTCTCCCTCTCTCTCTCTCTCTCTCTCCCCATCACGCCCACCTCCTCCGCCTCCACCTCCTCCTTCTCCTCCGCCTCCGCACCACATCATGGCTGGTCGCTACACTTCGCTCCCAGGCCCGACACGCGACTCACTCGAACTCGCCTCGCTGGCCTCTTCCTCACACCCGTCGCAGCGCACATCCATATCCTCGTCCGACTCGGGGACGCCATCTTCGCGCAGACTGTCCTTTGACGATGAAGACCCTCTCTCCGAGCTCAATCCTGCCGGTCATGGCGCGGGCCGTCTACGTCACAATCGCTCCTATAGTGTCTCCTCCGCCTTCGATTTCGCTCCCAATTTGTTCCCGCTCTCGAGTACGGCACAGGGATACACGGCACTCGGTGCGCCATCAAATGCTGCGCTGGATCCTTCGGGCGTCATGAGCGGCGGATCTTTGGAGAAGAACAAGAGCATCACATACCTCAATGGCTTGTCTCTGGTCGTCGGGCTCATTATAGGAAGCGGCATATTCTCATCGCCCTCGCAGGTAAACAGAAATGCTGGATCGCCCGGCGCATCGTTGATCGTGTGGGTTGTGGCTGGCATTTTGGCATGGACTGGCGCGGCCAGCTACGCGGAGCTCGGTGGAGCGATACCTCTCAACGGTGGCGCCCAGGTCTATCTCTCCAAAATCTTCGGCGAATGGGCCGGCTTCTTGTTCACGTGGTGTGCCGTCTGCGTGCTCAAGCCTGGCTCGGCGGCCATCATCGCCATCATCTTCGGCGAATATCTGGTGCGCGCAATAATAGGCGCCGACGCGGTGGATGCCAGTACATGGCTTGACAAGTCTGTAGCCATGGGTGGACTGGTGTTTGTCACATTACTGAATTGCATTTCGACAAAAGTTGGAACGCGGAGCGCCGATATCTTCATGTTCATGAAGTTCCTCGCCCTGCTCGGTGTTACCATCACGGGAGTCGTGGTCGCCTTCACGGGTTTCTCGTACAAAGGTGTTGCAAGCGACGATTGGAAAACCAAGGGCTGGTGGGAGGGCACGAACACCGACATCAGCAATTGGGCCGTGGCGCTCTACGCCGGTCTGTGGGCATTTGACGGGTGGGACAATGTACGCAAGCCTCTCTCATCACTCCATGTTCCCCTAACTAACATGTTTAGGTGAACTACGTGACCGCTGAGTTCAAGAATCCCACGCGCGACCTTCCCCGTGTAATCCACACCTCTCTTCCACTCGTAATAATCAGTTATATCCTCGCCAACATATCTTACTTTCTAGTGCTACCCGCCGATGTTATCGAGTCTTCGAACACGGTCGCTGTAGCTTTCGGTTCCCAAGTCTTTGGTCCCATCGGGTCTCTGGTTCTCGCACTTTTTGTTTCTGGGTCATGTTTTGGTGCCCTCAATGCCACAACCTTCACATCTGGACGCTTAGTATACGCTGCAGGGAGAGAAGGATACTTGCCCGAGCTTTTTGGAACCATTGGCCTTGGCAAAAGCCACCGAGCAGTCCGTCTACATGCCAACACCAAGAGTAAAATCCCCCGCAAGATAGTCGACTGGTTCGCCGACGATGACGCCGGCTTCTTCTTCACGCCTATTTCCGCCATGGCACTCAACGCAATCGTCACTGCCATCTACATAGTAATCGGCTCCTTCGACACACTCGTCACTTTCTATGGAGTAGCCGGTTATTCGTTCTACTTCCTTGCCGTTCTCGGTCTCATCATTTTGCGGGTCAAGGAACCGGAGTTGGAGCGGCCGTACAAGACATGGATCACGACGCCCATCATTTTCTGCTGCGTCAGCTTGTTTTTGCTCAGTAGAGCCGTGTTTGCGGAGCCTGTGCAGACGCTGCTTGTCGTGGCATTCATGGCCGCGGGCCTGGTTGTCTGGTTTGGATGGGTAGGGCGCAGGAGGAACAAAGAGAAGGGACGGTTTAGACATGGAGAAGGTGATGGCGGGGAGAAGGGCGGATGGAAGTTTTGGAAACGGTGGAGGAATTGATGCCTTGGGCAGGTGTTCCCCTTATTGTTACGAGGTGAAGGATTGCCATTTTTACCAGTCAATGAGGCCGAAGAGCCGCTCTTGAATATATGAACGCCCATGACGCGAAACGAGGAGATTCGTCTCAAGCCGTGTGCCCAGATGTGGTTCTGAGTGAGGAAAAATGCACATGTGGACATGGCTTGGCTGAGGTCGCGGGAATTCAAGGTCAGTCAGTCTACCTACGTTGCTTGGGAAGAGACAGCGTGACTGATTCTCTCACGGACTTACCGCTGCTGCCAACGTTTGTCACTTTTTATTTGTCTTTACTTCAAAAGAGTGGCGGCAAGTTGAAACTGACATCCGTAAAGCACGAAGCGAATATGGCGAAATTTAAAAAAATCCCTCGAAGCCCAAGTTTGCGAAAAGGAGCGTTTGTCGACTATCGGAAAGGGTTGTTAGTACCGACACGCCGCTTTCAGAGGGACAGGATTTCACGTAATTGGGGAGAAAGAGAAGGACTATAGCATATGGGAAAAGAGACGTCGTAGTTCGCAAGAGTATAAGTGAGTACCCTGGCTGGGACCTTGCCAACTCAACATATTGAACGTTACTTTCAGAACGGATACATCCTGTTGCTGCATTGGACCGCTCCACTCCGCCTTCTGACAATCCAATAATGCCTTCCGCAAAGCAAAGCAAAGGCATGTGAGTTTCCGATATTGGGAATGTCTCAACATTAGACTGGCTGAGGAGAAATTAACGTTGAAGCAAAAGCTCGAATGAAGTATTGGTCAAATGGGTGTCTGAAACACAACTAGCCTAAGGAGATGGTCTTAATCAAGGTATAGTCCCTGTGCGTACCAAGGTTTTATCGATACCTAGTTGCCTGTGAGGCCTCTTCTTCGTTGACCCATAATTCAATTCGCGTCAAGTCAATCTACACGTCCCTACTATGCGCCTCCAATGTACCGCAACGCAGTTCTAGAGCCTTAGGTGATCAGTAATTGACAGAGATGTTGCGAATTGTCAATGTTTGAAAGGCGGTTGTCAACCAAGAGGCGCGGAACAAGAAATTGTAACAGAGTGGTACCGAAAACCTGCAAGGACCCCAACCGCGTTTTGGACTAACACGTTCTACGGTCGGTATCAAAATACACAAACATCACTGCAGCCTAATTCACGGAGAAGTATCGGATATGGTTGGGGAAAGGGAGCGCGAACATGGTATTGGGATCCGGGCCTACTTGGTATAAGGGCATTCCCGCACTGGTTCCTATCCTACTTTGTTCGCGATCCTTTTCTCGACTTTTCTTTGTTTCAGTTCCTCGATACACTCGTTCAAGGACACCATGCATACTTCCGCCCTCTTTCTCTTTGTAGTAGGCCTCTCTGCCGCGGCCCCTGTGCCGGGACACAAGGACAACGCCAATGTCACCTTGACTTCTACCCCAGTGTCCGTGAAGACCCTCAAGACTATCTACACACCCACGACTTCATACAAGACTTCGTCTACCGAATACTGGTCCACGTTGCCCCTCACAAACACTTCCACAAAGACTTCCACGATCACCTCTACGACGAAGATACACTCCAATCACACTGGTGTGTTCTCCTCCAACTTCACCATCAGAACGCCCCCCACACCAAAGCCTACGAAGGCTTGCATCATGTGGTCGACTGTGGCTTCCGAGCGGCACGTGCACAACAACTACACCACGTCGTGCACGACTAAGCCTGCCGTGCCAGCAGTTTCTACAACATACTGCAATTCGTCGTACCCGATAAAATCAAACACTTCTTGCACGACCACCGCCACCTCTCTTCCTCCCCCTCCCTCTCACGCATTCCAAAAGCCTTGGATCATCGCTCCCCCCCCTCCTCCTCCCCTATCGAAGAGGTCTACCCCTATCTGCTCGAACAAGAACACCACCACCGCCACCACTAGTTGCGCCGCCATCAAGCTATCGACCACGACCACCGTTCCCGTCGTTGGTGTGACTGCTTCTTCGGCCTCTGCCAGCAAGTCCGAGACGATAAAATACAGCGACACGACCTCCAAGATTGCTCCCTTCTCTGTCCCTGGCCACTTAAAATGCACCTTTCAAGCTACCTTCAACATCAAGCAGACTTCGACCGTCAAGCAAGCCTCCACCGCCAAGCAGACTTCCACCATCACCCCGGCTGCATTAACAGCAATCGCGACGAGCAGGAGGAATGGCACCGTCGCTTGTCCCACCCCAACACCAAAGCAGTTCCAGGGTGCTGCTGGCAGCGACAGTGGATTCGTTGCTGCTTTTGCGGCATCGTTTGCTGCTGTCATCTTTAGTGGTAGGGCGCGATAGATGAGCACGAGCTTGGCTGAAGGGGATTGAAAGACGTATCATGTAGTGCAGTGTCATTGCCATTGCCATGTCGAGTGCGAGAGCGAGTTGTTATGTCAGAGTCAGTCGTTTGTTTTCGATAAGAAAAAATATTTAGCTAGCATTAACATGACTGCTTTGAGGCTTGATGGTGCCCCTTACATCCAACCAACCAACCATCCATCTATCCTACCATTCCTTGCAATACCCGTCTCTGGGCTGAGAGTTTGCAATCGTACTCGTAGCCCTTGCCTGATGAGGCTGTCGTCATGTCCAGAATTCCGCGGTTGAGCCACACGGCTTGTTCATCGCTTCAGGACACAGCCACATGGTACTGAACAATCGATCACGTGACATCTCATGACAGGGTCAACGGCAGAGCATCAAAGTACATCGTAAATGGTGTTTGTGCTACCATAAGAGCCTTGGGAATATTCTTTTTGATTTGTTTTGCACATATCATAGTTGTGCTGGTTGCTGCAGGTATAAGGTTCCATTAACATTCACTTTTGCTAATAAAGAGCTAAAATAACTTCTATTCTTATAGTGTGAGCGATAGTTAAGTAAGTTTCAGAGTTTCTACATAGCTTCTACTAATTGCTATCAACTACAAGCTAAGCTTCATAGAATGTAATTTTCTCGCTAATCACTCCACAGTGCCCTAAAGACACCACACACATAGCACATAGCTAGATACCTATTCGTATCGCCTTTCCGTGCTTGATAAATGGCGTTGGCCTTACTCACCCCTTCTTTGAAGCCTCAGCCACAGTGGTTCCTTCTCAACCACCATCATCATCTTCAAAGTATCCCAGTTGAAAGGCCTTCCCTCGGTCATGGAGACGTTGAAGCACCAGATTACCTTTGCCACGACGAGCCTTATTTCAGCCCAAGCCAACGGTTTTCCTATGCAACTCGTGGGACCAAGATTGAAGGGCTGGCTTGCAGACAGACAATCGTTCACGTGATCTTTGGGGCGATCCTTCAGCGGAAGCCAGCGTTCGGGAATGAAATCCCAGCTTCGCTTGAAGTACCTTTCAGAGTGGAGAACGACGAATGGTCGAATCGAAATACTGGTCTGTGGTACCGAAGATTAGCATGCGTTGCCCGTGGATATGTTGATGGAATCAGCCAATACTTACGCCTTCAGGGATGTAATGGCCAACATATGTGTCGCCACCTGGAGGGGAGATCCGAGGAAGGCCTCCAGGTACGGCATAGCACAACCGAAGAGCTTCGTTGATGATCGCGTCGAGGTAGTCGAAGTCTTTTGTAGATTCAACATTAATGTCGCTGTCTGAGGCGTATCGCTCTCTCAAAAGGGCGTAGAGCTTGTCCTGCTTCTCTGGATGTGAAGCCAGCTTGTAGAATATGCCCAGCAGAGTCGTCGCAGTGGTCTCGGAGCCGGCAACCAGTATGATGGCGAAGGTCGATTGGATCTCTCCGAGGGACATCTTGTCTTCAGACTTGGCCATCTCCTTGAGGAACGGAGTGAGGAAGTCCGGACGGTCGGTCTTCAACTCCAAACGTTGCAAAATCTTCGTATTGGTGAACTCTGTATGTTGCCTTTGCCTCTCCAGGATGGCCTTGGGGATGAATTTCTGAAGCAGATATTCGGTCGCAGGGAGGAAACGAGCGGCAGCCACAATGATCATGCCTTTGATGAAGTTGAATAGCGTCCTAACCCAAGGATGATATGTGCTTTCGTCCAAGCAGTGGAATGACTCCCCCATGGCAAGATCACCGATAATGTCCAGGCTGTAGAAGTTCACCCAGTCCAACATGTTCACGATGACATCTCCCCCAGGCTTCGGTGCGTTGTAGATTGCCTGGAGCCGTTTGACAAGGATGCTTGCGTACATTTCGAGTACCGGGGATTGGGCCTTCAATGCTTGCTCGTTGAAAGACGGCGCGAGAAGTCTTCGCATACGCGCGCGTACGTTGATGCCCACAGTAGTCACAATGTTCTGCGGCATGTCATTCGGTGCTGGAGCACATGTTAGATTCGACTACGGTGTGAGAAGATGCTGCTGTTTACCAATGTACCATACAGAATCCTTTTTCACTTCTTTGTGTCCAGGTCGATGCGTATATATCCTTCCACGCTTCCTCGACACCGAACGAAATCTCGTTCGGCGCGAGCCGGATCACATCTCCATATTTCTCATGCATCTTCAGCATATCTTCGTTCAGTTTGCCCCGTAGCAAAGACAGCACGTAAGGAATTCGGCTCGCGGCCCACAGCTTCGGTCCGGGGAATTTTGAGAGTGGGTGGAACCATATTCTTCTGACAGCGATCACGACGTTGACCTTACCCGCAATTTGTTAGTGTTCTGGTCTCTCTCAGTGAGGACGAGTTTCTTTTGTCTCACTTACGGCGATAAAGAGCAATGGAAGCGAGAGAGCATAGTGGGGTAAGAAGCCCAGCGCCATGATTCCTGGTAGTCAAAGATTGGTATGGGTTCGGGCTTAGTCTGAGTAAACGCTGGAATGATATGAGAAAGTAGGAACAAAGGAGAAGACATTCCACACTCTAAGAATTATGTCAACCAGGCGGCGTAGTGCTGACGGGACTATGAGCACGTCGGTCATCATAGATTTTTTTTTTGTTCAGTTTGCTGCGCCGTAGCTGAGAGGTCATGAAATCCTATGACTTGAACGCTTGGGTTCACTGTGCCGCAATATACGCGGGCGAACTCGAATACGACCCTGGCCGATAGATCCATTGGACTACAAACATCAAATTCCTTGGTGCCAATATTTGGTGACCTTTCGACGCAACATTCTACCATCTCATACAAGTGAATCTTACGGACAGCAACAACTTACCTGAGGCTTGAGACATGGTGGACCTTGGCAATGATAGGGAAACTGGGAAATTTAGTGATATTGCGGCACCGGTACATATGACATAGGAACGTGTTGTGAAGATATTTGGTGGAGCGTAAGGGAGCGAAAATACTCCCAACGGCTTTGCCGCTCGGCACGAGTTTGTTAGTCGCCCTCAGGTAGTCCGGGTAAAGAGGTAGTATCGATGTCGTGTAGGGGTGAGGACTGTGCATTTCCGTTTCAGCTTTGCAATTTGAACACGAGTTGGACAAGCAGTTGCGAGCAAGCATGAAGATCATGCGACTAGTTTCATTTATTGATGTTGAGAACAGAGTAAGAGGTCTTGGCCTTCTACGGTTTGGCTTCTGAGAAAAAAAGAAAAGGTCGTTGCGTTCTTCTAACCGTGCAGATAGGGCAAGGCAGTAGAGCTTTACGGAAGTGACGGAAGCCTCGATACCCTGCACTACAATTCTAAGTGGTCCATAGTTTAGGCAAGTTTATTGTATTTGATGTCAAATCTTACCTTACCGAGATGTTGCTTTCAACATTGTTCTCTTACACGAGATCTTTCACGGACTCGTTATCTTCGATGGATGACATTTTCCTGAGTTATACGGTGCAATGCCCGTTTAAGTCTCTATCAATTGTATTAACAGTTTTAAGACAGTAGGGATCATTTGGCTTGCGTCGTATCCGTTTTGTGCCGGTCACGATACCCGCCGTTGGCCGAGATGTTCCACGCACATGCACCGTAACACTGGTTTATGTGCCTCTATGCAACATGTCCTCAAGAAGTGCCGTCTGGGCGGCTCCCGTCTGGCTGACTGTCTGGCTGACCGTCTGGCTGACTGTCTGGCTGACCGTCTGGCTGACTGTCTGGGCGCTTCAAATTCCACTTCGGCGAGCTGACTGGTTGGAAGATTGACTCGGGAGGGATGTCTGCCCACATGCACTGCCGTAGCCCTGTGGCGGTGCTTGAAGGACATTACAGCACTGCACGCTGCATCACAACGTCCAGAAAACGATCGCAAATTCCCCGTTCTACAAAAGCGTCAGGAGGGAGACTTGTACTTACTATATTCGGTACACGTCATTAATAAACTACAGCTTGACTCATCGTCTATCTTAAAACAGTTCATTAAAAAGTCACACACAAACAGACAAAATCAAAGCCTTAGCTAAGCCTACTAAAAGGCCACACAGTTCGTTAACGTCCACTACACACCCGAAGAATATATTGACACAGAGTCGTAGGCGCGCGGCGCAGTAACAGTCTCATTGTCTCTATCATGCACTTGACTTTCAGACAACACGAGGGGCTCATAACAATATGTCAAACAGCAAAAGAGAACTCAATGTCTATTTCTTAGATAAGATAATAGATATCCTGTTGCGACACAATATGATCTCTTAACTTCGGTGGAAGCTCAAAGAACCCGAGACCTCACCGTCTACTGAATGTGTTGTAACACTTAGTTTGGGATACGGTTATACTGCTGGATATCGAAGACAGTATAAGACGGAAGATAGATCAAATTATAGTTCACTGATAATGATAATGATGTCTTATATTTTAGGTACTGCATTTGTAATATATAGGGAGTTCGACCAACGTCTAAGCTCCGTCATGTGACCGTGTACCGGTCGAACAGAGGGAGAGAGGGAGGAAAAACTGGGAGAATCTCAACGGGCCCTCTGCCTCTTTGCACTTTCAACATCTTTCTTGTAATACTCAACCTCTCCTTATGGACAAGAAAAACTACGCACGTGGCCCTCAGTAACAAATGGTAATGGTCGTATACTCAATACCGAACTTGCCCATTAGCTACAAAGTTTCTAGAAGTATATCAAATACCATAGATGCGAATCTCGGGCACTTCGGTCCGAGCTTGTGGCCCCGTCTCACGAACGCTATATTACAAAGAGCGACAATAACGCATTATAGCAATAGGGGATAAGCATAATTATTTGTTTCTTTAATTTAACATAACCTTACTACACGGCAAAGTCTTTGTGTTAACTAGCGCAACCTCTAGTAGGGGTCTCGCAACGGCCAAGCTTCTTGCATTAAAAGGAGCTTCCCTGTCTATTGCAGACATTGACGCCAGCCGACTCGCAGCAGCAGAAATAGAGATCCTAGCCGTCCATCGCATAATAGTTTTGGAGAAAAAGGGTACTAGTAAAGCCCCAGAAAACACTATTAATCCTATTATCTCCACTGTTGTAGATGTACGCTCTAGATCTGCTTGCCGCGACTAGATCTCTACCACGGTATCACACTTTAGACAAGCCTTATCCAGAGCTGCGAACCTGGCTAGCGTGGTGGGCCGCCACATCAGCTAGCCAACAAGTTTAATTCAGAATCTTAATGACAAAAAGGAGTGGGACTTTGTAATAGATGTGAATTTTAAGGGAACTGTAAATTGCATTCACGCGGAGCTGGCACATATAAAAGAAGGAGTGGATAGTAGAGGTAGTAGCAGTATTGTTAATGCGGCGAGTATTGCTGGAATCGTGGGGGTCTAATGTAATAGGCCGTATGTGGCAAGCAAGCACGCAGTCGCGGGCATTATAAAGACGGTAGCAAAAGAGGAGGGCTTAAGGGCTATCCAATGTAATGCTATTGCGCTGTAAGTTCAGTTTCTAGTCCCAAGAACCGCTATGTGTTAATAATGCTAAGAACAAGGCTGGTAGTAGGATTATTGCGACGCCAATAATGACGCAGATTAAGGATTTTGTCAGCTCTAAAGACCTGTTTAGAACAGGTAATCCTAGGGCTCTAACGAGAAAGGGTAATGCGCGAGAAGTCGCTGAGCTGATTGTGTTTCTGTTATCGGATCAGAGCAGTTTCGTTAATAGCACGATTATCCCGGTTAAGGGGGGTTGGATTTGCTAAGAGATATTGTTGTTCAATATTGATACGAGTGTGCTTGTATACTATATAGTCATATGAAATCACGCGAAAATATCGGTCACCTCCACCTCCAGGTCCTGCAGAAGATACAAAGGTTTGATACGGAAAATAGGGCTACAAGTCGTTGAGAATGGCGTCCGCGATCCTTTCTGCAAACATATCTGAGTAGTACAGTCAGTATGCCGTTGTTGCTCATGGAGATGGGTCCTAGATTGATTATGTACTTACAAACGACAGACATTGGCTGCCCAGGTGGGACAAAGGGAAATGCACTGGCATCTACGACTCGGAGACCTTTCACGCCGCGCACGCGGGCACGGGTATCGACGACAGAGTCAGGATCGCTTTTCGGGCCCATCCGACCTTCATCAGTGTTAGAACCCGGGTAAAAGCACTCTCATACATGCTTCCAGAGCTTGACTTACAAGTCGATCCACCGTGATAGATCAAGCTCATATTTTCCTTCAGCCATGCTGCTATCTCTGCATCAGTGGTTACGTCCGGACCAGGCAGATACTCTTCCTCTACAATACTGCTGTTGAACGCAATTTCTCTTATCCGATGCACAGCCGCAATGATTTGTTCCAAATCAGCCGGATCGAGTAACCAGTTCGGGCTGATGACCGGTGGGTCCAACACGTCTGCACTTGCAATCGTCATGTTGCCTATTGATTTTGGTGATAGCATGGCTGCTCCAATGAGGAGATAATTATCGTCAGGGCCAATATCTGCAGGGAACCCGCTGCTTTCAAGGGGTAAGTATTCCACTTCGGGCCAGTCTTCGGGGAAAGCAGACAAGTATTGCAGCGTCGAGTTGCTGTACTTGTTGCGATATGGGGCTGGGATCTTCTCGAATGCTACGACGAGAGTCAACGAGGGATACTTCGAGAGGTTCAAGAGGCCTAAATATCTTACCAACGGCCTGGCCTGCTCCGATCCCTGATAGACGTCCGGACTGATGGTCGAGATATTCTGCTACAGCTTCGGCATTGACTTTGGGGTTTCCAGCCACCATTTGTGTATTGGTTGTGACACTGACCTTATAAGTCAGAGCCATAAAAGGTTGGTCCTGTGAAAGTCAGCATAGCGAATGGGAAATATGTTGGAATGACGTACCCTTTCATTTTGTCCCACTCCAGGGAGATCTGAGACCACGTCTATCCCATGAGCTTTCAGGGTGCATGCAGGCCCAACACCAGACACCATCAAAAGCTGTGGCGAGTGCCACTATATTATCATTTTAACCCTGATCGTTGAAATCGGGCGATTGGTGGAACTTACCACGCCAGCCGATACAATAACCTCTTTAGCTGCCTTGAGCTTATACTCGAACTGAGCAGTCGCAAAATTCCCCTGTACCAGAACACCTGTCGCCTTCTTATCCGCATCGAAGAGTATTTTCTTCGCCAAAGTATTCGGATAGATCTGAATGTTCGAGTTTCTCGCCGCGAGCTGTAAGAAGGATGTTTCCGAAGAATCTCGTGTTGCCGTGCGAGGATCGACTGTTGAGGTCACGGTTCCGTATCCGATCATCTTCCCGCTATTTATCCCCGCTAGCTTTTCAAATCCCAGTTTGTCAAGTGAGGCGCCGAGGTGAGATCCGAAATGACCTTGAAAGTTGCCGTAGGAGATGTGAAGGGGCCCCTCCTCGGGACCAATCGAAGTTGAATCCCAAGTGATGTTAATCGAGGGGTCGATTTTGGTGTAGTCGGGTGGAATAAATGTAACGCTTTTCTTGTAGTATGGGTACACATTATCCCAGGTCCAGAAGTCGTCTCCGACAAAGTCTGCCCAGTGATCATGGGAACCTGCAGAGGGTCTTGTTTGGTTAGCGAGAAAGTACATACAGGCTACCTTCTACTTACCTAAAGTATCCCATGTAGTTCGCGGCAGACCTGGCGCGTGTTAGCGAGGTGTTTACATGTAGCACATTGAACGCAAGTATCGATTACTCTCCCGCCTCCGAAGCTTTGGCCCGCAACATAAATAATCTCGCGGCCGTTATAGCCCTGATAGAATTAATACGCATAATCAAGGACCACATACTGGACTTACAGCTTGAGGTTCGGTCTTCAGCCCAAATGCCGTCAGTGATGCCGGCTCATCGCCGACGAACGAACTCAGTGCACCGATGTAGTTGTACCCCGGCACCTGGGTTCGATTGCCATTCAGGATCTCGTAGAAGTTTCCTGCTTCAATCACGGCAACCGAGTAGTTCGCTGGGTCTAGGGCAAGACGAACAGCGATGGTGTTTCCCGCATTCCCACCACCAACCACAATGTAGTCGTAGGTCGCATTCACGCCCGGCTGTCCAAAATGATTGCCGAAAATATCGGATACACCATCAGAGCCAACGGAGGCACCAACAATGCCGCTTGCGACCTTGGCGAGGATGCCAACCAAAAGAACGGAAGAGAAGGGAAATCGTGAGTCCATTGTGCAACGTTGTCTGCTTGGCCACGTGCGAAATATGCAGGTACCGTTCCAGTTACCAGGTACAACATGGAATATATATGAACACCAAACTTCGAAGACGATATCCGGACCGAGATACTTCAGTTCTCTCCGTCTGCGGTATGTCGCACTGGTCGGTTCGGTCCGAACGCGAAACACATATCATTGGAATTGGGGCGCTCTCTCATCAGCTGAGGGCGAAGGAATCAGCCACAATGGAACCCACAAACTCCTCCAGGAACTGGCCGTTCTACGTTCTAGCCGGCCTCGGAACGTATTGCACGTGGGGCAGAGCATTGCTGGACGGCTCCTTGCGCCACTTGTTTATCGCTTTGCACGGACCCGAGCTTTATGTGCTGCCTGGAACACGGCACCACTTGCAAACATCATTCACTGGTGTATACTGGCTAATCAACTATTTTCTCGATATGCTTGTCATTTTCTTCTGGGAAGCCATCGATGGTTCACATCCTGCTACCTCAGTGATTGGTACCTATTTCTTGGGGCAGTATCTAAGCATTCTCACTGTCATATATGTCGATTCCCTGAGAACCGGAAATACTGCAAAGTCTGGACTCTTCAGGTTGAATTGCTATCCTCCTTTGGGGGAAAATCTTTCTAACTGATGTACTTAGGGCGACGTTATGGCTCACGGTATTCCAGATTACTGCGATCGGTTCCACCGGAGCAATCTGGGCCATAGTCTACATTTCCACCTCTCCACTTGCCAGAGATACGATATCGCTCCATGAGCTACACACCGCATCTTTAACGCCACCCGACAATGTCGTCACTATCATTCCGTCCCTTGCGATCGGATACATCTGTACCGCCATCGTCATGGCATTTCCATCACCTCGATTCATGTCCAACAACACCCAACAACTGGCACTAGTAGTTTAGAATTTATTCCCGATGCTGATATTTGTGGTTCATAGACTATTTTCGGCATTAACCTCACGAGCTTTCAAGTCGACCAAGCCTCTGAAATCGCACTTGAGCGCAGTTCGCTTCGTCTACACGGTATCTGGAACAATTAGTGCTGTTATTCACATTGCTGTTGTATTAACGAGCCTCTTGACTATTCTATTTCTAATGGTCTTCTCCCCCACATATCTTAGCGAGTTGAGTCCTTGGTCCCTCGCGATTCCTCTGATATTCTTCACTGAAGGGCGGACAGTTGGGGATGGAGTGCGGAGCTTCTTTATTTGGGACTAAGTCTTTGGATATGAGGTTGTAGGTCTAGTTATGTTGAGACAGTACAGATGTACATACATCGCTACAGGAACCAGGTTTAGATGGCAGAAGGAGGTCCTAAGAGCCGCGATTGTGTCCGTTGTAGGAGGACCGGGTGTGGCCTGCCTTAGCCTTAGCTGGCGCAGGGATGAAATCCTGTTCGGAGGAGAAGGAGAAGTAGAGGAGAGGAAGAGGAAGTAGGCTTGGTACCGTATCTGCCGGAGCATCAACACATGATGTTTATCAAGACCTTGAAGGGGTTTCTTCTGTCTAACGTTAGGTGCCTAGAGATGGTCTAACCTTGGACTGGAATTGCTCCAGATTATAAACGGCAACAGGCTTGTGTATAATAACACACAAAGGGCAAATCACAGTTCATATGCACATAGACGCCAATTGAAGCTGCCCTTTCAAACCACACACAAACTATCAGTGAAGGCTAATATACTCACCTCTCGAGGCAAGGTCTGTTTACAATTGGGATATGCAGACACTCAGCTGCGGATGAAGTGGTTAAAAAGGCCTGATGTTCCTCGCATTCTGTAACGTGCCAAGTCACAGAAAACAACTGCATCTGTGGGGCACTCGACGGATAGCGTAAGCAGCCCGGAGTTAACGATATAGTGGGGATAGTGGGGCCTAAATCAGGCAGGGGGTAGAGAAGGGGGGTGGATGAGAGGTGTTTTTGTTACACCAACTATGGAAGACGATTTCATGATCCTGAACAATAGTATGGGTCGCCGATGTCAGGCTGTGATTGAGGATCAAGGCGGATATATCAAGAGCCGATAGATATGGGTCCTCAGCACCGTTTGGAATCCTCACTACTCAACTTCACACATATTCCTGGTCTATCTGGCAAGTCGTTCAAGGTTTTCTATGAGTTTACTAATCATTCAAACAGCACTAAAAACAGCTCAGGAGTACCCCTGATCACATCCTTCCCGCCCGCTCTACGCTTCAACGCGAGAGACATGTGTCGGTGCCGGAGACCGAGCCGAGCGCCGGAGAAAAGTAAATGTTCGGGCCGGGATACACACTGTTGAGAACAGCAAGGTGAATGACGTTGTGGGGTGTGCACTGTGGACCATATATCCTTTGCCTGAAAACGTGAATGGAAGGGAAAGCCACAAGCTAGGGAAGAATTCTTTATTTTGACATTTGAGATTCATTGATTGGAAACTATGGCGGAAGAACTTTCTGGGTTTCCCACTTTAGTGCCTGCTATCATCACCAAGGTCCACATAGGCGAGGTGAATCCGCTTGGTATGTGCATCTAGATGATGAGGGCGCGAAGACCATCTGACCACTTCAGACATCATCCACAATGGCTCCAAGATGACACATTACGGTACACCTACCGGATCCATCCAGAGCGTGCCTGGATTCGAGCCGAGCTTCAAGGCCGAGGTCACATTTGGAGCCGACTGGCTATCCTTTGATCCTGACGGCAAGCATGGGCGTATCAACTTGAAGGGGATTGCAAAGACGGACAAAGGCCACTAGATCGACTTTCGGTACAAGGGCGTCATCAAGATGGCAGACAAAGTGCACCAGATCTTCAACATGGACCCAGGAATGCACACGGTTCCATTCGGTTATGCGAGTAAGTGTCGTCGCGGTCCGTTGGAATTGGAAATCTTCGCTAACTTGTCTAATTTCTTGAAGCGGGATCGCACACGTTTCTGGTTGCAGACCCGGAGTTGAAAGACGTCGAAAACAGCGTCTTCGTGAGCAATGGCCGGATCATTGTGCACGAGAATGGGCTTACAGTCGAAACCCGACAGTCCAAGGTCATTGCTGCCACCGCCATGGATTGAGCGCGGTCGTTTATCGTTTGTCGTTTGTCGTTTGCCGTTGGTTGTTAGTCGTCTGTCGTCTGTCGTCTGTCGTCGGTCGTCGGTCTTCTCGGGCCGAGCAAGGATAGATAGATAGATGTTTAGTGTAGGTAGATTTAGCGAAAGCTCACGTGTTCGCACCGAGTCCCTATGTTTGCTTACGGTGTGCCTTCTTTGGTTTGTGCCACAACTGCAACGTCTGTATGTGACATCTGTGACGTCGCGGCCGGACTTTATCCCTTAATTCCGTCTGCGCTTAATTCCACCTTCGCTTCTTGACCTGACGCTCTCACGTCTGCCACATCTCCCACATCTCCCACATCTCCCACTCGCCTACCCTCCACACTACAATAAGTCTTGGGCTAACCATCACCAAACTTTCACTTTCCATACTCCTCCTCCTCTTTCACACTTAACCCTAATCCGTCTTGTCAAGACCAATTCACTCAAAATCCCAATATCCAGCTCCGTCACCCAGAAACACCATGCCGCCACCCTATACTGCCAACAGCACCGCCGATGAGTTAGCCGCCGACTATTCCAGAGAGATCAAAGGAAAGACGGTCCTAATCACCGGGGTTTCTCCAGGAGGTCTCGGTGCCGCTTTTGCTATAAGCATTTCCGCATCTGAGCCTGCGTTGCTCGTAATTGCCGGACGCAACCCCACCAAGTCTCAAGAGACGGCCGATGCTATTGTGAAAGCTCATCCTCAGGTGCAGGTCC
This sequence comes from Pleomassaria siparia CBS 279.74, assembly GCA_010093715.1. Classification (NCBI taxonomy): domain Eukaryota; kingdom Fungi; phylum Ascomycota; class Dothideomycetes; order Pleosporales; family Pleomassariaceae; genus Pleomassaria; species Pleomassaria siparia. Next base: position 216,519 of record MU005768.1, on the reverse strand, counting down.
GCGTATTGGACCTAGATCTTCAATCGCTATCCAAGGTTCGAGCTGCCGCCGAGACAGTGAATGGATGGGCCGATATCCCCACAATCGATGTCCTCGTCAACAATGCTGGAATCATGGCAGTCGATTACAGTCTCTCGCCCGAAGGGTTTGAGAATCAGTTTGCGACCAATCATCTCGGACCTTTCCTCTTCACCAATCTGATCATTGGCAAGATCTTGGCATCTACCTCTCGCCGTGTTGTCACGGTGAGCAGTGATGGCCATCGCCTCAACCCTATACGCTTCGACGACTATGGCTTCGATGTACAGCATCCCACCTCACCCACTCCCCAGCCTCTTCCAACTAGCTAACCTTTCATGATTTAGAAAGGGAAGACATACAACAAGTGGCATGCCTACGGCCAGTCCAAGACCGCCAACATGCTAACGACTGTTTCTCTGGCTGAGAAACTGGGAGACAATGGGTTGCGCGCTTACAGTCTTCATCCCGGTGTCATCGCAACCAATCTGGGCTCTCATGTCAACTGGGACAACGACTTCCCTGCTCTGCGTGAGTATCCACGTGACATGATCTAACCAGCGTCACTGATTCGTCACAGAGGCCGTAGATCAATCTCTTGGAAATGCTGAAGGCTGGAAGGCCTTCAACTTCCGATCTCTCCAGCAAGGTGCAGCTACTCATGTCTACGCCGCCTTCGACCCCAAGCTATCAGGTATGCTCGCTTTATCTTCGAGGAAACAATCGTTCTGCTAACATAGATTTATACCACAACGGCGCCTATCTACTGGACAGCCGTATTGCCGATCCCTGGAAGGATACGGTGAAGGCTTGGGCAACTAGTAGTGTCGACGCCGAGCGTCTCTGGAAGCTGAGTGAGAAGTTAGTTGGGCAGACCTTCTCATACTGAGTGTGATGTGGCATGTTCATTACACGAATACAGAGTGACTTGGCGTAAGAAGCAAGAAGTAGTCGTATAGTTCAGTAAGATGGATATTAAGCTATGTGTATCTGATCACGAGATTCGGCACAGGGAACAGGGCCGAGTACGCGACAACAAGAAACACCACAGCCCCAGATACATGTATCAATTTCCTTAGCACTGCCACTGACCCGCTCCTCTTTTTAGTCTCGTTCATCTTCACTTCACCTCTTTTCTTTCCTCGTCATACCACTCTAGGCGTCCCTTTTGAAAGCCACTCATGTCCACGCAATCTAATTTAGGCGCCCGTCTGATCATCTCTCCCATCTGATCTGCAATCTGTCGGTTTGGCTGCAACGGAAGCACCCAGTTTGCCACAAACTTTGTGAAGGGCGTGTCCCACGCCTGGACCTTGGTGATGAGTGACGAAAAGTCCATGATCTCCGTCATGCGCGGTACCCTCTCTTTCTGGTACGAATCAAACAACTTCCTGATGGACGCTTGACTCGGTTTAGCACCTTTGTGATGGTTCAACATCCGTCGAAGGTGATTGCAGAGCACCACGGCGGACTCCATCGACGAATTCCCTCCTAGAGCGATGTTTGGCGTCACCTTGTGGACCGAGTCGCCAACCAACACGACTCTACCATGATGCCAATGCTCAAGAATACCTTCTTCGAGTGAGATGAGCTGGCCTCGAATCCGCCGCTTCCACAGCTCGCCGAAGACCAATGTCTCGGCAATGGGGTGGCTGGCCATGCTTGCGGCGAGCTCTTCGGCCTCTTGATCAGTGTAGCGCTCTCGTCTGGGCCAGGCAAAAGGCTTGTTCAGTTTAAGGAAGACGAAAAAGAAGGTCTTGGTCGGTTGCGTAAGAACGAGGAACGAGTAGTGGTTGTTGTGGATCACGGTCATGTCGCGTTCGCCCATCTCAGGCGTGCCGGGCGCCATACCGATGAGGCATTTCCACGACGTCACGATTGCTAAAAGGACCCAGATTCAGTGATTTCAATCTCCAACAGTGCAGGGTGCTACTTGGAGTGAATGCTTACATGTTTTCTCCTTCGCCGTGATGGTCATTGGCCTCCCAACCCTACTATTCGCATGCTGCCACATCTGATTGCGGGTCCAGCTATACGCTCCATCTGCCCCGATCACAATGTCACCCCTTTCTGCTGTCCCGTCGCCGAGAACGACGTCCACTTGGCTCACACGCTCATTGATATCTCCGACCTGGCATCCAAGCCGCACGAAGGACTTATCTGGCAGATTATCGTACAGGAACTGCAGCAACTCTCTCCGTTCAAAAAGGAGAACATCATGGCCATGGCTGCAAACAACAGTCCATCAGCAATCCTTCCCATAAACGTCAAGGAGAAGGGGGCATGGCAATCATCGCTCACTTCTCACGTATGTACTCGAAGAAGGCATTCCGCGAAATCGCCTTCCCGTCCGGTCGTCTCGAGAACCACCACTTGCACGGAACGCACAATGCTTTCGCCTTCTCGTACAGCCCTAACTGATGCAAGATGCGCGCCCCGTGCGGATAGATGGTAATGCTTGCACCTTCTGCCATCTGGGGGCGCAATCTCGACGCGGCGCTCGAGAACGACGTGTGGGATTTGCGCAGATTGGAGTATATGGGAGGTAATGAGACCGGTCACGCCTGCGCCGATGACGATGGCGCGGAAAGGTGGTTGGGTGTTGGTATTCATTGTGGTGTGAGACCGAGGAGCGGTGCTTGATCGAGCGGAGAAAGGTCAGGGGTTCTATCATGTAAAGGCTGTGTATCTTGCAATGGATTCTAGCTTGTTTTCCCTTTGAATCGATATCTCATCAATGCATCTCAATGGTAGCGCATGCAGCTCAAATCGGCCATGTCCAAGGCATTCTTACGCCGTGATTCTGGTCGGGTGGCCCGTTCGGGTGGTGCATAGATCGGGTTGCACGGACCGAGCGGGTTCGGACGAGAGGGGGGGGGGGGAGGAGAGGACATCTGGGATAGATTGAGGCGATCTACTCTAATAAGATACTAATATACAGAGTCTTGGGAAGAGGGCAAAGATATTGGGTTATCTCGAGTAAATCTTGTGGTATATGTCTGCCCTTAGCCCTACCTCTCTTTACCCCGTACGAAAAGGAAGCCTTATAAGCAGATAGGTTTGAAAGAAAAAATCGAAATGGCCAATTCGGACAACCTGTCCGGCATTAAAAAACGGGAATATGTCCTTGGGCGCGATTATCTCGCTAGCGTGAGGTAGGTAGACTTGGATTTTGTTGTCTTGCTCATTGTATCTTGTGCCTAATCTGTGCATTAGGTTGAGTCTTCAGCATGTAGGTCCGAGTAACTACAAACAACTTCGCAAACCAGTATCCCGTCTAATCTGGATAGTGTTTGTAGATTCAGGAGACGGGCTACCATGTCCACCCCTCCATCCCACTCAGGGCTGGAATGGAGATTATGGAAGTAGCGACGGGCACGGGGTATGTTGAGTCCTATCGAAGACGCAAGGTGTTTAGGAGCACTAACAGTGCTACGGCCACGTGCTAACGACAATCTTGTAGAATATGGATGCTGGATCTGGCATCCAAATACCCTGATATCAACTTCCACGGAACAGACTATTCGCTCGAGCAAGCGCCGCCTCGGGAGTTTCTACCTTCAAAAGTAACTCTGTCCAAATGGGATCTATTGGAGGGTGGCGTTCCGGAGGAATATGTCGGGAGATTTGAGTAAGTTAGTGCATCTGCGTGATGACAATGTCGATAAGTGGCGACTGACATCTAGGGGCCTTAGTCTTGTCCATGTTCGCCTCCTGGTATGTGTCATCAAGAACAACGATCCGTTGCCCATCCTCGAGAAGCTGGTGAAGATCCTGGGTACGTCTCTATGATTCCGATCCATCGAGTTGACCATGGAACGGCGCTGAAATTCTTCACAGAACCGGGAGGGTTCCTTCAGTTAGGGGAGATGGATCTCGTCACGAATAGATTCGAGCATGCACGCCCGGATCTTGCCAGTAGTAGCTTCGAGCTTGCTTTCAACTTCCCAAGCACACTGGACCAGAGATTGGGCCCGATGTATGTTCAATCACGACTGACCCATCTCTTGTATATGGCGTCTATCTGACAATCCATAGTTGGGTCTCCGATCTGTCCACCCAATTTGGACTAGCGGGCCTTTCCTCTGTCGTAGATCAGCATGACTTCCGGAAGAAGTCGCATCTGTCTTTCTACACTGATGCCGCATTCCTGGCGTGGAACGAATGGAGGGAGGGTATGGACGAATCGGACAAGGAAAGGTATGGCAGCATCTTGGGCCAGGCCAGAAAGGATAGAGAGGAAGCGAAGAGGGGTTTGGCGCTGAACATGGAGATCCGGACAGGGGTTGGAAGGAAAGAAGGAGGGTTGAGCACTATGTAGCTCCAAATTTGAATGCGGCACCGTTTATCCAGCTTCATAAACGCCAGTCCACTATTCTGCGTGATGTTTGAAATTACACTAGGTTTCTTCGTTTTCTTCAAATTCTTTTTCTAAATTCTTCGTTGAAGGCGAGCAGGGTAAGCAAATAGCAAGTGCTATGAAAAAAGAAAAAGAAAAACAGAAGAACATACTTCTTCTATATAAGGAAGGCTTTTGGTTTTGTTGTAAAAACAAAGTTCTAAACCAGAGCTCTAGACAAAAAAGAAAATTTCAAAGGTGGGTCTTACCGCGATTCGAACGCGGGGCCTCTCGCAAATTTACTCAGGTGTCCCTAAGCGAGAATCATACCACTAGACCATAAGACCATACTGGAGCCCTTCATTGAATTGATTATTATAGGTTTCCGCTATGATAGATCATTAGGAAACGAGCATCACGTGACCTGGACGAGTGGCCCAATCTGCACTAGCGCCGGCCTTGATTATATGCTAGACTTAAGGTAGTAATGCAGGTGAATGTTCCTCGCTTTTGGATATTAACAATTCTGTCGTACTAACAGGTTCACCTTCTTCTCTAAGTCATACATTCGTCAGTCGCTCTATTACAATAATAAACTATTTACCGTATCAGTGTCGACGAGCTCTCCTTGTCGGACGGTTGACATGACGGAAGCTAAACGCGGGATAATGGGTGTCGTCGTAGGGCACTAGCGGCTCAAACGATATAAGCATCAGCAGAGGAGACATACATAGAATTATCATAATAACACTCGATGATATCACACATCATCAATATTTCCAATACTCCTAGCTATCTATCTACGTGCCGTGAACTTGAGTTCCAAATCTGCCAAATGCAGCGTGAACTGGTCCGTCGTGTCTTCAATGAAGCTCCTACCGTCATCATCTTTGGCGAAATCAACATCAAACCTCATGACAATCTCCGCAATCACCGCTCTCATTTCCATCGTTGCCAGTGGTCGACCAATGCACCCATACGTACCTTGACAGGCGTTAGTGGCGAGTACGGTAAAGGCAAAGGCCATGAAGCTTGGAGAAACAGACAGGAGACTTTACCAACTGAAAATGGAGCGAAGGATGTCTTTTCCTTGATCATCTGAGGCCGAGAATACCACCGCTCGGGAATGAAATCCAATGGCTCCTCATACACGTCTTCCGAACGGCCCAGGACATATTGGGGACACCACACATTCATGCCTCCAGCCACGTAATTGTCTTCGATTGTGATGCCTTCGGGAGGCGTCTTGCGTACAATGGCACTGGGGACAACAGGGTGGAGCCGCAGCGTCTCGTAGATTACCGAATTGAGATGGTCTGCATACTGGAGCTTGCGATTCTCGAGACAGGAGGTGGCGGACGATAGGTCTCCGACAATCTTGAAGAGCTCGTCGCGAATCCGTTGAACCTGAATTGGGTACTTTGCGAGGTTGTAGAAGACGTGCGCCAAGGTAGCTGCCGTGGTGTCGCTTCCTGCGACGATGATGGTGCGCGAGTCAGCTTACAGGGTGGTGAGCTCGTGGGGCGAGACAGGCGACGAGCTAGCGTGCTCTAGCAGTGTCGACATGAGGTCTGGAGCCACGGGCTTGCTTTTGATGCGCTCGTCGAGCTGCTCGTCGCAGTAGCCGATGAACCTCCAGTAGTTGCGAGTCAGCCCCGGTACCGCGACCATGATCCTGAAGATCCAAGTCGGCAGCTTCTGCCCTTGGACTCCTAGGGCTTTATTCAGTAGTCGTACGGCCCAGTGTTGTCGTCCGCCTTTCAGCATGCCAAAGTTTTTGGCAAAGGCTAGGTCGCCGCCCATGACGTCGAAGCTGAAGTACTTGAACCACTGGGACACATTGATGGGATCCCCCTTGACCGATTCGACCTTCTGAACAAGTCTTTCCACGTACTTTGCAACCCTGACCTCGTATCCTTGCAAAGCCTTGTCGCTGAAGGCTTTGCTCCACACGCGTCGTCGCGCGTTGTGAAACTGGTGATCTCTAGTAGTATGGATGGAAGCGCGAGGATGATCTTCGTCGTACCAAGACGCCTTTCGACAGTTACTCTTGGGTCCGTAGATGACGCCGACTCCGAGAGGATGTGTGATGGACAGATCTGGAGATCCAATTCGAACAAACCGGCCGTACCTTTGGTGGAGGTCGTGAATCTTCTTGTGTGCGTCGGATTGCGAAAGTTGAGTGTGCTGAACCACAGACTTGTAATCTTTGCAGGAAACGGCCCTGGAAATTGTCGAAGAGGGTGCCAGAAGAGGCGATAGATGAGGAGACTCGAATACAAGCCAAGAAGGACATGGACGTGAGCGGAAGAACTGTTCAGGAAGGACTGCCACAGTGGTTGCTCGGATGTGAACAGAAAGGACAAAGTTAGGCCAGATACACTGAGAAAAGCCAATTCAAGGTATCTGACCCCATACATGTGATGTTCGTTCGTCCAGAAATAGCCAACGTGCATACAAATACCCAAGACAGAGAAAAATACATGTCTGCCCCCAAAATAGTCTCCTACAGTACCGTACATGACGTATTCTGTCTGAAAAACCTACCCCACGGGCCACGACGTAGGCTTGGGAAAAGTGTAATTACCCGCCTGAATTCGGTTACCTGCTCGAGCAACAAGAAATGTGCACTATATTGGACCGAGCACCAGCCTAGAGGCGGAACGCGTTGCCAATGTGAACCCCGGACCGAGTGTATTCACCGACGTTCCGGCCAAGATACGCCGACGGTTCCAGGAAAGCTTTTCTCGGTCTCGGCCCGAGCCGACCGAATGAATGCATACTCCGATATGGAGAGTTTCCCCGAAACGAAGAATCTAGGTATCCACTGCCCGTAACGGGGTGAATTCCCAGAGATATGACAAATGTGGAGAGACGCATGAGTAGCTCGTAAGACGAGTGTATAGGGCGAGTAACAGCAAGCTCAGGCGGTTGAGTCATGGGGGGGAAACCATACTATTACAGATGATTGGTTGTACGAGATTTGATTTAGATAGGGCGTACCCCCAAGCTGAACATTAACCACTTAGATATTAAGGATCGCACAAGTTTCTGCTATACCAATATATAGTCACATGACGTAGGGTGCACGTGACTGTACAGCATTAAAGCAGCTAGAGTCACTCCAGGGTCAGAGCTTCACTCCCTGTTTTCCTAGATAGGGCACTAGACGTAGATTATTATAGGCACACATACCCTGTTCATCAATCTCATAAGTTCTACCTAAATAGCCTGTCACATGTTGTTCACGTGACAGAGCACGACAAATGTATGCACTTCAATCTCTGACCAAGAACTAACCCTCCAGATAGAAATACGTTTCCAGCGGTGTAGTATGGAAATAAAAGAGACAACCACGCCAAAGCCTAATCCCTGCCATCCAAGGTCTCCAAAACAACACCCGCCAGCGCCACGAAGCTCAACGTCGGCGCAAGCAATTTCTGAAAGGGGAAATCGAGGCCAAACTCCTTGTACAACCACGTCCTCATCTCTGCGCCGATCATGGAATCGAGACCATAGCTGGCTATGGAAGGTCCGTCGAGATCGAAGTCCTCTACTGGAATCATGAGGATGCTGGAGACGCGCTTGGCGACGTGCTGGGCAACGACGGCGATTGCGGCGTCTCGCGATTGGCTCATTGCGGTTTTGATGTCCTGTGCAACGGTGCCGGTTTGGACGGTTGAACCCGACTCTGCGGTGATCATGTCGAGTTCGGTGCGGATGTATGTGAGGCGGGGGTCTTCGTACCAGTATGCATTGGCGGTATCGATTTTGGCCACGGCCTTGGCTAGTTCGGTGGCTTCGAGACCCATTATGATCTGAGAGTTATGGTGTTGAGTATGATGCCCGACTTGGGGAGTTGGCTGGGACATTGCGACCTCGAAACCGCGGAGCATCTCGTACTCGTCGATACCATAGAGTCCCTTTCTCGTGAGTTGTGTCTCGAGAATATCGCTTTCCGCAACCACGCCAACATCGAGTACCATTGGCAATGCAAGGGAGGTTGCCGCAAGACCGTTTACATTGCGATGGAAGGCTAATGCGTCAAGGAAGGAGTTCGCGGCGCTATAGTTGGCCTGACCGGGATTGCCAAGAACGGCTGATATGGAGCTCGTCATGACGAGGAAGTCGAGATTGATGTCTTGAAGTGCATCATGGAGGCTTAGAGCTCCATTTACCTTCGGTATGACGGCAGTCATGAAGCTATCGTAATCCATCTTCTCAAATAAGCCATCCTGATACAACGAGATTAGTCAATCGCAATCCAAGAGAATAGAACCGCAACATACCTTCAAAACCATGGCCGCGTGGACTACTCCCCTAATCGGACGGTCAGTATGGATCATGGACACTATTCGTTTCACCTCCAATGCATCGGATGCGTCCGTGCGGAAGACTTCTACTGATGCTCCTTCCTCTTGCAGAGACCGGACGATATGTGCAGCCTCAGGTTTATCAGTACCTGATCGAGAGAGGAACGTGAAGTGTCTGCAGCCATGATCCAGCATGAATTTAGTCAAGCTTCGACCGAGTCCGCCAAGACATCCAACGAGAAGAAAGGTTGCATCGGGGGAAAGCTTTAGTGCCTTTCGCTGAGGTTTGACCTACTAACAGTAAGCTTGGGTCCATTGGGTTGAACAGCTCTTTTGTAGTGTACGTACCTTCACTATACTCTGGCCATAGTTATATTGCACTATTGGGTTTTGGAGGTGATGAGCTTCCTGGAGGTTTTGAATGTCCTGGACATCGATTATGTTATACCCTTTACCGCCAAAGGTAGTCCCATTGGCTTGCAAAAGCTGAAGAGAGCTCTCTAGAAGTCTGGTCGCGAATGCATTCCCTTTGTTCAGACTCGCCTTCCAGCTGGTAGGGATGAAGGAGGCCCCGCGGACGAAGGGAAGCATTTCAGGAGCAGACGCCAGAGGCGAATTGTAAAGAACGAAACGACCAGTAGGCTTGATAGATCTCCATGCTTCTTGGGACAGTGAAGAGAAATCATGGGAAACGATGACATCGGCCTGCCCTTCCGGGCGTGTGGTTGACACTTCGGTGTCTACAACAATCTGAACCTTGTCTTCTTCGATGCCGAATTTGGTCACAAAGTCAGGTCTGTCCACAAATCTGGGACAAACAACCATCAGGTTCCACCTTCGAACACTGGCCAACTTGATCAAGGCGTTTGTAACTGGCTCTGGTCCAGGCAAGAGTAATACTCTGTCGTTGGTACAAATCGCGGTGCTTGATTCGATGTTGGTGGCATGTAGCGCATGGGAGAGATCCGCAAGGAGTTTCAATTTATCAAGATTCCTGCCGACGACGGTGTAGACTGCGGTAGATACCATAGTAGTCAGGCTCTCAGTTGTGATAGCGATTACTGCATGGCCCATGATTGATGAATCTACTAATGGTCCAGCACGAATGACAGTTCCGTACACCAAGATTGGACATTCCGAGTCATTGTTTAATTGAGAAGCGAGGACCTGAATCTCCACATGTTCGGGTGGTAGCGCAGTACTGGACATGGCTGACTGCTGGAAAATGAGCTGATGATCGATCGCTTGACCACTCAACTTAGCTCCTTGGGGAAGCTGTGCTGATTCGAAGTGGTCCGAAGAAGGGGCCAGGGCGCTGTTGAGGGATGCTTGAGGAAGAATCCTTGAAATGTAGAGGATGCCTTGACGTAACCAAAATTCCGTGTCCTTGAGTTGGTTTCCGACTAGCGAGAGTAGCTTCTGGACAATGATTTGACTGACGTGTGCGAGGTCCTCAGACTCGTCATAGTCAAGTAAAGCAATCTTCGCGGCAGCGCGCTCCGATCGGATTACGCGAAGGAATCCGTCTGCTATGCCCGCACTGATATTTGAGCCTTGTCTGACGCCCTTTGTCAGCCACAGGGTTGGTAAGCCAGCGCATAGTGCACGTCTCAAGGCTTCAAATGCGGTAGCATCGAGGCTGTTGAAGAGTGTGCCATCTGAGTCGTTGATGACAAGGCTCTTCCTTTTATCCGGGAGAAAATCTTCGAGGGCAGATCCGGATGTATTCGGCAAGTGTTTCTGGAGCGCGTTGATGAGGTCCTTGGAATCTGCGTGCTTGACCGTCAGAACATTGACTTTCATTGGAACGACTTGATTTAAAATTGACTGCTGATCTGATTCCGGTTCCCAGTTTACGGCCGAGAAAGGGGTCGCACTTCGCTTCTCCGATGTACCGGGAGGAATTGCAGCCTCATATGCTACGCACCGAAGATTCTTGATATCTAGAAGCATCTTGCCACTTTGACCGAAAAGCTGCGTATGGGTGCCAAAGTAACGACCTGAAATTTCATCAGTCCACGCCACAGCACTACCAATGGCAATGTCTTCGTTGTCCGGCATCGTGAGCGTCGCCTCCTCAATACGGGTAGGCACAACACCATACGGGACATCCTTGTGTCTTCCACGATGGATGGAGATGATGATTAGCTGGAGACATGCGTCTACTGATGATGGGTGTATCATATAACGTGACTCGCCTTTCATGACAGCGGACTCCTGGAGGATGCTGACGTCGCCGGCTGCGTGGTGAATCTTCCGGTTGGTTTGGACGGTCTTGACCTGCTGAAAATTTGGTCCATAATTGAAACCAACACGATCGAATGTCTCGTACCATCGCTTTCCATGCACCTTCTGGGTCAAATCCTTAATCTCCACGGGCGAGATTTGCGAGGGGCCATGCTTGTGACCAGCTGAGATGCGACCTTGGCAATGCAGGGTCCATTCAGACTCAACTAGAGACTCTACGTGGAACGAATACCAGTCGCGTCCCCCAGGAGGAGTAGGAGAAAGCCTCTCAAAGCGAACGAGGATTTCAACCCCGACGTCCGTGTCAGGGACCACGAGTGCTGTTTTGATATCGACATCGCGGAGTGTGACCGATTCAAACCGAAGCAGTCCACTACTGTTCTCGAGCACTTGGCGAAGAGCTTCTATGGCAAGCGACATATGGCCCGCTGCCGGGAATATGACAGTGCCACCAAGCTAGCACGCACTCAGTCGGAATCCCTATAAACAAGATATGATAACAAGAACACGTACCTTATGATCCACCAACCATGTCACGTCTCGTTGTCGCAGGACGTTCCTCCAAACGCGGGAGGTATTCGAGAGCCCAGTCACCATTCTCCCTAGAAGATCATGACGGGCGTGCGTAATTCTTCGCTGCTCCACACTGGGCCTCGGTTCTGCCCAGTATTGTTTTGAGTAATTCCATTGATAAGGTGGTAGGTCTACCAAGAGATGCCTAGATCTCTGTTTGCGAGCTGCAAGTGTTCCGAAACCGAGGATCTCAGAGTTGACCGTATCAAGGTCTACAGGGTAATTCACGAGGAATAGCGAGCCAGCGACTGAGAGCAGCTGATTGGTATCGTTTTTCTCCCGAGCCAGTGATGGTATGTAGGTGAGTTGTTCGAGATTGTGCGCCTTCTTAATTTGCTTGAATGGGCCGGATAGTGCGGAGTGCGGCCCAATTTCTACGAGGCTCTTGCATGAGGAGAAGGCTTCGCTGGTGCCCAGGACAGTAATGGCCGTTGAAAATAGAACTCGCTGGCGTAGATTGGCACTCCAATATTCACAGGGCAGGTGATTCACCTCAAGTACTTCGCCTGTTACGGACGAGATCATTCCCGTTCTCGGTCGCCTCCAGGTAAAGTTCTCACCGCTCAGGGTCATCAATGCTTCCTTCAGCTTGGTTTCGTAGACTATGCTAACGGAGGTCATTTGTGGCGAATGGTAGGCACGTCCGGTCTTCAGTTCCCTGGCAAAGATGGGCTCGGTGTCGAATCGTGCTTTGGCCTCGCTGATAGCCTCAGAAAGACCACTGAGGGTCACACTGTTCGGGGAGTTCTCGCATGCGATGAAAATGCGATCTTCGAAGCCAGAAAGATGTTGCCTGACCTCTTCAGCTCCGAGCCCAACTGCAAGCATGGAACCAAATGGTGCACTCTCTTTGACAGCCATCCCACGGCAGTATGCAACGACTATTGCTTCTGGCGCACTGAGGAGGCCGGAAGCATAGGCAGCTCCAATCTCTCCGGACGAGTGTCCAATCGAGACCGACGGACCTATGTCCCACTCTGCAAAGAGATCGACCAAGGCTATCTGAATCGCAGTACACAGAGGCTGAGCAATTTCGGCATTGTTGATATACCTGGAGGCGACGGATGGATCTTGCAAGAGAAAGTCCACGAGGATCAGCGACGGCGGTGGACTTAGCCTTGCGAGAATCCCATCGAGGCGCCGAATGGTCTGAAGCATGGAAGGAAAGTCTCTAAGAGCCTGTTGACCCATTCCAGCCCATTGAGCCTAACTATTCGTCAGCGCCAAAGGTTCGAGAAGTTACTCCAAAGATGAAACACTTACGCCTTGACCTGTGAAAAGAAATCCAGTGTCAAAGGTCCCGGGTCGCGTTGTTCCCAATTGCAAATTGGCAGGCAAAAGGGCATCGACCTCGCTGCCCTCTCTCGCAATTGCGAAAGCCCGAGTGGGATACCTAGTGCGGCGCATATTCAATGTGTAAGACAAATCACTGAGATGGTATCGGGAAGCTATCTCAGCGTGGGCCTTGATGTTACGAGTCAAGGTAGGCTTGTCGTGGGCAGAGAAGCAGATCAGGAAAGGCCGGGATGAAACGCTTTCTGGAAGCCTTTCGGCTTTTCGTTTGCCATGCTGATACCATGGATATAACGATTCAACAGATTCCACAATAATGTGACCGTTGGTTCCCTATTCAAGTCAGACACCGTTGAGAGTTGGATTCGTAGTAGCATCAGACCCCCGAAGAAAAAGAAACTTACCCTGTAGCCAAACGAAGACACACTTGCACGTCGAGGACCATGAATTTCAGGCCACGGTATCGTGTCAACGTTGACCTTGACGTTCCACTCATGCTCCAAAACTACGTCTCGTATTAGAAATTGAAAGATCGAAGATTGGATTCTGAAGAAAAGAAAAACTAGTAGGAGAAGTGTGCTTGCTCTTCGGATTGATATTCTTAAACAGGGCTACGCCTGGGATGACTGCGGCTTCAGTCATCATCGCGGCCTTCCTAACAGCGAAGATACCACTTGCTGCCTCGCTATGACCGATATTAGGTTTAAGCTATCAAACTTTAGGTTAGTGCAAATACAAATAACACCAACAGTAGGTAGAGAGATGGTTGGATACACATACCGCGCCCAGCAGAAGAGGTTTGGAAGGCGATCTTGTATCGTTCATGGCATTGGCGGTTGCGTGAGTTTCAATGGGATCGCCGACTGGCGTTCCCGTGCCATGTAACTCTGCCACAAGAGTACGATTCGGATCGAGATTGGCCTTGCTGTAGGCCATGCGTACCACGCGCTCCTGACCCTTGATACTGGGATGTGTGATACCCATACCTTCCACCTTTCCGTTTCTTCGACTTGGTTAGATGACTGATCGGAGCAGTAGAGATGGTAGCCAGTGTCACTCACGTGTTCACGGCCGACGACCGAATAACGCCACGGACGGGGTCGCCATCGCGGATAGCGTCACTGAGCCGCTTGAGAAACAAGGCACCGGCCCCCTCGGCACGTCCGTATCCATCGGCAGCAGCGTCGTACGTGTTGCAGGTTGACCTGGGTGAAAGTATGCCCAATTTGGCCGTGTTCATGTGCTGATCTACGGTCAGGATGAGGTTTACACCACCTGCGATGGCAGAATCGCAGTCGCGGGCACGCAGTGCATGGCATGCATTGTGAATGGCATAGACAGACGAAGAGCATGCGGTGTTGATTGTAAAGCTGCGAGATCAGTCGTCCACACCACTCTGGAATGATTCGAATCTTTACTTACCTTGGGCCGTTCAAATTGAACACATTACCGATACGATTACTGATGATGCCTGGATCTACACCAGTTGCCGCGTAGTTGTGACGGAAGTCGGGTTCTCTGATCGACATTTGCTCTGTAGACTCAGCTTTTTACTGCCCGAATATTGGGTGAAATTCCTTACGGTAATCCGCGGTAAAGGAACCCACAAATACAGCAGTGCAGCTTCCTGAAATCTTATCCAACGGTATTCCAGCCGACTCCAAGCACTCATACGTGACCTCGAGCATGCGTCTTTGCTGAGGATCGAGCCACTGGGCCTCGATTGGGGTCATGTTGAAAGCAGACGGGTCGAAATCGTGGGGCTGTCCATCAAGAAAGTATCCACCCAAAACGTTCAAGGAACCTGGACGATCGGGGTTCTCGTGGTAGTGTGCATCAACGTTGAAACGGCTTTGTGGGACTTTGGGAGTTTGTCCAGTGCGCTTCTCGACGAGCATATCCCACAGCGAAGAAGCCGAGTCGACGCCGCCCGGGAGACGACAGGCTGATAGAGGGGGTTAGTTCTTGCATTTCCAACATGTGAGACTTTGCGAAGATTTTACCCATGCCACAGATGGCGATTGGCTCCAGTCCGGACTCTTCTGAGCGGTAGTCATCGCGCGTCTTGTGAGGCATGTTGAAGCACCAAGGTTGCGGAATCGATCGAGTATCCTGCCAAGGTTGAATAAGGGAGGAAGTATGCAAACAGGTGGGTTATTTCTCCAAGCTGAGTGTGCGCATGTAGTTACACGCTGAAATAGAAGTAAAGTCCAAGTTCCTACGCCGAATAGCCTGCGGGTTGTCTGATTCTGATTCTGATTCTGATTCTGATTCTGATTCTGATTCTGATTCACAGCGCTTCCAGTCTGACGTACTACGTTACGATTGGGGTCAGAGAGGTGTCGTTACGTCTTAAGGTAGCGCTACTTCCATACGGAAGGGCAGACAGAAAAGCACCGTACGTTCCGCAACTGTTACGATTACAAAATCGCGATATATTAAGGCTCAATAGATTAGGGCAATTAATCGCCATATATCAACAAGGCTCGCGCGCGGTTGATTAGTGCGATATATCGCGATATATTAAGGCGCTATTGATTAGTGCGATATATCGCGATATGTTATTGTGACACGCAAGATGTTAGTCCTCACCCCGCGCCAAGGGAGTATAAATAGATTTTCCGTAAGATTATTAATTATTATATAATTTTATAGGGGCAATAATAAAACTAATAAAACTATATAATTCTATTATATTTATAGTACTATATATTCTTATTTAGAGCAATAATTATTTACTATTATTTCCTAATATAGTATAGCGCATAAGAAGGAGTAAAAGGAGGGCTATAAGAGTAATTAACTTAAACTAGACATGCTAAGTAGGGTATTAATAAGGCTAAAGGGCAATTACTTGCAACGTAGGATATTAAGGGAGCTTAGAGTATTACTAAAGTATATTAGGGCAATCTAAAGGAGCCTTAAATTATATAGATTACTATATCCTTTATCTAATTGCTAAATCTAGCCTAGGCTAGAGCCTTATCTATTAGAGATATATAAATAGGCGCTAATTAAGTATATTTCTATTAAGAAGACGTTATATTTAGATAAGCTCTAAAGCTTCCTATCTAATAAGTTTGCCCTATATATAAGCTATAGGACTATAGGCAGGTTCTTAGCAGAGATTAAGTAGAGTTATAAGGTGGCTAAATAATCCGCGCGTAAGCGTAGTAAGCCTCTCTGCTAAGTATTTAAGGCAGGCCTTTAACTCTACGCCCCCTAATTAATTATAATATTAATAACCTAGCAGGCACGCCTTTAGGGATAGAGACCTAATTAGATAGTCTATATTAACAAGTTAGCAGCTAATAAACGTACAGGCAATAGAAAGCGTAGGTAGTCTCTAGTAAATAGGCCTTATGCTGCCTCCTACTCTGTTAAACGCTTAGAGAGATAGAGTTTACTCCTAGTAATAATAATTAACGGATATCTTAGCTATATAATATATTAGGGGTTAATTATAGCTAAGATCTTTAAGCACTTTCTATAATATTAGGTAAGGGGTAATTATAATTAATATCCCTTAGGTAATTGCAATTAATATCTCTTAGGTAATTATAATTAATATCTCTTAGGTAATTGCAATTAATATCCCTTAGGCAATTATAATTAATATCTCTTAGGTAATTGCAATTAATATCTCTTAGGTAATTATAATTAATATCTCTTAGGTAATTATAATTAATATCTCTTAGGTAATTATAATTAATATCCCTTAGGTAATTGCAATTAATATCTCTTAGGTAATTATAGTTAATATCCTTTACCGTATTTAATTATTATATTAACGATATTAGGTATTGCCTAATTATAATTAATATCTATTAGCGTGTTTAATTATTATATTAGATAACGCGTCTATCTATTAATCTCCTTAAGTACGTAAGCTTTGTAATAAGGCTAGAGTTATCCTTAAGTATTTGCCACCGTATTCGCCTAATTATAATCTAATTAAACAATCCTTCTATTAGTTAAAGGCCTAGCTAAGGAGGAATAATTAAGATATTATAACCTAGTAGAACTATAGGTATTTCCTAAATTACGGCGTATCTTAGTGTTATTATAGTAACTTATAAGGCTTCTTCTGTTACTATAGATATTAGTTTAATTAATCTTGTTACAGCGTACGTACGCAATATTAATAGGGTTATTATAAGGCAGTCACTCAGGCAAGTAGTTAATAATCAGGTAATAGAGATAGAAGAGATAGTATTGCGGGATAGATAGTTAGAACTAGTCTGACATAGATAAGACGAATTGCTAGTAAGCCTAGCTTACACTAATTTAGGAATATATACCTAATTCTACGTAACTCTTAGCCTACGTAATCTACTAACACTAACCCTAGGTCCTTCTGTCCCCTAGGGCCTTACATTATCCCCCTCTTAGACTCTATTATCTTAAGAGAGATAAGGTGTTCTAATTTATGCTAATATGCGCTAAATTAGCCTATTCTTTCCCCTTCTGCATTATGTAGTAATATTTAGTATAAAGCTTTGTTAAAGTAAGAGAAAGTAAAAGTAAAGGTAAGAGAGGTTGTAATTCACCTCGTTACCTAGGCAATAAGAAACCCTATTAGTAGGATCTTAAATCTTTAGGGACTAGCTTAGAAGCTAGTAAAGGGAGGATATATTACGATATATCCTTCCTTCCTTCTATTCCCCTAGCCTTAAATACTACTACTACTACTTTTAGTAAGTTAACACCTTTTATAATTTCTTAGTAATATTTGTTTAAAAGATATTATAAGTATCTCCCTAACCTAAAATAGCCTATTTTAGCAGTAACTAACTGTGTTTTAGTTAACTTAAGCCTTACTTCTAACTTTACTCTAACTTTAACTTAACTTCTTTTACTTTTCCTTAATGTAAGTTATTTTATGCTAGAAATAGCTAAATTATGCTAATTTAGGCTAGATTAACACAACTTTATTAATATGCCTCTAAAGCATGTTCCTATGCCTTAGCATTGCCTTGCTGCGTGTAAGGAGGCCCCCCTTGCAGAGTTTATCTGTGCTAGGTACTTAAACTACATTACTAAGGAAGATCTAGATAGAGAATACTAATGCTAGTTTACCTATAACTGTTTGCTTATTTACTAGTATACCTCTATAGATAATATCTAATATAACTGCTGTAGGTACTGCATTAGCGTTAGCTAATAATGCCTTACTATAAGTAGCCTTTTCTAACACATATTAGCATATATTAACTAATATTAACTTAAATAGCTCCCTAAGACCCTACGTAAGCACTATCTAGCCTTCTCCTGCGTCTATAAGGCATACTATGCTACTACTAAGGAAGAGAAGGAGGGTCTGCGTAAGGGCATAGTTAAGGAAGCTAAGCTGCTCTATAAGTAGCTTATTAAGTAAGAAACTACCCTAAATAACACATTCTAACACCTTTTAGCTTATACTAACTTCTTTAGGGAGCGTAGGCTTACTAGTTACCTAGGCTATTACTATACTAGCTATAATTAGCTAGAGTCCTCTAGAGTACCTACTAGTGTCTGTAATAGGACTAAGGTAGGCGCTTAGCGTAAGGCTCGTCTTAAGGAGGCTATAATTAATAAAGATTAGGACATAATTAACTAGCTTTCTACTACCTTGCCTAAGGTAAGTCCTCCTAGCGTATTTTAACATAAAATAGCACTAATTAGCATATATAGTCCCCCTGTAAGCGTAGAGCTGCTGCTCCTGCTAACAGTATCTAGAAGTAGGCTCCTGCTACTCCTTGCCGCAGCACCCGCCGTAGATAGGGGTTCCCTAGTTAGACTTAGCCCCTTAGGGGTTAGTCACAGTTTCTCTAGGTAGTTTTAGTAGTTTCTTGCTTTAAATAGCCTTAATTAGCTTCCTTTAGCTGGCTCTAAGCCCTTATAGCTTATTCTAGACTAGAGGATAGTTTTAGATAACCTAGAAGGTCTAATAGTACTTAATAATACCTATTTTGTCCTTTAGACGCTAAACTAATCTAAAGTTGCCTTTCCTAAGTAATATTGTAATATTTTGCGCTATTTTAAGCTATTTTAGCCTATTTTGCGTCCTTCTATAAAATCTTAATATATCTATGTAGATATCTTTAATATTATACTTAGAATTATCTATCTTAAAAAAGTAACTAGGTGATTATATATTAGAATATCTTAAAAATATCTCTAAGTCTAACTTTTTAAGTATATTTAAGTATTTCTATAACCCTTTTAGTTTGCTTAAATAGTACTATTAAACACTATAAACCTGCCTGCAGGAGAAATTAGTAGAGGTATGTTATTATCTTTAAGCTTCCTTGCTATTTTAGGCTATTTTAGCCTAATTTAGCCCTATTAGAGATAATTAGAGGTTTGTTTAGAGATTTTAAGTTAAGCTAAGTATATTTCCACCCTTCTAGATGTATAAGGCTCTTTTCTCCTTCCTTTATCTCTTCTTTACCTTACCTACTGCATCCTCCCTTCTCTATAAGAGGCAAAACCCGCATCCTCCTATAGCTAGGTATAGAGGGTTAGTAGATGTCTTAATAAGGAAGAAAACGCCTATGTATGCATATATAACCTATCCCCCTCCTTTTAGAGGTTATCCTTGCCCTTACTTCTTTACTTAGGTTTAACTAGATTTAGTTGCCTTATTTGTCTGTTTTTGCTAGATTTAGTAGTCTTTCTAGAACTTTCTAAGTGCATTTTCGCTAATATTTAGCCCTAGCTCCTAAGAGTTCTCTTTAGGGGTATAGCTATGCTACTTAATTAGATATTCCTACACTCCTATACTATTCTACCTCCTTTAAAGGATCTTCTCTACTTTATATACATTATCCCTATATTCCCTTAAGGTATCTATAACTAGTTCCTCTAGGTATAGCAGTAAGCTACGTAGTGTATATAGTTCTAATAATAATACATAGAAGACTAGATAAATACTTTTAACCCCTAGGATATCTACTTTATATACTGTTAGGCTAATTTTAGCCTTTACAGTCCTAGGTCTAACAAATTTCTAATCTAGCTTCTTCTTTAGTCTTAATAACCTTATGTAGTAATTAGATATTATTACTTAATCTCTAATCTTTAAATTAAGGTGCATGCGCTTCTTATCTTAATATACCTTCTAATAGGTATTACTTACTAAGATCTTTCTTCTGCACTTAGACTAGATTATAAGCACATAAGCAGCAGTCCTAAGCCCTAAAGGTAATTCCCCGTTACCTAGGGCTATTCTAGGCTAATTTAGACCCCTTAGGTCTGCTCTATAGTATGCTTTAAATAGTAACACTCTTATTACTGCGTGTATGCTATTATTATACGCAAACTCCGTAATTAGTAACTATATAGCCTAATTATCTTATTCTAGACAGTAAAAACACTAGAGATACTGCTCTAGGGTTTGATTTTGTCTTTCTGTCTGCCTATCTATCTAAGGGTAAAAAGCAGAAGTTAAAACTCGCCTCCTATTTAAGTAGTAATTAAAAGTATCCTAGAATTTTAAATTTATTATAGGGCCTCTGTCTAAGATAACCTGCTGTAGGACCCTATAAAGTCTAATAATGTCTCTAATCTAGACTTATGCTAGGTCCTAGGCATCCTAATTAAATCTTGCTAGGATATAGTAGGCTATCTTAGTTAACTTATCTACTACTACTAGTATTAAATTATAAACTTAGCCTAAGTACTTGCTTAGAAGTAATTCTATAATAAAATCTATAGTAACGTCCTGCTATAGACCTATAGGAGGTTTAATTAGTTATAGAAGTCTATAAGGTTAGTGTTTTAGAGCTTTTACCCTAGTGCAATGCATGCAGTTATAGTAATAGTCCTCTACGTCCTTTCTTATATTTTTCTACTAGAACTTGCGCATAACCTTCTCTAGTATGCGCTTTACTCTAAAATAACCTAATATAGGGTTATTATGCGCTTATCTAATTGCGTTTAAGCGTTCTTCTAGAGTATTTAGGACTACTGTCCCTAATTAGCCTTAGATAGGACTAATTAGCTTATCCTAGCTATTCTTATCCTCTAACTCGTTAGAAGTCGCATCTAAATCCTCTTTATCCTCTACTATATATTCTAGGTCCTTACTCTAGTTAGTAGGGATCTTAGTAAGCTTAGAGTTAGTTTATGCGGCCTTATTATACTTAACCTATATTCTTTTAGCACGCGTTATAACTGCTAACACTAACAGAGCCTTTATACGCTCTATTCTGTTTAGGAGGTCCTATATAGGGCTAATAAAAGCCTTATTGTGTTTATTTAATAGAGCTTGCTTTTCAGCCATGTAATCTGGCCTTCTTAAAGGTCTATTAGCGGGATTTATTAATCTAGGCTAGTAAGCAATTACAAAGTCATATTTTGTTAGCTTTAAGTAAGAGCGCACCTGGCGGCTATTTAATATTTTTGTCTCTATAAACTAACAAAGGTTATTATAATCTATTAAAAGATTAAAGGGGAGAGCTTTAAGGTAATAGCGCTAATGCTTATAACTCTCTATAATTACTAATAATTCTGCGTTATAAGTATTGTAATTATACTATTCTTTAGTTAACTTCCTTAAAAAGAAGTTAATTAGCCTCTATTAGGCCTTTTTGTCTAGTTCTAGTACTAACTAGGAGAAAATGCCTAAGATTGCACTACTAGAAGCATCTACTTCTATCTTAGTTTTGCGGTCTCTCTTAAAATAAGCCAGAATTAGGACAGTAAGGAAGGAATCCTTTAGAGCTTAAAACGACTTCCTGCCTTGCTCCCTAATATTTAGGCCTACGCTCTCCTCCCTCCTCTGTGCTTAGCCCCCTTTAGCCGCATTTAGCCCTTTCTAGGTTAATTTAGTTAAGGGCAGCGTAATCCTTAAGAAACTATTAATAAATTACCTGTAGTAGTTTATAAATCTAATAAATACCTAGATATCCTACACTATGCGTAGTTCTGGCTAGTTAGTAATTATTTTAACTCTATTAGAGTTAATCTTAATCCCTTCTAGTGCTATAATGTAGCCTAGGTACTCTGTTTCCCTAGTGTGCTACTTGCACTTCTTAAGGTTTAATTTAAGCTTTACTTCGCGTAATTTCTTAAGGACTTCCTTTACGTATGCTACATGCTCCTCTTTAGTCTTACTAAAGATTAGGATATTATCTAGATAGATAATACATGTAACATCTATTAACCTAGCTAATGCTTAGTTAATATAGGCCTGGAATTAAGCTAGTGCATTAGTTAAGCTAAAAGGTATTACTAAGTACTTAAAATAGCTATATCTTATTCTAAATACAGTCTTCTACTTATCTCCTGCCTTTACCTAGATATAATAATAGGCATCTTTAAGATTAAGCTTTATAAAAAACCTTGCACTTAATAAGCGCTTAAGAGACTCTATAATAAGGGGTAACAGGTGTCTATTTTTAATTATAATCTTATATAGAGGTAGAATTGAGCTAGGAAAGTACGTTTATGTAATCGAGTTGTAAAAGAGTATTGATTAGTAACTATCTAATACTATGTAACAAATGAGATTATATACCGCTCTATTAGAGCGGAAGAACGTCTGTCTGAAGATCTACAGGATTACGAACTATTAGGTAAGCTCTAGATAGTTACCTAACCTTAGTAAGCTATTAAGCTTGCCTAGAGCAACGCGCAGATTAGATAAGCATAAGCACTGTACGCGACACACCCCCTAGGGAGGTTAAGATTGGATCTTAACTTCCCTGCGTAGAGGCGTTAACTAATCTCGCGATATTAAGCTTGGCGATTTTTGCTTAGCAACATTAGTTACGTGCTCTATCTGATTGCATTCTATGCGCGAGCAAATAAATAATAAACAAAGAGAAAAAATTAATCTCCTCTCTTACCTCTATAACCTTCCTTCCTCTACTACCTTACACGCTCCCTAACAACCTTACACGCTCTAACCTTACACACACGCTTATACTCCTACTATAGCTCCTAAAGTATAAGTATCCTAAGCTCCTCTTACCTTATTAGATCTGCCTCGCTGACTTGTGTAGCTGAAATACGATTAATCTGCCAAAATGCGCAAGCGCCATGCGGCTAATAAAGCTGGCAATAGCTCTAGCTCCTCCCCCCTTGCGCCTCCTTAGGCAGAGCCCACGGCTCCTGCCCAAGATACTACTGCTAAGCCTGAGGCTCCTAAGGTTGCCGACACTTCCTTGGCTCGTCTAACTTCCTCCCCAGCTGCTCTAGCAGTAGGGCTAACACCTTAAGAGCAGATTAAGCTCCTCTAGTAATAATTAGCTGTCCTTAATGCTAAGAAGTATTTGCGCGAAGCTTAAGACGCTCTCTCGTCCCTATTCCTAACTCCCGCCGCTCCTAATAATAGTGTCTCTAAGGCTCTAATTATATCTTCTACTAGCTCTCTAGTTTATTACGCGCGTCTAACCAGATCTATAATTACGACTTTTCTGGCTGCTAGCTCCTTAGTTAACAGCAGCGCTCCCTTAGAGGGAGTGCAGTTATCTAAGTCTGGTAAGCCTCTTATATCTTCTCTGCTAATCTCTAGATCCTAGGACAGGACTTTGTGGGCTCCTAGTAGCGGCAGCACCCCCTTAGTAGGTTAGGTGCGGCTATCTAGAGCTAATTGTAAGGATCTCTACCCTAGGCTAATTATTCCTAAGGCTGTTGCTCCTAAGATTGTTAGTCTAAAGATAGTTGATCTAAAGGCTTAACAATCTCTTCTAGTTTAAACTTTAAAGACTCCCTAGCCCGTAACTCCTAAGACTGTTAATCTGCAGGCTTAGTAAGCTTAACTAGTTAGCTCTTTAAATGCTCTTAAGTCTACTACGTCTAAGGTTGTTAAGCCAGAGGCTCTAAAGACTCTAACTCCGGCACCTTGTGTTACGAAAGCTCCCTTAGCTCCTGCTCCTGCTCCTACGTTTAATCCTACGCTCACGCTTAAAGAGCGTATGCGTGCTAAGATCCTAAAATCTATGTTTAGGCCCCCCTTTAGTGTTCCTTAAGTCCTAAGCTTATATAATCTTACTTTTAATAAGTTTAGGCACCTAAAGAGCAGCATGCATCTAGAGTACTAGCTGAATAATCTAAAGCCTACTACAGAAGCTCTAGTTAACAGCAGCACCCCCTTAAAGGGACAGGTGCGGTTAACTAGTGCCGCTTAACTAACTACTATCCCCGTCCTAGAGCTTAGGGGACGCAAGTTCCTGAGCACTAATCGTTCGTTCTATAGCTCCCCTTCTCTAGCTTAACTAACTCCTTCCCTGGCGGCTCCTTATAGTACGAAGATTATAAAGATTAAGCAAGAGAAGGCGGAAGCTCTTATCCCTAAGACCCCCTTAAATAACTAATTTATTCTGTTTAAGGAGATTAACTTAACTGGCCTTCCTGATGATCCAGAGGATTCCTTCTCTTCCTCTTCTGACGATAAGTCCGCCTTCGCCTAGCTCTAGAAGCAGACCTAGGCTTGAGCTGCTTAGAAGGCGCGTAAGGATGCTAAGCGTAAGCGACTAGAGCGTAAGCTCTATTAGAACAATGCGTTAAGCTCCTCTAGAGCTCTACCTCCTGCCTCTTAGGGTCTATCTTCTTCTGTTCCCGCCCCTTTAACTAATCTTAAGGCTGACCTTATCTTGGGTTTAGCCAAGTTCTATTCTAATTAGCTTAATTAAGGCTGGAACTAACCTGGATTGGAAGAGCGTGCGAAGTAGAGCGAGGAGCGTTAAGCTGCTAAGTAGGCTTAAGTTAATTGTAAGGATAGCCTCCTCGCGATTGACCTGCTTAAGCAGAAGAAGACCTAGAAGCGCAAGGCTTCCGAGCAGGCGGTCCTAGCTAAGGCAACTAAGAAGACTAAGCTGGCTGGTCAGGCTGGAGCTCTCTTGAGCTCGGCGAAGAAGAGGAAGTAGAAGCAGCCACCGGCGCCTGGAGCTTCTAATTCTGATTCTAATTCTAATCCTAAGGGCGCTTTATTGCTAACTACTAACGCTCTTAGGCGTGGTAATTAGGCAGCTTGTTAGTTTCCTCCTTGCTTTTGTTGTGTAAGGAGTGCCCTTAGTAGGCGCTCTAATAGATCTTGCTTTAATACTACTGTTGATTTAAGGCGCTGCCACCTCTGTAACTTAGGCTACTCCTGCCGTCCTGTGTATAAGCTTTCCTTCCCTTGTTTAAGAGCTTAGGCTAACCCGTGTACAGTCTAGAATACCTTATCTTTGCTTTAAAGAAGCTTCTTGCAGTCCTGCGCAACGATCTAGACAACGTAAGCTTACTTTCTATTTTAACTTGTTATAATTTTCCGCTAATTGCATGTTTATAGGCTTCTAAGATCTAGAAATGGCGCACAGTGCTTTGCGCTCTTAAGGATACTCCTCTTGCAGAGCAGCGCTAGGGATAGGACAGTCGCCTGCTTGCTAGGGCTGCCTTAGCCGACGTTTTGGCGCGCTGTGAGCGGGTTAAGGGGCTGCTTAAGGATCTGGTTAACAAGTTAGTAGAGTAGATTCTAGATCTTTCCCTAGGGGAGAGGGGTGTTCTCCCCCTGTAGCAATACACACTAAGTAACCCTCTAGGCTCTTAAGAGCGACCTTTAGGCGCTTCTCTATTACTTCTCTTCCTGTATCTCTAATTGTGCATCGTGAAGTCTTAAGAGCTCCTTAAATCTTGTAAATTTCTGTTTTAGTAGATATTTTGTAAATCTATCTGCTAGCATGTTGTTAGTTAGCAGATATATTACTTTAAAGGAGCCCTTAGCATGCTCTTAGCAGAGCTACATGTTCTGAATATTAACGTGTTAAAGGCGCGTTGTAATCCTTTTGTTTTTACTAACAACAAGCCTGATTGTTTGTTGATTATTGCAGCAGATTGTCCACGCAGTCTTAAGCTTAAGCGTAAGCTTATTAAAGAGACGCTTTAGAGCTATAGATTCTTTTAAGACATGCTCTAGGGTGATTAACTTAGCTTTAGTTGTTGAAGTAGTGATAGTTGATTGTCGCGCTGCTTTCTATATAATAAGCCCTCTAAACAGTATAATTATGTATCTATAGGATAATTATCTTGTCTTAACGTTGTCTGCGAAGGAGGCATTGCTGTATATTGTAAGCTCTGCATTATATTTCCTACTATATCTTATCCCTTTAAATCGTATGCAATAAAGATAGATAATTACCTAATTAACTACTTCTTTGTAAGCTTTTAATAGGTTAGTAAGAAAATGTAAGAGCTTTAATACAGCGTACGCAATATTAGGTCTGAGCATTATTACAGTGTATAACACTAATCTAACGCGCTCCTAATATGCCTTGATTTCCTGTTTAGAAGCTTCTCTAGTGTTCTTTAGAAGCTTAATCAATCCTAAGGGTGTTTTAGGAAAGCTTCCTAAGTCTATTAGAGCGAATTTTAACGTAACCTTCTTAATGTACGTGTTATAGACTAACGTAATTATTTAAGATAGTCTATCTCTAATTACCCTGATTCCTAGAAACTACTGTACAGCTCCTCTGTCATTAAGCTCGTATGTTAACTAGATGCCCTCTAAGATTGCTAGAGCTTCCTTCTCGTTGCTCTTGTAATACATGAGCAGAATGTTATCTACGTAGAAGAGCACTAGGAAACGTTGTTTTGTATTAAAGAACAAGCAGGGCTCCTCTTTTAATGCAGTAAGCCTAAGCTTCTAAAGTGTCTCTAAGAACTTGCAATACTAAAGAAGTAGTAAGTTGCGCAACCTATATAAGGCTTATTTAAGCCTTAGAGCCTTACTAGCTTGTTTAAATCTATCTAGGAGCTGGCAAATGACTGCTACGTCGTCTCCTAGTTAGGTATTCAGAAATGCTCCTACTATATTAAATTAGTAGATCTCTATGTTAAATTCTGCTGCGATCGCGATTGCTGTTCTAAAGGACTAAGCAGCGAGCGTTGCAGCGTATGTTAACTGCAGCGAGTTAACTGCCTAGAGATCTCCTTAAGCTACGAGTTAAGCTTTGCATTTAAGGAAGAAACCGTCTTTGTTGGTTTTGTAAGTAAATACCTACTTAAGCAGGAGCGGCTGCTGGTTATCCTGTTAATTAACTACTTGCTACGTTCCCTTCTTTAAATAAGTTTAGATCTCCTTTATAGCCGCCTCTATAAAGAGCTTTGCATATAGATGCGCCTAGAGATCCCTCTACTTTGTTAGCGCTTTCAGAAGCTTACTAATGTAAACTTAAGCCTCTGATTTTTGTGCTAGTTTCGTGTGTAGAGCAGCGGCCACGACAGCGTGCATTATTGTAAGCTCCTTGCTCTACAGGTAGGAATATTCTCCCTAGAAGTAAGTTTCTATAAATTTAAGGATCTTTGCATCTGTAATTGCGAGAGCATGTACTCCTTTACCTCCTCTACCCCTAAGCTTATTATCAGGGTCCTGTCCGCAAGTCCTCTAGCTTACGCGAGTAGCGGGACTATAGATCTTTCTTTAATAAGTGCGCTTAGTAGGTATTATTTTATCTGCTTTGTCTAACGCTTTAGAAGTCGTAAGCTTAGGTCAAGCAGCAGGGGTTAAGTTAGGATTATCCTACTTATTAGAAATTATTTCCTATAATTGCGGCGAATCTGCTTCTTTAGTTAAGTGCACTTCCTAAGAATCGCCTGTTTAATTGTCTGGCTCTACTAGAGCGGGGCCAGCTTTACTAGGGACTCCTGGCTTAGGAGTCCCTTCTAGTAATAGGAGCCCTATGTAATGTTTCCTTAGCTCTACGCGAGTTCTCTGCGACGTGCTGGCCAGGCTCGTCGTTTGCGCAGCTGTCACTTCCTGTTCTACTGTATTATCTAGCTGGCCAGCCTGACGCTTAGTGTCTTTAGAAATAGCAACCCTAGGCTCTTGCCTAGAGTGTATTAGAAGATCTATGGTGCTCGTTCGCTTATGCAACTACACAGGCACTAGCTTAAAAGCTTTGCCTGGATCTCTAATATTATCTAGTTTAAGTACATGAATAATTCTAAGCGCTTCTTCCTTAGATAGCTCTTCGTCCTTCCTCTTATAGAAGCGGGTCTTATTAAATGTCACATTACGTGTCGTGATTACTTAATTAAGCGCTGGGATCTATACTTAGTATAGATTAGAAGCTTTGTATCTAACTAAATATCTAATATGTCCTCTTAGGGTAATCTTAAATCCCTGTTTGTTGCGTCTAGCTGCGCGCTCCCTATTCAAAGGGTAAGCGCGACACCTATACGCATATATGCCGCTCTAATCTAGCTATAGATTAGCTGTAGCACTTCTTACATGCTCTGGCTCGTACTATTAAAAATATTAGCGACACTACTTGTCTAATACCTTGTTTAGTAATCTTATGTTGTAAGCGTGCGATAGGCTTATGTTATAGAGCCACACTACTGCGTTAACTACCTCTGGCTAGAGCTTCTTAGGCAAATTTGCGCTAATCCGCATCTTTATAGCCTTCGTGATTATCTCTTGCCCTGCTCTCTTGGCTCTACTATTAGGTTTATAAGTATACGGGGGAGAGCTTTTAATCTCTATGCTGTAATCCTCTGCCTACTTCTAGTATTTGGATTTTCTGTGCTAAGGGAGCGTTGCAGTATTATTGTCTTGTCTAACTTTAATAATTCTAAGCTTATATCTTACCTAGACAAAGCTCTAGAATCTCTCTACGTTTTGCATAATTTCTAGAAGCGATTTTGTTTAGAGATTCCTCGTGTAGATCTTCCTACTGTATTCTTCTTTAAGTAGGAAGATCTACTGTTCCCTTATTATCCCCGCAGGCATGTTAAAAAGATCCTACGCGACTCTCTAATACAGTTAAGGTAATCTCTCCTTTAGTCTTTAAGAGATTACTTGCTTTGCATAAGTCGTAGCGCAATGTTCGCATTAATTCCTTAGGGTTCCTTTAATCTAAATATTCCTGGCTCTTTTAACAAGTGCTTGTAAAGCTTGTAGACTAAGGTAGCCTGCTCTTGCATGCTATAGATCCTCTAAGTCCTCGCGTAGATAAGTTGTCTATAATTATTATTTATTACGCGAGGGGATTACGCTTATAGATAATAGATAAAAGGTAAGAGGCTTGTATTTAATAAAGGTAAGGTTGTGTTTGCGCAATAGAGTAATAAGTACAACGCTTAATCCTAAGCTCCCTACGCGCATTATATTATCTAAACCTAAATACTACACACCCTTCTGCTAAAGACAAGCTTCTAAAACAATATTAATATAGAATCCCTCTACTACGGCAACGTCCGTAAGCGTAAGATCTTCTGACTTAGGTCCCTTAGATCTATAGAACACTCCTTTAATAACGTGAGTGCCTATTCCTATAATTAGGAAGGCTTGCGTACTAGCCTTAACACACTTCATGCCTTAGGCCTTCTTAAATAATCTAGGGATAAGCAGATCTATGCTGTTGACGAGATAGATTGCAGCTCTATTATCTAGTATAGTGCTCTTAGAGAGCGGGTAAGCGTTAAAATCTATAGTAGAGTACACCCCTAATCTCGCAGTGTCTTCTATTAAGAGCATTAGGTTAATAAGAGCTGCGGTAATACTACTAGGGAATTCTAATCTTTTTTAATTGTTGTTAGCTAGAGCGCTTTGGCCCTTCTTACTAAGCGCGGTCCGGAGCGCGGCGTACTTTAGCTTGGCGAGCCTGGCAAGAATTGCCTTCTTCTAGTAATTGTCTAATTGAAATAGGCCCCTAGTTACAGCTGATTTGAGCATTCTGCAGTCGTTGGCAGGCCATAGATAGATCTAGGTAGTACGGCAGGGGCACTTATTTGGTTTTGCTAAGCTTGGCTTCTTTTCTGCCTTTTGTAGCTAAGCATTTAGCTATTTTGCTAAGCTCCCTCTGAAGGTTGCGAAGATCCTAGGGTTTCCGGCTAGCGTTTGGACTTCTTAATCCTAAAGGAGCAGTAAAAAAACTTTGCTAAACTAAATAATTATTAGTAGGGAGCTCGTTCCTCTAAACACTAAGTTGTGAATAATCTACTAGAGCTGCCTTTGCGCCTATTCTGGTGCGATCTTTACTGCTAACGCATTCAGAAAATCTTTAACTGCGAGCTGCCCTTTAACGTCTTTAAGTTTGTAATTTTTTGCCTTCTGGTAGAGGTTACTCTACTTACGATACTAGGTTATTGGATCTACTATGCTGCGTTTTGCGAGATTAAGGTGCGTACGATACTGCGCTCAAACGACATTCTTAGAGCTCGTGTCTATAGGAGTAAGCTCTGCCTGGAGATATTAGATAAGCGCTTAAAGAGTTGTCTTATTCTGCTTAACTATTTCTATTATTGCTGGGCGCAGGATCTTGCGGTCTACTGTCGCATTAATCTAGTTTGACAGTTGCTGGTGGAGTGCTATGTTGTTCGTATGCTCGCGCGATAGAGCTTGGTACTCCTAGAGCGCCCTAGTGTATCTATCCTTCTCTTCCGCCTTTGCATTACTAGCTGGAAGCTCTAGACAATTAGGAATTATCCCCGTGAATAGTTTAGCGTCTTTTTTTTTAGGATTAATCTAATTCTAAATTCCTTTTTGCGTTGCATAGAATTAGAGCTCTACAAACTAGTATAGCTAACTAGAATGATTGCGGAGCTGCGTCTTGCTAACTAGGAGTGCTTTAGTTATAGTTAAGAGATTAATAGATTGCGGTAGAGGTAGTTGGAAGCGTTGTTAGGAGGGAGGGGGTAGTGTAAAGCTTTGTTGAGAAAATTTTTAGTAGTTAAAAAATAAGATTTAGAGCAGCTGAATAAACTTTTCTAGCTCTTTAAGTTGCATAGGGAGAAACTATCTGTGTTCTTAAAGCGCTGGGCTTATAACTATAGAGGTAGAATTAAGCTAGGAAAGTACGTTTATATAATTAAGTTGTAAAAGAGTATTAATTAGTAACTATCTAATACTATGTAACAAATAAGATTATATACCGCTCTATTAGAGCAGAAGAACGTCTGTCCGAAGATCTACAGGATCACGAACTATCAGGTAAGCTCCAGATAGTCACCTGACCTTAGTAAGCTATTAAGCTTGCCTGGAGCAACGCGCAGATTAGATGAGCATGAGCACTATACGCGACATCTTATTAAGACCCTAATAATTAATATAAAGCCTTAAGCTGCTATCTTCCTTCTTTATAAAAAGGATAGGTGCCCCTACTAGGGATCTTAATCTCTTAATAAACCCCTTATAGAGGTATTTATAGATATAGGTCCTTAGAACGCCTAATTTATGTGCTAACAGGTTGTACAGCAGTTAATAGGGCAGAGATTTACCTTCTTTAAGTTTAATCTCTAGATCTTAGGGTCTATAGGCTAGAAGTCTGTTTAATTCCTCTACTAACCCTAGGTCCTTATACTCTTTATATTCTAGAGGACAAGTAGCAGTCTTTAACCTATAATAGGGCAAAATATTAACTAAACTAACTATACAGGCATACATATTATTCCTGTAGGTTCTTATAGTTCTATTAAACTCTTTTGCCGTTTTAAGGCTAACCTTAGAGTGCAACGTCTTCTTTTTATCCTTTATTCCTTTAAAGAATATGCGCTAGCTAATATAACTCAGCTTTAGATTATGCGCATTAATCTAGGGCAGCCCTAGGTATATTAGATACTATTTAAGGTCTGTTATAATAAAAGGGATAGTGTGTACTTGTTTCTTCCCTCTACTATTAGTTATAGTAACGTCTGCAGCTGTTATTCTATACACTGTTATACTTATACTATTAGCAGTCTCTGCTATTAGCTTAGATAGTAGTGTAATTAGGAGATTATATTCTTTTATAAATTAAGCAGATATAAGATTTAATTATAATGCTCTATCTATTAACGCTTCTAAGCCCTTAGTAACCCTAAGCGCAACTCTAACTATTAACATACGCGTTAGTTTAGGAAATAAGGCGTTATGCAGTGTTCCCTAGTTACTAAGTTCCTTTTTAACTCTAATATAGGCAGCTAGGTAGGGAACTAGGTCCCTAATTACCCTTTAGCTTTTCCTAACCCTCTTTTAGTACTTTTGCCTTCTCTATTATCTCCTTAAGAATAATCTTGCGCGAAATACCCTTCCTTACTGTATTTATAGTAGGTAAGTTTAGATTTATCTAACGTAGACCTTTTTGCGCTAGATTAGGCCTTTTTAGGCTAACTACTGCCTTTGCTACTAAGGCGGGGTCTCTTAGCTAGTTTTAGGGACCCTGCATCCCCTTATATATTATTAGTAGGGCGCTAACGCTTTCTATTACAGCTCTTCCCCTTCTCTAAGCTTTTAGCCCCCTTATTACTAGTTTAACGTCTACTAATAACGTTTGCCTGTTCCTCTACCTGTGCTAGCGTAGATTGCGTATCTATAGGCAGGAGCATTAGGTCTTTAGTAATAGAATCTAAAAGTAATCTAATATATTCTATTACCTAGAGTTCCTAGGAGTTCTAACCTAGTTTAGTCTAAAAAGGTCTAAGAAAGTTAAGAAGTTCTGTTAGAGACTAATTTTTCTTCTGTTTACACTCTTTAATAGAGATATAAGCATTTTACATCCTTTCCTAGCAAGTTCCTAATAAATTAAGCATTATGTCCTTTAAATAGGACTAAGTAGGAGTCTAGAATAGATTAAGGGCTCTTTTCTTATCTCTGTGTGTTAACTATAGGGTCTTTAGTGTCTCTAACACATATCTTACTCTAAAATTAACTCTCTGTGTCTTATTTATAAACTTACAAGGTAACTAAACAAAATAGTACTTATAATCCTATTCCTATTAGTTATAGTCTAACCTATTCTTCTTCCTAAAGACATAAGGTAGCTCTAGCCTAGGCAACGCAGCTTATAATCCTATAGATTCTAATACTACTTCCCCTTCTCTATCTAACTTTAATAAGTTAAATAAGGTTAGGTCTCTGTTATTATAAGCCTCCTTAGCTTCCTTTAGAAGCTTTAACTTCTAGTTCTCTTTAGTTCTTCTAGCCTATTATAGTATGTCTGCAGCTTCCTAAGCTAAAGTAGTTGCATTACTGCTATTCTAGGCTAATAAGGGCTATTAAGGTTGTTAACTACCTCTAGTGTTTAGTTAACTGCCCCTAGGGCCCTAAACGCGTAGAGGTAGCTAACCTAGTTGTCCTACAGGGTTAAAGACCCTAGGGTAAGGTGCCTAGGCATCTTCTAACCCTTAGAATGCTAATCTAGAAGGTAACTACAGGTTAGAGGGCAAAGCATCTAGGCCTAGCGTTAAGCCAGCTAGTGCCTCCCTTAGATCCCTTAGATCTAGCAACAGGTCCGCAGGTATCTTAAATCCCTCTAGTAACTCTATCTATAATATTATAGATTCCTCTCTGCCTTATTAAGGGGAGCCTAAAGCCCCCGTTAGTAAGGCAGGTGCGTTATTACGCACGCCTTCTGCAGCAGCGTTAGGTTAGGTAGGATTTCTAGACATTGTATAATCTAGTAACTAGTTACCTTTAACGTAGTTAGAAGGGAGAGCAATTTAAATATAAGGCAGTTACTTAGGCAAGTAGTTAATAATTAGGTAATAGAGATAGAAGAGATAGTATTACGGGATAGATAGTTAGAACTAGTCTAACATAGATAAGACGAATTGCTAGTAAGCCTAGCTTACACTAATTCAGGAATATATACCTGATTCTACGTAACTCTTAGCCTACGTAATCTACTAACACTAACCCTAGGTCCTTCTGTCCCCTAGGGCCTTATAGTTATTAGGATATAGTCTACGCGCTAGAGGTTAAGGTTAATAATATATTATGTAAAACGCGTAGATACAGTAACCTAACGCAATAAATTATTAATTATATAAAGTAGAATAACTAAACAGGCGTTAGTAAGTTAATTACTATATAGTAGGTATTAATACAGCGTTATTATTATATAAAAACAGGGTAGCGTAGGTTAACTTATAGTAAAAATACTATGCCTTTGCGTAATAATTATATAATAATTACCTTATTGCTTTTTACGCTCCTGTATATGCTCTTTATACTCCTATATATGCTCCTATATACGCTCCTATATAAAGTCCTAATCCTCCTTTATAAGGCCTTTATATTAGTAGCGCTATTAATTTGCGGCTCCTTATAGTGCTAATAGCTCTATAGGCGTCCTATCTAAATAGTTTATTTATACGTCTATTATTATCCT
Organism: Pleomassaria siparia CBS 279.74; assembly: GCA_010093715.1. Classification (NCBI taxonomy): domain Eukaryota; kingdom Fungi; phylum Ascomycota; class Dothideomycetes; order Pleosporales; family Pleomassariaceae; genus Pleomassaria; species Pleomassaria siparia. Next base: position 182,677 of record MU005768.1, on the reverse strand, counting down.
AGAAATAAAAGGGTCTTATAGTTAATTAATATTAAAGTTGTACTCCTTATAGGCTGTGTAAAATATCTCTATAATTAGGTCTTCTAGCTAAGGTAAGAGGTGTAACTAATATTAAAAAAAGTAATAGGTATGCCTTTCTATCTCCTTATAAGCCTTAAACGCAATAGGTGCCTATTACGTAGGCGTAGGATCTTAAGTAGGTACGTAAGGATTTGCGGGAGGGAGATATAATTACAGAGGAGCCTATTAATAATAGGGCAAAGTAGAGGTAGATTATTAATTAAGTAATTAAAGCTCCTATAATATCTGCTGTTAGATATTAGTTAGATTTCTGCCTGCGCCTACGCCTTCTCCGCAATCCTTATTAATATTACCTCTTCTACTACCTTGTTTCCGCGCCTCTACCGCGCGTTAATCCTTATATTAAACTAACGCAAGTTCTATATAAGTTAACAGCCTCTTAGCTATATACTAATTTTCTGTAATATCTGCTACCTACATTATAAGAATTTAGCTATTAACGTAGTAGTAATTATCTCTTTATACTAGAAGGCCTAGCGTACGCGCTACCTAGCAGGTTTCTTTATAGTAAGGGCATATAGGCGTGTTATAGAGATTTAAATCTCTAATAGTAAGTATAGGGCCTTCTGCAGCAACTTCTAATTATATAACGTTAGCTAATCTGTATTTAAGTATAGCTATTATAATTATAGCGCAAGGGTAAGCTAGAGTAATAACGCTACTATAAGATTATTAAGTTAATATTAGTAGTTCCCCTATAAGTATAAGGTTAATATTAATATAAATTAGCAGCTAGCTAGATTCCTTAAATAACTAATACGCTAGATTAATTACCTTTATCTACCTATACTTATCTCCCCTCTTTAAATACTAAATTAGCTGCTGCTGTTTATTTTACTTTATATTATATATAGTTGCAGTAATAATATTTAAAATAACGCGCTAAGGGCGTTAGTTATCTATTACCTTATTTACCTACCCCTAGAGGTCCTACCTACTAAGGATAGTAATTAGATATTATAACTCTATATTAAACGCGTTATAGATAGGATTTTTCTCTATATTACCTTAGCAGGCGCGCTACTAAACGTTTATAATTAGATTCTTAGGTAATAGTAATAATATCCTTAATATCCTTAATTTTAAACGTTTAGCTAACTTCTTAGCACTAGAATTGTGTATATCCTCCTCCTCCTCCTCTTCTTCCTCCTCCTTATTCTTATCCTTATCCTTATCCTTATCCTCTATATTAACTATCCTACCTAACGCGCCTATAAGCCCTAGAAGCTCCTTACCTATATTATTAGCCTCTAGATTTAGATCCTTTACGTTAATAACCCTAGCGTTATTCTTATTATCTCCTTTACTTAGCATAAATAGAGACTCTGCCTAGGCGTTAGTAGCAAGCTAAGTAGCTCTAAATGTAATAGGCAAGGCTATAGTAGCCCTTAGACTCTGCCCTTAGAAGTATAACTTAGATTTACATATTAGATAGATTATAGACCCTTAGGAGCTTAGGATAGAGATATAATTATCTAGACTTAGGTAGAAGCTTACTTAGCATGTATATATATATTCTGTAGCTTAGAGCGTTACTCCGCTCTTTATTAAATCTTAAGTATTCTTTTTAGACTTTAAGCTCCCTAAGCTTAACCCCTTACATAGATTTAATTAACTAACACCCTATACTAATAACAAAGGTTGCTTAGTATAATTCCTACTAATAATAGCGCAGAACGTAAATAATTAGGAGCTCCTTAGTAAGGCCTTATAACTAAGAAGAGAAGGAACCTTACAGGAGGACATTAGTTTATAACTAAGGGCGTACCTTACTTAGAGAGAAATTCTAGCTAACAAAGTAATAATTAAACTTGCCTTACTTAATAAAATCCTTTAACTTAATAAGGAATAGAGAACCCTTAATAGAGAAGGACCTGCTAACATTAATACTAAAGCTAGGATAGAGAGAATTAAAGAACTAGTCGCAGCTATGTTAGTAGCTCTTAGGACTCTTACTTAGTCCCTGCTAACTCCCTTAGCAACACCTCTAACAGCAGCCCTACTCTTATCTACAGACCTAATAACTAGAGCAGCATTTAGGAAGCTTAAGATACTAGACCTAGCATTCTTTAGTAGGGATTAATTAGACTACCTTAGATAGAAAATCTAGATAAAGAATAAGCTCTAGAGCAATGCTAAGCTAATTAGGTACCTAGTAGACTATATATTTAGCTAATTAGAGGGAACTACAGTATAGATTATAATCTCCTAGGTTAACTATAATAAAAATAGTACTGCAGAAGAATTTTAGAAATTTCTAGACAGATAATTTACTAACTTATTAGCTAAGGAAAAGGCCCGCAACAAACTTATGCAGCTCTACTAGCAGAGTAAGGTTTCCCTAGCATAATTTAACTTAGAGTTTATGCAGCTAGCGTTTAAAGCTAAGGAAGAAGAAAACTACGCATTACTAAAGAGCTATTACCTCTTAGTAATATAACTAGACCTTACTAATAGGATAGTTACTATAGAATTACTAGACAGCTGCACAATCTAGGAAATGCAGGCCTAAGTTCTCTAGATTAAAGAGAATATATATTAGAATAAGGTAAATTATAGGGGCTTAGTCTAACCTGCGAGGGAAGGATATGCCTAGAACATAGATTAGGAACCTATAAAAGCTTATAGCTCTTAACCTAAGAAAGCTAGGAAGTAATAAGCAGAGTAGGTATTAAAAGAAGAACGCGCAAAGCGTAGAAAGGATAGCAACTGCCTCTATTATAGTAAGAAAGGATACTTCTAGTCTAAATGTAAGTTAACTCTAGCTAAGAGGCCTACTAGAGCAAGATCTAGACAAAGTAATAATGCTAAGAATAAGGCTAAAGGTTTAGCTAAGGAGTTTTCTAATAATTATTTAGAAAACTAGTTTCTCCT
>MU005768.1:38250-164098 GCA_010093715.1 Pleomassaria siparia CBS 279.74 | reverse complement strand
TTTAAGACCTCTCCTCTAAAGCCTATAATTAACTTCTCTCTCTTTAACTTAGTGCGCTGTATATCGTTGTCCCGGACAAATTAATTAGAGATAGACCTATAGCACAAGCAACTAGTGTTAATTAGTGTTAAAGCAAAACTTTCTCTATTAATAAGTGAGTGTACTGTGATTAGGCTACTATCTAGCCAACTCCGTTGAAACCTCTTAAACTCCTTCTGAGTTAATTCTGTCCGGGCCTTCTTATTTCTCTCCCGACGGCGACTATTGCCAGGAGAAACTAGTTTTCCAAATAATTATTAGAAAACTCCTTAGCTAAACCTTTAGCCTTATTCTTGGCATTATCACTTCGTCCAGATCTTGCTCTAGTGGGCCTCTCAGCCAGAGTCAACTTACATTTAGACTGGAAGTGTTCTTTCTTACCGCAACAGAGGCAGTTGCTATCCTTTCTGCGCTTTGCGCGTTCTTCTTTTAATACCTACTCTGCTTGTTGCTTCCTAGCTTTCTTAGGTTAAGAGCTATAAGCTTTCGTAGGTTCCTAATCTATGTTCTGGGCATATCCTTCCTTTGCAGGTTAGACTAAGCCCCTGTAATTCACCTTATTCTAATACATATTCTCTTTAATCTAGAGAACTCAGGCCTGCATTTCCTGGATTGTGCAGCTGTCTAGTAATTCCACAGTAACTATCCTATTAGTAAGGTCTAGTTATATTACTAAGAGGTAACGGCTCTTTAGTAATGCGTAGTTTTCTTCTTCCTTAGCTTTAAACGCCAGCCGCATGAACTCTAAGTTAAATCGTGCTAGGGAAACCTTGCTCTGCTGGCGGAGCTGCATAAGTTTGTTACAGGCCTTTTCCTTAGCTAATAAGTTAGCAAATTATCTGTCTAGAAATTCCTAAAATTCTTCTGCGGTGCTGTTCTTATTGCAGTTAACCTAGGAGATTGCAATCCGTGCTGCAGTTCCCTCTAATTAGCCAAACATATAGTCCGCTAGGTACCTAATTAGCTCAGCATCGCTCTGGAGCTTGTTCTTTATCTAGATTTTCTATCTAAGGTAATCTGATTAATCCCTACTAAAGGATGCTAGGTCTAGTGTCTTAAGCTTCCTGAATAATGCTCTAGTTGTCAGGTCTGCGGATGAGAGTAGGGCCGCTGTCGGAGGTGTCGCTAAGGGAGTTGGCAGGGACTGAGTGAGAGTCCTAAGAGCTGCTGACATGGCTGCGACTAGTTCTTTAATTCTCTCTATCCTGGCTTTAGTGTTAATGTTAGCAGGTCCTTCTCTATTAAGGGTTCTCTATTCCTCGTTGAGTTAAAGGATTTCGTTAAGTAAGGCGAGTTTAATTGTTACTTCGTTAGCTAGAATTTCTCTCTAAGTAAGGTACGCCCTTAGTTGTGAACTAATGTCCTCCTGCGAGGATCCTTCTCTTCTTAGTTGCAAGGCCTTGCTAAGGAGCTCCTAATTATTCACGTTCTGCGCTATTGTTAGTAGGAATTGTACTAAGCAACCTTTGTTGTTAGTACGGGGTGTTAGTTAATTAAATCTATGTAAGGGGCTGAGCTTGAGGAGCTTGTGGTCCAAAAAGAATACTTAAGATTTAATAAAGAGCGGAGTAACGCTCTAAGCTACGGAATATATATATACATGCTAAGTAAGCTTCCACCTAAGTCCGGACGATTATATCTCCGTCCCAAGCTCCTAAGGGAGTCCAGACGATTGTATCTCCGTCCTAAGCTCCTAAGGGCCTGCGATCTATCTGATATGTAAATCTGAGTTATGCTTCTAAGGGCAGAGTCCGAGGGCTACTATAGCCTTGCCCATCACATTAGCAGGGACTAAGTAAGAGTCCTAAGAGCTGCTAACATAGCTGCGACTAGTTCTTTAATTCTCTCTATTCTAGCTTTAGTGTTAATGTTAGCAGGTCCTTCTCTATTAAGGGTTCTCTATTCCTTGTTAAGTTAGAGGATTTTGTTAAGTAAGGTAAGTTTAATTATTACTTTATTAGCTAGAATTTCTCTCTAAGTAAGGTACGCCCTTAGTTATAAACTAATATCCTCCTGCAAGGTTCCTTCTCTTCTTAGTTATAAGGCCTTACTAAGGAGCTCTTAATTATTTACGTTCTGCGCTATTATTAGTAGGAATTATACTAAGCAACCTTTATTATTAGTATAGGGTGTTAGTTAATTAAATCTATGTAAGGGGCTGAGCTCAAGGAGCTTAAGGTCTAAAAAGAATAGTTAAGATTTAATAAAGAGCGGAGTAACGCTCTAAGCTACAGAATATATATGTACATGCTAAGTAAGCTTCTACCTAAGACTAGATAATTATATCTCCGTCCTAAGCTTCTAAGAGTCTATAATCTATCTAATATATAAATCTAAGTTATGCTTCTAAGGGCAGAGTCCGAGGGCTACTATAGCCTTGCCTATTACATAGGGGCACTCTCTCTTAGAGGGATAAAGACGGGAAACTTTAGACTATAGCGTATTTCTTAGCTAAAAACAACCCTACTAAGGTAAACTACTCTATCTATAATAAGGAACTTCTAGCAGTAATTAAGTATGCAGAAGAATAGCACAGTAAGCTTAGAGCTGTTAAGCACGTGTTAGTAATTACTAATTACAAGAACCTCCTCTACTTTACAACCTTACAAAAGCTTAGTAAGCAGCATATCTAATAGTCTAATATCCTAAGTAGTATTAACTTAACCTTTAAATATTAACCTAGTATAGAGAATAGCAGAGCTAATGCTCTCTCTTAAAGAGAACAAGACCTCCTAAAAGACTTAGAAAATAAGAGAGTAAAATTAAGGCACTTCTAGCTACTAACACTAGTAGGTCTAGACAGGGATAGCTAGGGGATAAGAGACCTAAGGGCGTCCTTAGCCCTAGCAATTAGAATACTTAGTACTAGAGGGTTCTTAAAGAATAAGGGACTACTAGTCTAACTAGCTAAAGAACTTACCCTAGAGGAAATATAGTTAGGTATAGAAGAAATAGATAAAGTCTATTAATAAGCTATAGAAGCTGTTAAGAGCAGGGCTTGTAAGTTCCTACCTAAGCTAAAACTTAGCACATCTCTTATAGAATGCAAGCTAGATTACTAAGGAAGATTATTATTTAGGGACTAGAGATAGGTCTCTAACCTCCTAGAGTTATAGATAAAGCTAATAGATAAGGCGCACAGCTCTCTTAGTATAGGGCACCTAGGCAGAGAAGGGACGTATAAGATCCTTACTAGGGACTTCTTCTAGCTAGCTATATTAAATGCTATAAGGACGTATATCTAGAACTACAACGTCTATAGAAGAATAAAGCTATAGAGAGAACTAAAGCAGGGACTACTAAAACTACTACCCCTCTCTAAGAGGATATAGAAAGAGATATCTATAGACTTTATTATTAGCCTTCCTCTAAGCAAAGGGAACCGCAACCTTATAGTTATTATAGACTAGCTAAGTAAGGGTATTATACTAATCCCTTTACTAGACCTTAGGATTAAGATAGTAATAAAAGCCTTCCTAGAGAGAGTAGTAGCCTACTACTAGATTCTAGACGCGATAGTATTAGACTAAGGATTGCAGTTTATTAGTAACTTCTAGTTAGAGCTATGCTAACTGCTTTAGATCTAATAATAACTTTTAACAGCATTCTATTAGTAAACAGACAGTTTAACAGAGAGAATAAACTTAGTAATTAAAGCATACCTAAGAGCGTTTGTAAACTAGAGCTAATTAGACTAGGCGCTAAATTACCTAATAGCCTAGATTACAATATGCAGACAGAATGTAACGTCTACTAGAGTAAGCCCTTTCTTCCTATAACATAGTTATAATATTAAACTAATAAACCTAGATAAGGAAGAGTAGGCCTAGGACTGCTACTAGAGCGCGTTTAACCTAGAGGCAGTAGCTAGAGCTATAGTAGAGAAATTTAAGGCTACCTTTAAGATAGTGTAGTTAAACATAGCGGTCGCTTAGCAAGAATAAGAGTAATAAGCAAACTAGCATTAATAAGAAGCTCTAGTACTTAAGGAGGGAGATAAGGTATAGCTCTAATACAGAGAATAGTTGTTAAATAGTTATCTAAGCAAGAAGCTAGATTAGAAGAATAGGAAGTTTACTGTAAAGAGGCTAATTAGGAGCTACAACGTTAAGCTAGATATTCCGCCTAGTATTTACCTAGTATTCTATATTAATTAAATTAGGTTAGCTCTAAATAACTACCTCCTAGGGCAAACCTTAGATAACTAGCAGCCTAAAGCTATAGTAATTAACAGCAAAGAGAAATAGAGAGTAGACGAGATCTAAGCTAAAAGGCGCAGGAAGATTAGCCGCAGAAGCAGGCTTAAATACTAGGTAAAGTAGGTAGGGTATGCAAACCCTACCTAGGAACCTAAGGTAAACGTTAGCAACTTAGAAGCATTAATAAATTAGCTTAACTTCTTAGCACTGCACTGCTTAGAAATAGGCACCTTACTAGATAGGTTTTAGTAGGAGCCTTTAGAGAAGTAGTTACGTAATAGGCGATATCCTTGCTGTAAAAATAGAGATAGGTAGTATTATGTTATAAGGAGGGTATATAACTAGCTCGCAGCTAATGTAGTATAGGAGGTTACTGAGGAAGGGGAGATGGCTGTCGGGTGCCAAAAGAATGTGTCTTCATATTCAAAGGCAAAAGGTCGATTCCTGATCGAAAACCAAGGGGAAACCAACAGGTAGAAATGAATCAAAAGATCTGAAGAAGAATCACCGAGTTCCCTTTAGAAAGCAAGAAAGATTGTGGGCAAAAATTATATATTCTGTAATAACTGTCTTGACTGCCAGAGGTGTTTTCCACCTCCTGGCAGCGTTTTTCTATTTTTCTGTGTATGTTGTCTGAGGATCTGTTAAAGATGCCCCTCCCTAGGTGCCCCTCCTTTCTAAATAGGAAGTTACCTTCTACTACTCTATAAATTCCTCCCTAGCTTTATTAGTCGCCCCCTAACTAATATCTTAAAATATTAAAAACGCCTAACAAATAAAAAGTGTTAATATAAGAGAGTAAGTAGAAAGAAAAAGGGGGAAACTAATAAAGACAGAGATCCTCTAACTTAATTGCTATCTAAACCTTCCTCTAAGCTCTTAGCCGCCTAGGAAGCAATCTCCTTATTACCTTAAGATTCCTCCTATCTATCTTTAGGTTTAGCTATGTAGATCTAGGATAGTTTAGTAAATGCATCGGCCTTAGTCTCTTTTCCTAATTCTTCTCCTAGCTTAGGAACGTAGTTGCCTCCTGTCTTAAAAAAGGACCTATCTCTATAGGCAAGCTGCTTATAGGCCTTAACTAATTCCTACGAGTTAAGAATATACTTAGTAACTTCCTTGCGTTAAGCATTAATAAATTCCTAATAAGACTTCTTAGTTATATTAATATTAAACAGAGTAGCGAGCTTATAGAGAACAGGGGGTAAGTTCTATTAAACTTAGCAGTAAATAGCCTTTAATATATAGGAGTTAAACACTAGGGGAATTACTACTAGAAATGCTATAGAAATACCTCTATATTTGTTTAGCTAACTAGAGGGAGAAGTAGGTCCTAGAAGTAGATTATAGTAGGCTTTAGCTAACTTAGCATAGGTGCCTATAGGTAGGTGTTCTATTATCTTTATGTTATCTTAAACTTAAACAAACTAAGGAAGCATTATTTGCTGCAGGTAAGTAGAAGGTCCTGTAGATCTATATAGAAGTCAGGGATTAGAGATTTAGACTTCCCTAGCCTTACACATAATATCTACCTACTAAACTTTAGGTCTAATAATATCCTAGGCTTCTTTAGAGAAGTTAATTACATTATCCTATACTTAAATATTACGTCCTTTAGTTAATCCTTTCTTTTTACGCTACTATTAATATTCTGTAAGTTTTTTATGCATGCCTTCTAGAATAATTATGCAGCTCTTTAAATTCTTATTATCCTAGGAGACACTGCCTTAGATTATCTCTATTCTATAACTGTAGTAGACTGCGTTCTTAATATTTAGATTAATGTGTTTAAACTGTGTCTAGGTGCCTAGCTTAGCTATCTTTGTATAATATGAATACAAGATTAGTTAAACTTATTCTTACAGCATAGCATAGAGAGTCTAGTAGTAGATGTTACCCCGTACTAGTTGCTATCCCAGCAAGTAATATTAAATACGGCCCTATCCCTAGTTAGATCCTCTGTTAGGCAGGCGGTAATAGTAGTCGTACATCTTGTATTTAGTATTAATTACCTCTATAAGCTTAGGATTCTTAGTAACCTATAAAAATACGTCCTTAGTAATATTACTAGTATCCTAGAAGGTGGCATAGTTGCCTTCTAAATTAAGCACCTTCTAAATATTCTTAAAGTTAATTAATAGCTGCATAACTTAGGGTGCGAATTAATAGCTAAGTAATTTATCTAAGGCTTAGATACCTTACTAGGAAGGTTTAAATAAGAGGTAGGTCTTCTTATTAGCTATTATGTCTCTAATCTTGCTCTTATTAAAGTAATATGTAAAAAGAAGCTTATTTAGCTAGGGGTATGTAACACCTTAAGTAGTAAGACCTAGCTAGCTAGTAATAATCTTAGAGTAGTTATAGCACACATGTTAACTATTCTTGTTACCCTTTAATAATACGTACTACTTATCTAGAAGAGGTATAGTTTAGGTATTAGTTGCGTTTCTAGGTCTAATCTTAACTATAGCGTTAAAGAAATCTTATTCTTTATAGTTGCATTTGCATAGTTGTTTAGGGTTAGATATATAGGCTAGAACTTCTAGTTCTATGTTATTATAGAACTTAGAGTTCTTATTTAAGTCTTCTAGGATAATAACTTTCTTTACTGCTCTAGCTAGAACTAGGCGCTAGTTATTTAAATTTTAAGCTGCCTTTATTACCTTAGCTAAAGCAGTTACTTGTGCTAGAACTAGTTAAGGCATAGCCCTAGTAGGAACAGCACTAGATATAAGAGCTTTAATTACCTAATTTATGCTTCCTATAGTAGTCTGCAGAACTATATAATAAAGGGTAGTATCTATTAGTAATCTGCGCCTAAAGGGTAAATAGTAGATAGAGGCGGAGACGGTAATTATGTTTCCGTAAGTTCGTCCTACTACTACATTCTGCTAAGTCTCTATCCTATGCATAGGCAAAGATCCTCTAGGGGTCCTTAATAGAGAAGGGGTAGAGCTTAGTAGTAAGGCAGTAAGTGTTCCTAAGCAGACTCGCATGTAGCCTTGTTATTGCAGGCTTATCCTAGCCCTAATTAATCTAGGAATAGCGTTTAGAACTAGGAATCTAGTAGGCTTATAGAAGACGTAGTTATTCTCTTTAAGCTATTCCAGAGGCACTGTTTGCTTGCCTATGCCCTCTAGTAGCTAATCTATCTTCTTAGCAGTAGGTATCTATTATTCTTGCATTGCTAGATTCCTCTATTATCCCCTATAGGTATAGTATCTGTTAATAACCTAAGTTAGAATTTTTGCTGCCTTATTATGTGTATTAAATTAGTTCTGTAATTTCCTGCACAGGTTCTAGGCTTTACTAAAGTTAGCTCTATTAATATTAGGGTCTGCTTGTTGCCCCTAGCTACGCTTAATTCGTCGCTAGTAGAACATAATATTAACAATTAGAGCTACCTCTTCCGCAGGCAGTTAGTTAGCAATGTATTTAATTTAAGTAAGTAATGTTTTACTAATCTAGAGGGCTAGGGAGAATAGCAGAATTACTTTATCCCTAAACTCTATTCCCTACTTAGCTATAATCTTATCTTGTAGGGCTAAGATCTATTTTACTGCAGTTTCTTTAAACTTATCTACTTTCTTTATGTATGCGTAGTCTTCTTCCTATTGTTTAATTCCCCTATATACTATTATAGCTTCTCTATTCTTTTAGGCGTATTAAGTAAGAGTAGTTATAAGGCATACTTAGTTAGTTAGGTAGGCGTACATGCTGGCTAGCGTTTTGCTGTATGTTTCTACGCGGCGTTTAGGTCCTATAAATTACAGGTGTTTAAGAAAGTCCTTTACTAAGAGAGATCCTACAGATAGTATTAGGTACTTAGAGTAGCTAGAGAGGTCTATGCTATAATCTAGTATTAGGTCTCCTTAATAGAGAGTAAGAGCGGTGGTTCCGCGGCGTGTTTAAGTAGGCGAGGTAATCTATCTCTAAGGAGTCTAGGGCTAACAAGCACCTAGCGTAGGTAAAGTTAGGTCTTCTTAGCGTTAATCTGCTATCTTAGTTTCTAATATAGCAGGTATATATACTATTTATAGTTATAGTTAAGTTAGAGTTTTACAAAGTTAGAAGAGTAAAAAAGTTAGAAGTACCTAAGGTGTTTTCTTGCGGAGGTAGGGATATATTTAGAAGAGAAAAATATAAAGGTAAATTTATATTCCTTAGGGGTTTCTGTAATAAGCTTGCTACTATTAGGCAGTGTAAAGCTTATTGTTTGTTACGCTAATTAGATTTACTTTTACTAACTTTTACCTTTATATTATTTATAAATAATCTTTTACCTTTATCCTCTAGTAAAGTTATAAGGCCTCTGTCTAATTGCTAGTAATTATGCAATATTCTAACGCAGCACCTTTATTCTATGCGCAGGTGCATCTTATTCTATGCTTACCCTAGTTCCTTATTATTCTGCGGCTAATAGGAATTTAGCAGGTTTGCTTACGCAAATATGCTAAAATCTTATTAGTTAAATTACGCGCTACGCTTAATCTAGGCTAGTCTTATATGCTGCAACGTTCTCCCTTATTCTTGCATAATTCTACGCTTAGCGACTAATTTTTTGCGCTAAGCCTAATTAGGCCTTAACCTTAGCAGCTAAGTGTAGTAGGCTGGTAGTACTAGTTAACGGCGGCTAGGGGTAGCAGGGAGATTAGTTTTAGCAAATAGGAATTCAGCATGTTCGCGTAAGCAAACCTGCTAAAATCTTATTAGTTAAAAATATTACGCTAGTCCTATTTAGGCCTAGGCTTGCGCTCCTTAGCCTGTGCTGTCAGGGTTATTAGATTTTCTTAAGGTAACGCCTAGAGGCATAGTAATTATAGTTAATCTAAGTTAAATAAGTTAGCTATGTAGTAATTAGTCTTTATCTAGTGTGTATGCGCAACAAAGCCTGCGATAGTTATAGGTAATTACGCGCGCTAGTAATAAATAGCAAATAATAAAGGAAATTACATAGGAAACAAAAGAATAGCTTATAATAAAGAAATAGCAAATATTAAAGGAGATATATAGCAGGTAGGGAATACTAGATAAGACCTATGTCTGCTGCAGAGGATTTAGGGATATTAGCAAGACTTTTATATATATATTTTTTAAAATAAGTGTGTATAGGGGGAGCTCTTTACCCGCTCCTCCCTAGCTTTATTAGTTGTCCCTTAACTAATAGTCTTCGTCGTCGCCCTTACTATTTCTAGTCTTCTTCGCTAAGGCACTCTTTATAGCATTCTCGTCTAGGGTTTGCTCTATAGTCTTCTCCTTTAGTGTTCCTGTACTACCTCTCTATTAAAGAGACTTCCTAAGAGTCTAATTCCTCCCCGTCCGAGTAGTATTTAAATTAGTCTTTAGGGAAGGAAGAGGCTTTAGGTATCTCTATTCTTAGACTTAGCCCTCTAGGCGGAGGGTAGTAGATTACTAGTGCCCGCGGGGCTAACTCTGTGTAGTTCCGTAGTTATCTAAGGTCGTCTTATTTAGGTATAATAGTAGAGTCTCTTTGTTCTTGCATATGCGGCGGTGGCGAATAGTATTTATTATTCTATCTTCCTATACCCTAGTCGCTAAACAGTCTTATCCTGCCTTAATCCTCTAAGGCTATGTCCTCCTTAGAACAAATAAAGAATTTCTTTAAGCAGTTGCTAGATGTAGTTATTCTAAACTTTAATCCGTCTAAGTCTTCTAGTTAGTAATATCCGCAGTCTTAAAAAGATTCCTTAATTTAATATAGCCTAAGCTACCTTCTAGTTATCTTCTTATCCTAAGACATATTAATGTCTCTAGCTAAGTCCTATATAACTATAAGGTCTCTAGGTTCTAGTGTTCTATGCTTAATATCCCTAGTAGTATCCTAATAGTCTTTGTTTTGCCTGCAGAGGCGTTTGGTTCTTGCTACCGCGTCTTCTAGGTTCCTGTCTTAGAGATCTAGTACTATAGCTTAGATTGCTAGAAGTTTATTAGTTGTCTTTACTTAATCCTATAGTAGTGTTTGCTAGGTTAGAAGGCAGAGTTTAATAGGGAGGATTAGGTTCTAGCTAGTTACGAGCATAGTAGGAGACTGTCCTGTAGATTTTCTAATGCTTATTTAGTCCGCCTAAAGAACTATATTAAGATTATCTACCTAGGGTCCTTCTAGCTTAGCTAGTGCGTTTATAATTAGCTTATGTCCCTGTTTAATTAGTCCTTATGCTTAAGAGTTATAGGGAGAAATCTAAATCTAGTTTATCCTATAGAGCTAGAGTATTTTAGCGGCAATATCCTAGTTCTCTAGCCCCCCGTTAACTGTAATTTTTCTAGAAATTAACTATCTGCAGAAGAACTTCCTAAAGATAAACTTAGCAATTAATTTTAAGTTATTATTTTTTAAGGCTTCTACTTTAGGCTAACTACTAAGATACTCCCTTCTAATAGTAAGATACCTGTATCCGCTAACAGTTGCAGGCATGTGTACTACGTCTAGGGTAATCTAATCCTATAAGGCTAAGGAAAAAGTCGTGTTTAGCATGTCTTTCTTTCTTTTTAAGCTTATAAGTTTGCATTTCTTACAGGTCTTTAGTTATCTGCAGACTATGTTATACATATTAGCCTAATAATATTAATGTAAGAGTGCTAAGTAGACTACTTAGACTCCCCTGTAGCCTAAGAGCTAGTAAACTTCCTATATAGCTGCTACCTAAAGATCTTCTCTGTAGAGGACTTGTTGTATAGCTACATTCCTTAATTTTTTCCTAAATAGGAGGTCTCCGTGCACCTAGTAAGTTATTACTTTTTAAGTCTATGCTCTTCTCTCTGTCCTAGCGAGCTAGCTAGGCTTAGTTTTATAGATTAAGAACTAGGCGACTTGTTCCTATTTATCTAAGTATGTGTTATCTAGAATCCTCCCCTGCATAGTAATATCTATAGGGAACACCTCTAAGTTGTAGCTAATATAGTTGTACGCCCTTCCTTAGCTTTTTAAGTATTCTGCAACACTAACTATATCTTCTATAAATGCTTCTAAGTTATATTCTAGATAGTCTAGGGGCTCCTAATCTTCTTCTTTTAGATACCTAGAAAGCGTATCTGTAACTATGTTTTTCTTGCTAGGGATGTAGACTATGTTAAAGTCCTATATAAGGATTGTTGCTAACTACCTATTTATAAGTAATCCTAGAAGGTCTGTAGCTATTTAATTTAGCTAGGCTATTAAGGTTATAGCGTCTGTTTTAATAGTAAAGAGTACTCCCTATAGCCAGACTCTCTACTTAGCTAGGATCTAGAGGACTGCTTAATATTCTTACTTAGTTAAGTGCTATATTTGTTCAGACTTAGACTAGACAGTAGATTTAAACCTAATTAGGTGGCGTTTTCTATCTCGTCCTACTTGTTCTATGCATGCCCTAGCTCTGTCTCCTAAGGTATTAACTATAACGTAGACTATGCCTCCGTTTTTATCTAAGGAAGCTAGCGCAGGTGCTGTTGTTATTACTTCCTTTACTATATCTATAGCTTCCTAGTGTCTTTCGTCCTAGATAAACTCTAAGTCCTTCCTAGTAAGCTTAAATAGTAGTATATAAACAAGGTTAAAACAGAAAATCTAAATATAGTAATAGGTAGCAAGCCTAATAAACCTACGTAACTCTATAATGTTTTTGCAGGGCAGCTAGTTCTAAATCTTTTTAATCTTCTTTTTCTCTAGGTAGCGTCTATAAACATTAACTTTATACCTAACTACATTTAATCTCTTTACACTAAAGGCGCACTTAGTTCCTTTTACTAAAGTACCCGCCTGTTTAATATCTATAAGAACTTAATCTACTTATTAGATATGTTCTAGAACAAATCTTTAAACACTAGGCACTTGCAATTCTTTGTTATTATAGTTAGTCTTAGGTCCTAGTAATACAACGTTATCTAAGAAGGGAGTTGCATTATATAGGAATCTATCTTAGAGAATTCTTATAACTATCTAGAGAAAGGCGGCTACTAAATTAGTAGCTCTCTATACTAAGGTAGTTTATTGCAGTAATCTAAAGACTGTTTAGAAGGCAGTTATATCTCTGCTATCTAGGTGCAGGGTAACTCTATCGTAACCAGAAAAGAAGTCTATAATTAATAAGAGGTAGCAGCCGGCAAGCCTCTAAGAGAAGTTATCTAATAACAGAGGTAGGTTAGTATCTTAAATAGTAACTGCGTTTATGTATTAAGCATTGTTAATTAGTTAATACTTCTGTTTTTCGTAGGGATTAGCCTTCTTGCTAATAAGGAACTAGGGATTCTAGTATTAGCTGTTACTGTATTCTAGAGTTCCTTAATCTAATCTTTCTTAAAGCATCTTAATAATTGTAGGTTCTAGAGCCTTTAGAGGCACGAACCCTTTTACTTGCCAGGCCTTATGTAGAATAGTCTTAATCTAGTAGGGGGGACTTACTTCTTAGTAGAATCTACTTATCTCCGAGAAATTCCACGCTAGCGCCCCTTCTCTGTTAAACAGCATCTTAATAAACAAGTTCTTTTCTACAGGTTAGAGGTTATCTCCTATAAGAAGTTCTTAGATTTATTCTAGTGTAAGTCTTCTACTATAAGGGAAAGGCGCATGTCTTAGTTTAATAAGGTAGTTAAAAGGTCCTAGAGGCTAAAGGTGCATCTAGTCGTAGAAGCGTTGTCTATTATACGCTCTTTTCCTCTAATCTTCTAACCTAAAGCTGCTAGTATTCTTACTCTCTCTAGGCTTATTAATTAGCTGGACCTTAGTTGCTACACTCTTGTACATGGTAAACACTAACTTCTTTAAGTAATAATTTAGTTAGTGTTTCTAGGCCGCGTGCTAATAGGCATCTAGGTTTAATTAGTGTATAATCTCGTTAATTGATAAGTTATTGCTATCTCCCTAGTAGAATAAGAGGTATTAATCTTCTACAATTTTCTCTTTTTCCTTCTAAGAGAAGTTTATTCTAAAGTCGCTATAAGTAAAGGTCGCAGTACCTAGGACTCTATGCTTAAGGTAATTACTATTATTCTATTAGAGATCCTCTAAAGGTCCGTACTCTATAGTATTAGCTTCTAGGAGCAGGTGCAGTTCTATTCTAGAGTAGAAGTAGATAGGATCTGCTGCTATAAAGCTTACGGTTCGTTTTCTATTTACAGAAATAATTTAGCAGATTACTTGTCTATACGCATTAAAATTAACTGTTAGTTAAGCAGCTGCGCACTATAGTCCTCCTAGGATAACTAACCTAGTTAACTTCTTTATAACCTTAAAGTTAACTTTAATTAAAACAGAACTAATTAAAACTAGTACGTCCTATATAGTTCTAAGGAAAGGATCTTAACCTCTATCTGCTAATATTATAGCATCCCTAAGACTAGTATAATCTTAAGCCTTAATTAGCAACTGCAGGGTATTAGCCGCTAAGTACCTTATAATGTTTATAGAGGCACCTATATCTATAAGGCACTTAACTCTTAAGTTATAGATAGTTGCCTAGGCAGTTAGTAATTCTAAATGCATGGCGGTTACTTAGGCTGTTAATCTTCTCTGTTCTACGTCCTTAGTAGTTGCTTAGTTATCTTATTCTATAAATCTATCTCTGTCTCTAAAAATCTTGTATCTCTGGCTAGAATCTTTAAGGTAGTTAATTTGTACTATCTCTAGGTTGTAGTTTTGGTAGTTAGAAAGGTTCTTAATAACTATAACTAATTTATCTGCTAGGAGAGACTTCTTAGGTTCTAACATAACTCTCTCTATTTAACTCTGTATTTCCTTATTTACCAGCATGTCTGTTACTGTTAGCCCTCTAACTTCTTAGCTTAGCATAGCAGCTACTGCTTAATTTAGGTTAGTTTCTCTAAGTATTTAAACTAGCTTAAGGTCTATAGGCGCCGTAGGGATAGTTTTTTAAGTTAGTGTCTTGTCTCTGGCTGCTAAGGTGGGCGTGTTTGTCCTAGATCTAACTAAGGAAGGCACTAGTGTCTAACTAGGATTCTTAATTAAGGGCTAAATTCTTTCTCCTCTTCCCTAGGGGGGTGTAAGTGCTAGGGACTCTGTCTAGGGCCTTATAGTCCTTAATTCCTGCGTGCCTCTCTTAGGGACTATCTTAACTTCCTTACTAAATCTTACACGGTCCTAGACTGCTTAATCGTAGATAGTACCTCTGTTGTTCTCTAGCACTCCTTATTCTAGATTAGGCTTCTAAACATAAGATTCCTTAGTTCTTCTAAGCATAGCTTAGCAGTATTTGTCTGCAGGCCTTCCTTAGCTTCTAGTTACTACACTAGCTAAGTAACTATTTAGCATAATGTTATCTAGAGGTGTAGTATCTAAGGTAAATACATAGTTAAAGGAATTATTATTATTAAGCACCCTGTTTTCTTCCTATTGCTGACTTTTATTATAGAGCTCCTGTGAGTAGTTCCTGTTGCCAAACGGGTAGAGGGAATTACTATTAACTAAAGCCACCTGTGCGGCAACCTTTCTGCTTCTTTTAAACACCTTTAGGCGTACATCTATAGCTCTTCGTTCTAGATCTAGTAAGTTTACTAAGAAGAAGGGGCAACACTTATTCTTTGCCTACCCTAGCTTCTAAGGAGCTCTGTTTAGAGGTTTTCCTAGTATTTCCCTAAGGTTATTATCTCTAGTTCTAAAGTAAATTCGCTAACTACTTTCTCCTCTGTGCTAATAAATCTAACCTAAGCATTCTAGGGCAGCCTAAGCTTCGCAGTTCCTTGCGAGATAAGTAGTGTCTCTACAGTTAAAACATCTAGAGTCTAGCAGCACTCCTTACGGTCTATAGCTTATTCTATTCCTATTCTCTTTAGGTAGGTATAGAAAAAGAAAAGATCTGTTATTCCTTCCTATGTATAGTTATTGCTGCTAATACTAAGAAGAGAATTGCTTATACTGTTAAGGTTAAGATAGTTAATCTAAGTATTGCTAATTATTATCTTGCTAAGGCTGGATTTGCTAAGTAGTAATCTTATATGCGTATTTTATGTAGTAAGCGTAATTATCTAGGTTCTTATTAATAAGCTCGTTTAGTAGTATGTTGTACTTTATGTATTTAGCAGTATAAGTAGTGCTTCTAAATTTAACGTTTATGGCCTTTATGTAATCTACTAGCTTAACAATCTTATAGTCTATTTTTAGCGCCTTCTCTTCTTCTTCCTTGTTTTTCTAAGCTTTAATCTATTAGTCTGGCATTATAAATCCATCCTAGTCCTTAGCGAATTAGATCTTAGCATACTCAGCATTCCGTTTCTCCTAAGTTATACTAGCAGAATTAATTCCTTCTTATTATTTATAGATAAATAGGATATACTTGTAGATGTCTCTTAGTTTATAGGTCTAAACTTCTAAGCTGTTAGGTAGATTAGGCATGTTTAATATTACTTGTTCTTTGTCCTGTTCCTTAAGGCCCTTAAAGAATAACTATCTGAGTTCTCTGTGCTAAACTTAGCTACTGTTAACTGCTATGCTAGAGTACTAGATAAAGGTCTAATAGTATTTAGTAATTGCGAGAGTAGGCCTAAGTGCTACTTGTTAAACATACTCCTCTAGGTAGGATTAGTTCCTTATCTTCTGCATAGTGTCCTAAGTTTAATAGTGTTCCTTAAGAAAGTTATAGAGGTCTTTCTACATGCCTATCTTAAATTTATTACATCTAAGGACAAAGCTTTATTAGCAAGGGCTGTAGAAATTAGAGAAAGATTTGTATTTTAGTTAGTTACTGTAGCCTGCTATGTGCGTTTGTTGTTTGTAGTTTTCTAGAAAATTAGTAACGTCGTCCCTATTAAATTTCTTAGGGCATCTATCTAGTGTGTAGGGTACCTAGGCATGCAAGGTGTAAACAGATCTGTCGTTCCTTCTTTAAGTAGGCAGGGTAACTTCTTCTTCTTCTTTGTCTAAGTTATTTAGATTATATTGTAGTAGTGTTGGCTGTCGTTCCTATATATTTAGGCGGTCCTTAGCTAATTTAAGTATCCTCTTTATAGGCGGATAGCAGAAGGCTTCTTCCTAATAACCTTCTAGTCGTCTCCCTTCTTTCTATAGTTATAAGAAGATCTCCTCCTCTATGCAGGGATTAAGAACTAGGGTTTGCTGTTACGGACCTTAAACAGGTCCTCTAGCTTTTCCTTTACCTAGCCTACTAGATTAGCTAGTTAAACTAGTATCTATTTTTAAACTGTAGTTAAAAACACTGTAAATAAGGGAGGGGGTTAACTAATAAGATATTCTACTTAGCCCTAGCAGCTGCTTCCTAGCTACTACTTAATAAGCTTCCTATCTTCCTAAGGTAAAAGACTAGATAATACTTTAATCCTGCATAGGATTGCAAGTACTAAGTAGAAACACGAGAGAATAATAAAGTAACTAAAAGATAAGGTAAAAAGTAAAATAAAAAAAATAATTGTTAATCCTTAATATGCGATAGATGCTCTAATCTCTAATTAGTAATAATCTTAATTTTATAAATTAGATTTTTCTTATATTATAAGTTAGATGTGTCGTGTAATCTATGTGTAATTTATTAATTCCTAATTAATTAATTTCCTTCTAGAGCTTCCTATGCTCCTCTTATACTCACCTTCCTTCCTCCTCTTTCTCTATCTTAGCCTTCTCCCTATCTCAGCCCCTTAATTAAACACTTAACCTTATCTTATAAACTAGGAGAATTAATACAATCGCGATATTGCCTCCTTTCCCTACTTACTAATTATCGCGGTCCTAGGCCCGCGCCTAGTGCTTGCACGATAATCTCCTAGCGAGGTAAGCATAGTTTAACTAATTAGAATTTAGTAGATTTGCTTACGCGAACCTACTAAAATCTAATTAGTTAATTAATTATATAATTAAACTATAGTTATTATTAGCTAGAACCTTCTCTTCTTATAAGTACCCCCTATAGTGCTTACAACTATAGTTGCCCTTGCGACTTAATTTTAGTTACAGCTCTGCGCATGCTTATTACTATTATTACTAACGCTGTTATTAGTGCTGTTTTGCTATGTAAATTACTAATTTCTCTAAGGGTCTTAGCTATCTCTGCAGATACTAAGCTGCCTTACCTATGTATCTAATTACTTGTGTTGCTTATTGCCTATAGTAAGAAGACTTCTATATATACTAGAGTTGCACCTCCTTT
The DNA here is from genome assembly GCA_010093715.1 of Pleomassaria siparia CBS 279.74. Taxonomy (NCBI): domain Eukaryota; kingdom Fungi; phylum Ascomycota; class Dothideomycetes; order Pleosporales; family Pleomassariaceae; genus Pleomassaria; species Pleomassaria siparia. Next base: position 146,748 of record MU005768.1, on the reverse strand, counting down.
ATTTATAATAAGTAATCCTTTTACTCTTATAACTGCCTAGATATACAAAGCATATTCATTATCTATAGTAGTTCTACTTCTCTTAGGCTTACCTAAGTAGATAATTATGCCTTCGTATACAGCAAACAGCCTTCTATTCCTATGCCTACTAGGGTAATTATCTTTAAGCCTAACGAGTTAGGACCTCTCTCTATAACTGCCTAAATTACTAACTCTTCCTTAATTCTTTATACTATTACTTATAGTGTTGTAATTTCGTAATTTTATAATCTTACGTGCCTGTAACTATCTCTTTCTATATAGTAATGCAAAGCAGACGAAGTGCCTAACCTAGTATCTCTTAAGTATAAAAACAGACTACTAGCCTTATAGGCTTTGCTATTTTTATTATGTTATAAGGAGGGTATATAACTAGCTCGCAGCTAATGTAGTATAGGAGGTTACTAAGGAAGGGGAGATGGCTGTTGGGTGCCAAAAGAATGTGTCTTCATATTCAAAGGCAAAAGGTCGATTCCTGATCGAAAACCAAGGGGAAACCAACAGGTAGAAATGAATCAAAAGATCTGAAGAAGAATCACCGAGTTCCCTTCAGAAAGCAAGAAAGATTGTGGGCAAAAATTATATATTCTGTAATGACTGTCTCGACTGCCAGAGGTGTTTTCCACCTCCTGGCAGCGTTTTTCTATTTTTCTGTGTGTGTTATCTGAGGATCTGTTAAAGATGCCCCTCCCTAGGTGCCCCTCCTTCCTAAATAGGAAGTTACCTTCTACTACTCTACAGTAGGGTTAGAGAAGAGAGAGACAACGCTAGCTATATAAAGATAAGAAGACTAGGCGTTAAAAGAAGGAGGGGAAGAAGGTAAGTTAAAGGAAAGAAAGAGAAGGAGGAGCAGAAGAGATATATATATATCTAAGGACAGGACGCTAATTATAGGGACTAGAACTAGTAACGCAGGTAAGCAGGGATAGATATAAGGTTAAAACAGATTAGGGCGCTAGGAGTTATAGTTAGTTTAAGTACTTAGCAAAATTTATAATAATAGATAAGGAGACACTAAGTAAGACCTATTACGCTAGGCCTAAAGGCTAGCTATCTACTTAGAAGATTTGCAGGTAAACTAGAGGAAGCCTTAACAACGCAGCACCTAAATAAGTACTAACCCTAGATAAAATAGAAAACCTTATAATAAGTTAGCTTAGTAAGAAGTACTACTAAAACTATAAGAGAAAGCAACGCTAGGACTAGGGGTACTTACTCCTTAACCTCTCCCTTAGCGTTATTACTATTACCTATCTCTGCGTCCTAAGACTTACTACCCTTAGCCTTATTATTAGTGTTGCTAATAATAATAGCCTCCCTCTTAGTTATCTAATTCTTAGAAGCAGAACCCTTAGGCTTTAGGGTTAAGGTTAAAGGCCTAGCAGCAGAGGCTTAATTAGAGGCAGGGGTAGGAAGGTTATCTAGGGTGTTAACTATGCTCTCCTGCTATATAGTTAGAAGGATTGCAGATTAGAAACTAAGGATAAACTTACAGTAAAAGCCTAGAAATTAACGCGCATCCTATAAAGATTCTCTAAGAGGTAGAAAAAGAAGTAATTTCTGTTACTAAGTAGATAGTTACTCTTATAGAGTAGAGCAGTATTATTAGTTATCTACTGCTTAATATTAGACAGCTTAGCAAGGATGTTAGTCTAAATAGTAGGGTTAAAGGCATTAGAGACTATAGTAGAGCGCAGTAAGCGTCCCCTAGTAAAGGAACCCTTAACTAGCTTCCTGCCTGCGTCCTTTATAACCTGCTTCTAAGCATTATAGATAATATTATAATAAGTATTAAGAGAAGCAAAGTTAGGCTAGATACCCTTATTATACTTAATGCACTAAAGAACGTAGGCCTAGCAGGCTGTAATCTTATCTAGGGAAAACTTAGACATAACTTAAACGCACTAGACACACTAAGCAGCATAGTAGACGTAAGTAACAGCTTAAACCTTAGAAGCTTCCTAGAGCATATAGTAGCTAACACCCTTAAGTAATATCTAGAGGGTATAGGCTGCGCAGAGCGTCTCTATTACCTTATCTGCGTAACTCTTATTATTAACAGTTAATTAGCAGGTCTGCTAGACAGACTGCTAGGAGGGGAGGAAGCAGCTAGCAGTAGAGGCAGAATAATTAGCGTAGGCAGAACAGATATAACCCTAAACATATTAGCAAAGAACCTTAGTAGAAGTTACCTTAGAATTACTTATAATAGTAATAGCATTAAGGCTATTATTAGACTTATTATTAGGAGCTTTATAGCTACAGTCCTTACTAGTAGTGTTACTCTAAGGCATAATAGACAGAGAAGCCTAGGAGGGTAAAAGAGTAGTAAGCAACTAGGCAGACTTAGACTTGCAGCTAGGGGTAAGGGTAAGAGGCTTTATTAAAAAAGAGTAGATAGGCTTAGCTAGGAACGGGGCGTCGTACTTCTTAAGGGTCCTAAAAAGACTAGACTTCTTCTTCTTCTTAGTAGACTTTAGAGTAGCTTTTACTACGCAAACTAGAGTCTAAGGGCTAGACTATATAGTATGCTTAGCTACGCAGAATTAAGTAGAATAAGGGGTTATTATAGGGGCCTTTCCCTTAAATAAGGAAAGGTAGCTAAAATTAGGAGCTTAAGCTATTATAAGCAAGTTAGACGACTTTAGAGATAGTAAAGTTAAGGAAATAAAGAATTAGATTAGGAACAAAGAATAGTAAGAAGGTAGATAGTTAGTAGATGGATAAGTTAAGTAGATAAGAGTTAGAAGAGAAGGCAGAAGGTTAATAACTAAGCAGCAGAAGCAGAAGAAAAGTTAAGGTTAAGGAGGAGGAAGAGAAAAGAGTGCGAGAAGTGCGAGATATAAATAAACTATTAGCGCTAGCAAAATTACGTAACTCTAGCTAAGGATAAGTAAAAGAGGCTTATAATAAAGAAATTAACTCTGCATACTACATATTATTTAGTTACGTTACCTAAGGTAATTATTTATAAGTTAAAAGTTAGAGGTTTAAGCCTTATTAAGTAAGAATAGAATTGCTAGTATTAAATTAGAAGCTAAGAGAAGTTAGGATAGTTATATAAGGTTGTTAAGAAGAGCCGCGCTAGGGTAATAACTTAGACAGATAGAAATACCTAGAAAAGACTCTCTTAGTTAAAGAAATGCGGTTCTAAGGCAGAAAGCTAAGAGGACTATTCTTAGAGACTCCTAACTACTATTTAATATAGAGATAGATTACTAAGGCTGTATAATAATTTACAGCTGTTAGTAAGTTTAGAAGTTGCATAAAAGGTTTAGAATAACTAGGAACCTGCTCTAAGTAAGATAATTCTATATATATAAGAATAAGGCTATAGATAAAGTATCTAAAAAGGATATTGCATTAAGGCTTAGAGGAACAGACTTTATTAAAACTTCTCTAGAGGAGAGTTTGCCTAGAGGACCCTATACTAGGGGTCTTAGAGACTTAGAAGCTAGGTAAGGAGGAGGGGTAATGTAATAGGCAAGGCTATAGTAGCCCTTAGACTCTGCCCTTAGAAGCATAACTTAGATTTATATATTAGATAGATTACAGACCCTTAGGAGCTTAGGACAGAGATATAATTATCTAGACTTAGGTAGAAGCTTACTTAGCATGTATATATATATTCCGTAGCTTAGAGCGTTACTCTGCTCTTTATTAAATCTTAAGTATTCTTTTTAGACTTTAAGCTCTCTAAGCTTAACCCCTTACACTAAAGGCGTTATAATTAACAGCAAGCTTAGGCAGCGTATAATTATTAGTAGTAATAGGCTAAAGGGCCTTACTCTTACCTTTACTTTTACCCTTACTCTTCTAGGTTTTGCGCTTCTTTAATATAGGCTAAGAGGATTAAGATAGGTTAACGCTAACCTTAAACAGCGTTAGAGTATGCCGTTTACGCTAGCTAACACTAGTAATAGGCATTCTAATAGGCAGAGGAGCGTATAATATAACCTTAGTAATATATAATAATAAGAAATTAAGATATACGTAATATATACGTAATATATAAGAAATATAGGTTTATAGAGGCTAAATTTACGCGTTATATATTATATAGTACTAATTTGTATAATAGACTATAACGCTAATAAATTATTTCTAAAACGCCTTCTACTAGGGGGGGTAAGGACTAACATCCTGCGGGGCACTAATAAGGCTTAATAGATAAGGGCAAAAGAGTCGTAGCGTAGGGCACCCCCTGCTAGTTCCGTACGCATCACGTGAGTACTACGAGTCGTATATACGCCGTCGTAATACGTCAGGCTGGAAGCGCTGGTTTCAACCGTTGTCATATCAAACCATTGGTCGCTACGTCAATGGCATTGACACGTCGGCCCGAGACGGTATGTGGAAAAGCATGCATAATGTTACCACTGGGCGTTAGTGTGCAAAACGATTGCTTTCATCAAGCCTTCTCCGTAATCTCGTTCGAAAGACGCTGGCCTCGGTCCGGGTGTGTTGTGTGAGACACCGAGACTGCAATATCCCCTCATGCGTGCCATTGTTCGAGGTAGCAAGTGAGAAAAATAAATAAATAAGGGATTGAGATGTAGAAGACTCATCAGACGATACATCATATAGAATCTAAAAGAATTAAATCGACGAGCAATCCTCAATAATAATAAAAAGGAGTCGCTCGTCATTCCCCATCTACCTCAATCCAACGGATCTGTACTCGACGCACAACAGAAGCTCTTTACCTGCCATGACGTCAAGACTTATCACAGCTTACTTCCAGATACTTTGCATTGTCGCTATAATCTTACTGTGGGGGGTCAGTGCCTGGAATGGGACTGTGAAAGCACTTCTGCTCGCTGTGAAGGACGGCCGCATTGTCGAAGACATGCCGCTGGACACGAAATACACCGGCTTTCCACTCATCGACCTTCCCATTTCCCTACCTCGTCGCGTTCTTCTACTATGGAACAAGCGGTCAAGACGAGGGTTACCAGTTGTTCTTGGTAGATGCTTACTCGACGCTCCAATCGGCCTTTGTATGGCTGTATGTGGAATCGGCTCGTGAAGGGAAGAAACCTCGGTGGATCGCAAAGTAAGACCCCTGCTCTGTGTAACTTGTTCCACTGTCTTACTGATTGACCTTTTTTTTGGGGGGGGGGGGGGTTAGCCCTGTGGTGTTTGGAATCCTTTGGCAATGTTTCGGTGTCGCTATCTCGCTTCCGCTATACTACTCTATTCATCTGCCATGGGCCCTGGGCGCCAACCATGCAATGCCATCCGTGGAAGCAGTGAGAAACGCACGCGCAATTCCCGCCAGCTTCCTCCTCGGAGCAATCTGTCCGGCTGTCGTGGGCATGCTTCCTACGTGGCTCGGGCCGGCGCGTCGAACCTCCCGTCAGCATCAAATAGTCCTCGCAGCTTGGCAGCCCGATCCTCTGTGGGTTTCTTCCATCTATTTTGTGCTCTCGGGCTTCGTATTACCCGTGACGACAGGCCAAGGGGACCAACAAATCGCTCGAGATTGGTACTCTTGGATCAGAGCCTCGTACGCTCTAGCTGCCGGATGCTCCGCCATGGGCCATCTCTTTACGGTTGCAAAGATGCTTCAAGGTTATACAGATCACAAGTTGGGATTTACACGTATGAACATCCCCTTCCTCTTCGCCGGCCCAGATGGAGCGGACCACATCTTTTATGCGTGGCCCATGGCTCTTCCTGCAATACGATTTGATCATCATCGCACTTTCAAGTATCTCATGGACGTTTTTGCTTCATAACTCCGCACTGAAATGAATGGTCTGCAGCGGACAAAACTGGGTGTATACATTTATGGTTGTAGGGATGGGGGTGCTCGGTCCCGGCGCCACTGTTTCCCTCGTACTGTTGGCGAGAGAATCAACAATTTCCCATCAATATCATGTGGAACGCACCAAAACATCCTAGGGAGATGGCCAGAGGGAAGTTCGATCGGGCTGAGGCCAGCACGAATTGTGTCCGATCATAATAGTCTTGCGGAATTACAGTCACGGCCGGTGAGCTTTTCCCGTTTTGGTACTACTTCGGACCGAAGTATAACACGATCATCGCTTTCGGCCCAGCCTTACGATTCATGGCGAGATGTTCTCTTGCACAGTACAAGATTAAGATAGTTTGAGCCCTACCACGTGCGCTATATAGATACTGAGGACCGAAGAGTGGCCTACTACTATCTGATTTCCGCACGAGGTGTTTTAAAAATCTGTATCCCGAGCATTGAAGCCTCTTGGACTGAATATTGAAGACTTTGCGAAAAATGGCAACGAATTCTATTCAACATGTGGAAGTAGCATCGATACCCAGTATGCCTTCATTTTCGATTTCTACACAGGACGAGGCATGCATCCCCATTCTTCATTCACGCGATTTCGGGTCCGTTTTCGAGGACCTTCGGAAGTCTTCGGAAGTCTTCGGTCGAGAACGTCGTGGCAGTGGGAGCGGCCAAGTCAGCGTACGATGCCGTGTATCTACTTTTGTCCATGGGAAAAAACGTGACGTGGTTGATCCGATCCGAAGGCGCAGGTCCGTCCACTCGCTATCCTACCCTTCAAAGTCATGGGCATCCTGAATAGCATTGCCGTGGGTGGCATCGACTCGACTCATGACGCATCTCTCGCCATGGATATTGAACACGAGGGGATGGATGTACTGGACGCTGCAACGTACCATTCCCGGCCGCTGGTGCGTGGGATGGTTCTGGGATGTCTTCGACTGCATCAGCGGTCTGCATGCAGGATACTCATTTCCCCACTGGCCGTGACAATCAACGAATCACAAACAACACGCGCCTTTATAACTTGCTTCTCTCCAGTTACCTGTCTATCCAATCACAAATTGTCGGCGACCTTTTGGACGAACGCCGTCTTATCGTTTCCTCCCCGTCCATACGCACCTACTAGTCCACTCAACGCGGAGCCAACACGAGCTGCTGTGTATCTATGCCCATCCTTAACGTACATGGAGTCTATCGCGCAGTGTTTCACCTCTAGACCATGTGGTCGTGCGACAATAGGTCCGGCATTATACCAGCATGCATGTTGTTGTTACCTGGGAGGGGAGAAGCTCAGCCGTATCTCTCCAACATAGCATGCCTATATATAGCCTCGCTCGTAGCCACCCAGCTGTAGCTTGGTTGTTATCAATATCGTAGTCCCAAGATGATGTCTCGACACATGGCATGCAAGACATGCCGAGATCGCAAAGTTCGGTGTCCAGGAGGACAGCCGGTTTGCGAAAAGTGCAAAAGGAGTGGTGATGCATGCATCTACATATCGCCGTCGAAGCAGTCCAAAGCAAACATAGCGCAGACGGTCGAGATTCTTCAAGAGCGTCTTGGTAAGGACCCAAAAAGGGCCAAGCAATCGTCACCCTTGCGAGCCCAAGCTGACAAGAAGACTCGATTTTAAGCCAAGGCTGAGGCTCAGCTCCAGGAGGTCAGGGCGTTCCATCCCGATCATGTGGTTTCCGAGACTGCCAATGAACCCCCCACTCAAGTTACGTCGTTACGCTTTCCGCCGACACCCATGGGCTTTGCCATGCAAAGGCCCACAAGCTCGTCAGTTTCCGAAAGTATGAGTATGCCCACCCCATCCTTCAGCTATGGAACAAGTCATATGATGCCCGACTCGATGGCTCTGGTGAGCCCAATTACGGCATTCTCGCCCGCCCCGAACATTCCAGATAGTCATCCTTTCCTCGAGTCTCTGCCGATGACAATACCGACATCGAGAGCAAGTGACGGCTGGCCCAGCGATGATTTCCTAGTCCCAACGTCTCCTTTCCCCAGTCTCCGCGATCTCCGCGCTCTAAACGCGAACCCAGACCAGCAATCGCAGCACCCATCTCGGGATGACTCCAAGGAAACCTCGCCCCTCGTGCTGGAGCTCGCTACATTCTCATCTGCCATACTCCTGGCCCAAGCCGACGCCGCTGGCATGTCGTCCGTCTTAGCCGACTACCTGAGGTGGGCCAAGAAATTCGCACAGCCCAACATGGCGATGGTGAGTATATTGGAGACTCTTGAGGTAAGGGCTTATGAGGTCTCCGGTATTTGCTCGGCGAATCCAGGGCCTTCCCTCGAACGGTTGGCGAGCGTGCTGGGCAACAATACTTCGGATGCCGTACAGTGGAAGGAGGCGGCGAAGAGGCTCCAAGACCACATGTCAAACAAGACCGAGTTCTTCCATTCGGCCTATGACCCAGACCTCCATAGCCATGCAGAGGGGATGCGAGTAAAAGAGTAAATTCTCGCGGCCAGACTAGGTTGGTCCAATGGGGCCTTGGCGAACGATACAAAAGGCATTAGCATGGCAACGCGCCGCATCGTGTAATTAGTTTCGGTAGAATGGTCGACCTCTGGACAATAGAATACTGCTTTGATATTGATGGCGGGTAACAGGATGGGTGATACCTACCTAGGCAGGAAAACCCCTGGATAAAAAGAGGTACGGAAATTCCGACACTCGATAGCGTGGTTACCATGTTTACAAGACAGGGGGGACAAGTCACCTGAGAGGGTCTGAAGGCTGTTCTCGTAGTTTCTGTCCCCCGTCTTCTCCTGTGCCCTTTACCTGATTCCCCGCTCTACGCTTGCTCGTCCTCGTCAGTATTATCACCTCTCTGGATACCCTCCGCCTTCGCCGGAAGTATCTTCAGCACGAACCACAGACCAGACGCGATGCAAATGAGTATGATCCAGAAGAGCTGCCCTCCCAAGATGTGATACTTGACCCCGATGGTGAACAAGCTAGTCGAAATAGCTGGAACAATGGCCCGCATGCCGCAAGACAGGGCGAGTACAATGGCATTGAGCTCTCCGAGCGTCTCGTGAGAGGGCGCGATGTCGTTTACGGCGAGCTGGCAGGCGACTGATGAGAGTTAGCAACATCTCACACAGAAAAAAAATAGACATGTGATATCTGGAGCAAATGTCTTACTGAATGCCATAGCCACTCCGCTTCCAACGACCAGAACTGTGAGAGACAAAATCCAGAAGAAGATCCTGAGGTCGTAGCGCAAGAGCAGGTTGCCGACCGGAAGCACTAGAAAGAAGAAGGGCCATGCTGCCGCGCAAATCCGGAGGACAAAGCCCGTGCCAAAGCGACGGTGGAGAGGCGGAAAGCAGACGAGGAGCCAAAATGCTTGGGAGATACCGGCGATTCCCAGAAACAAGGCAATGTGACCGGGTGCAAAGCCTGCTCCCCCAATGTTGACGGCCGTATAGAGGAAGACGGGATTGACAGCCGTGTAAGAAAAAGCCAAGAAGAACACATAATTATTTACGGTAATGACTTCCTTGACGCCAGGAGCCTTCATCAGCTGCCAGCTTGTCATTCGCGCAGCACCAGACTTGTTGGCTTGGGCGAGGTGCAGCGTCTGACTCAAATATTAGCTCTCCCATGCCATGAAAATCAGTAGGGTATACAAACCTCTTTGAGAGAAAACGTTGACAAAAGTGCGGTGACAAGCCCTACGAACGAGACAACGAAGCCAGGGAACGCATAGGGGTAATCGTGGAAGAACTGAACGCGTCCAAATGTCGAGGGAAACTTTGTTGCTGGACTCTCAAAAGAGCCACCTGGAAATATGTCAGTCGACTTTTCCCAAGCCACGAAACGTGCGCATATTACCGATGATTGTTCCTAGAAGAATACCCAGATTGCCAGAGAAGGCGAAGTAGCTGAAAGCCTGTGCTTGTGTCTTCTTGGTGCTGTTTTCCGTAATCATAGCTCGGATCGTGCTGTACTCATTAGCATTCTCGGGGGTTGAATTCGTGCACTGGGCGATTACAATACTTACACAGAGGTACCCGCAAAGAGACCACCGAAACATCTAAAGATGATCATCTGCCAAATTGTCCTACTCATGCCGAACAATGCGGTAGCAATGGCGATACCAAACATAGACAGGGCGAGAATGGGCTTTCTTCCAACACGATCGGCGGCCTACAAACGCGTCAGTCATCACTACCAAACTCGATAATCAACATTTGTCTTCCCTTGAAAGCGAACAAGAAGGAGAAACAGAAAAAACACAATAAAAAGATTAACAAACCCTTCCCCAGAACACCATGACACACATGGACGTAGCCGAGAACAGACTTTCGATCAGTCCAGAGTAAAAGCCGACGTTGGTCGGAAGCACCCCAGTATCCTCGACCATCTGATTAATATAAGGCACTATACCAAAGAAGCCCACGGGTTCGACCAAACGCGCGAGACAAAGCAGAAAGATCTGCCATTTGGGAAGCGCTGCATCTTCGTCGTACTCGTCGAAGACACCACCAGTGCCATGCTCCTCCTCCTCCTCCGCCTCCTCCTCCTCCTCCTCTTCTCCAAGAATCGGGGCCGTAGGAACAGCAGCAAGCAATGGCGTAATCTCGCTGGCTTTGACAGAAGGATTAGGCTGATGATGATTCTCGCCCGAGGATGACGAGATTGATGAAGCCATGGTATGGTTATGCGTATGTGTATTGAGTGCGTTGTATTACAGGATAGATGTCGCGGATGGATATCAACAAAAGGCAAGCGAAGCAAAAGTATGCGTCAAATGATTGGATCCCGAAGCGACACAAGACGCCAGATGGCTTGCAGGGCAGAAGCAGCACAACGCAACCAACAAACAAACAAACAAAAGCTTAATTCAACGCTGGTATTAATGCGAGTCGAGAAGCGTTGGGGGGAAGAAGAGAAGAGAAGAAGAGAAGAGAAGACTTGAAGCTGGGGATGAGATGAGGCACATGGGAATTTGAGAGGCACAGAAGTTGGTCAGCAATCAGGCATCTATGCAGAAACGCGTGATTTCCCGCTTGGCGCTAACCCGGGGGAACTCCTAATTAATGAGCGTCCGAGGCATCGAGGAATCCGGCCGTCCATGGATTGAACGAGCTCATCATACACCAACGTCGTGCAACATTGGTATAATTCATCGCACTAGGTGGGTATTAGGAGTAATAGATGGTCTCAAGGTGCAAGATGGTGGCAACAATAGCTAGGCTTTGCATCACAATACAAATTTGGAGCAGAATTAATGCCAAATAATTATGGACTTCAAGAAAAGAACATGTTTTAGGGTAAACATCGGCCAATTGTAGGGAATGGGCAAGTGTCCAGGCTCTAAGCTACAACCTTAGGACCATAGTCACGTCCCACGACGAGCCCAAGCTCCTCCATAAGTGAACCACCCAACATCTGGCACAGGATGCCATTTTGTGAACAACCGTCGTCCGAGAAACCCGGGCGTAACAGAGCGCCAACGGAATGATGCCTCCGCTACTAGGCTTGCCATGATACCGTCTATGACCGCACGCAGGAACACGCTGAATGGAACAATTGTCAGTCGCAAATTTGTCTCGGAGCCGGCGAGGCGCAAGTACCTTAGAAACACTTTCGGTGAACAATGGAGGGACCGCTCTCGTCGTACTCCTGCTTGGAGATCCACATCTGCTGGAAGGTGGAGAGCGAGGCCAAAATGGAACCACCGATCCAGACAGAGTACTTGCGCTCTGGGGGAGCGATGATCTTGACCTTCATGGACGACGGGGCGAGGGCGGTGATTTCCTTCTGCATGCGGTCCGAGATACCGGGGTACATGGTGGTTCCACCAGACTAGATTGCGTCAGCTCAAGCTCCACCCATCGTCGGAATCAAAACATACCATGACGATGTTGCCATAGAGATCTTTCCTGACATCGACATCGCACTTCATGATGGAGTTGAAAGTGGTGACGTGGATGCCACCGCTCTCGAGACCCAAGACCGAGGGCTGGAAAAGAGCCTCGGGAGCCCGGAAACGCTCGTTGCCAATGGTGATGACCTGTCCGTCGGGAAGCTCGTACGACTTCTCCAAGCTGGAGGACTGGCTGGCAGTCTGGATCTCCTGCTCAAAGTCCAAAGCGACGTAGCAGAGCTTCTCCTTGATGTCACGAACAATTTCGCGCTCGGCAGTGGTGGAGAAGGTGTATCCACGCTCGGCAAGGATCTTCATCAGGTAGTCGGTCAAATCACGGCCAGCCATGTCGACACGGGAGATGGCATGGGGAAGCGCGAAACCCTCGTAAATGGGGACGACGTGAGTGACACCGTCACCGGAGTCGAGCACGATACCAGTGGTACGACCGGAAGCGTACAGGGAGAGGACGGCCTGGATGGAGACGTAGAAAGCGGGTGCGTTGAAAGTCTCGAAAACAATCTGTGTCATCTTCTCACGGTTGGACTTTGGGTTGATGGGAGCTTCGGTGAGGAGGACGGGGTGTTCTTCGGGGGCAACACGGAGCTCGTTGTAGAAGGTGTGGTGCCAAATCTTCTCCATGTCGTCCCAGTTTGTGACAACACCGTGCTCAATGGGATATCGCAGCGTCAGGATACCACGCTTTGACTGTGCCTCGTCACCGACATAGGAGTCCTTCTGGCCCATACCAATCATGATACTGCATCGTCCGTCAGCGGGCCAATTATGAGGGAGCTATGGGAGGGAAAATCGTACCCATGGTGGCGGGGTCTTCCGACGATGGAAGCTGTCAAAAAGTCAGTACCACGCTTTGGGATTGGCCAGCAGCCGCCGTTGTCGGGAGCTTGGACGCAGACTTGGCCAGCGCAGATGGAGGGGTGAACTCACGGAAAACAGCCCTGGGCGCATCGTCACCGGCGAAACCGGCCTTGCACATACCCGAACTGGCGACAGTCAGCTTCATGTCCATTTCATTCGAATACCGCCATATCCGCTGCCGGGAGCTTGTCTGGGCCGAAGGCGAGGGCGTGGCCAGTGCCGACAAGCCCACAACGTGCAGCATGCGGAGGAGAAATTCGGGGGGTGGCAGCTTACCCATTGTCAATGACGAGGGCGGCGACCTCTTCTGCAGACGGGGAGACAGACGTTAGCAAATGCTCATCGAGACGGGCAGCGCACAGCTCGCGCAGATGGCGGGAGGGAGAAGGGGGTTGCAGTTGTATGCACTGTTGGGCCTCTCTCAGCTGGCTTGCTCACCTTCCATGTTGACTGATTAGGAGTTGAGATTGGGGGGGATTGGCGGCGAGGGGAGGCGGATAGGCGAGTTGGAATGGCTGCGAGCGCGGAGAGTTAGTTTTGTGAGAGTGTGGTAGTGGTGGTGATGATGATGGTGGTGATGGTGGTGGTGTTGTGGACAGCGAGGGCGATGGGCGGGCGTTAGGGGGTGGGAGGGAGAAGCTTACAGGTGGAATGTATGTAGATGGCGGTGATGAGGTTCAGGTTCTGTGCGAAGGGCAAAGTCGGTGGGTGCTGCTAAATAAGCGGGTTAGGTTAGGATACGCCGACTAGCGGGGCGGCGGCAGGAGCGAAGTTGGGTGAAGGGCGAGCGAGACAACGATTGCAGGGGCTATCATGAAATAATTTACGTGCACACTGCACAGCGACATTGATGAATAATTACGTGCACAGCGGCCTTTATTAATAATAATTACGTGCACAGCGGCATTTTGGTGCAGTATTCAAACGACTGCATTTAAATCACTGCAATTCAAATCTTCACAGCATTAACAGTCTATGTACAGTACTTGTATTGCCCTTGCACATAGACACACAGACACATATACACATGTCACATACATACACACACCCTTTATGCACGGCGTCGCACCACATGAAGCCCAGCCAGGCTGCACATTATTATCATCATCATCATTCTGTTTGTTCAGTCACGGCAGCCTACGGTGATATAATGATATTTAATTAATAATTCTTCTGGGCATAAGCCATTTTGTGTGTCTTTTGTCTTGTGTCTTGTGTAGTTGTGTACGCAACCTCCCTCCGCCCATTAGGCAACGGCATTTTGAGCTTGGCAGTACACACCACTCTATGTACAACGACTTCTCCTACATACATTTGTACTAATAATAACACCCTTTGTACACGTACACTACCGGCCTTATTCTTCAAGGTTGCACGAAGACACCGAGGGTATAGAGGCCATGGCGTGGGCGTGGGCGTGGGCGCCATCTCATCCGTTGCTCACCGCCAACTCGACGACATAATAATAATATGTCCGTTGTTGGATGCTAGCCCTCGCACAGACACTCTAATCTTCTTGATCCTATAATTTCTATGTCAATTCCACAATGTTCGCCGCACGTCACGTGTAGGGAGGGGTAGCACGTGCTGTCACATATGTACTGTGTGCACTGTGCACTGATGTTGCAGTCAATACCTTTGTAAAGTCGTCAACATAGTGGGGGAGCAGACGGCCATCCCGCCGACCCGCCAACACCTACCAGCTAACCGTGGATGCGCGTGTCTCTCGTGATAAACACTCATGTCTACAAAGTACTCTCCTGTCTAGCTCACTGTCTAATCGTCAAACTGCCTGTCTGTCTGCGTTGTGCGCCATGGAAGCCCGCCGAACCCCGTGGCCGCTTCTCGAATCAAACGCCGTCTGGTTCCAAGCCTAGAAAATTGTCCTTCCAAACATTTTCTTCTGTCAAGACGTACACACACACGAGCTGATCAACTCACCACATATACCCCTCGCCCTCGATTCAAACACCACACGCCAGAATGAACGACCCAGGCCTCAACAACCTTCTCAAATGGGGCGTCGAAAACTCCGCCGTCTCGCGAAACGACCAGAGTGCTCCAAAACCCGCAACGCCCTTCGATGCAGCGGCAATGGCCCAGTTCATGGGCGCTGCCATGGGACCCTCCGACGCTGACATCATGAAGGAGAGCATGAAGATCATAAATGACAGCGAAAGTGATGACAAGTTCAGCTTCGAGGACAAGGAGATCGCATTCAAGAATTTCGAGATGCTCATCGAGGGCCTGGACAACGCGAACAACATGGAATCCCTTGGCTTGTGGACACCGCTCGTGAAACAGCTCGACGACCCGGATCCCAGGATAAGAGCTTTGGCGGCGTGGTGCTGTAACACCGCCGTGCAGAACAATGTCAGGACGCAGGAGAGAGTAAGTGCCGCTTCATCCTACGCGCCAACCATGGACAGGAAATTGACACTTTCTAGCTTCTCATCGTCGGCGGCATCCCGCCCCTCGTAAGGCTTGCGACCCAAGACTCCGACACCAACGTTCGCAAAAAGGCTGTTGGTGCCCTCTCATCCGTCGCAAGAAATTTCCAACCCGGCCTCGACGCCATCATTCCACAGCTACCCGCCAAATTCAAACCAACTGGGACACTCGATGCAAACGATATGGACTCTGTGGACACGCTCATCGACCCGCTGCGGGCAAACGTCAAGGGTTAAAGGCGGTACGGCAGCGAATAGCATTGATTGGCGTTTGGGCGCTGGGTATTCGGTCAACTGGGTGGCTGTATCATGGAATCGCTGGCAATTGCGAAGTGGGACATGCCTGCATGGATCAAACCGAACTTTACATTTCCATTCAATTTTTCTCCAGCTGCACATTGCGTCATGTCCAAGTTGATGCATGCTCCTTCACAGACCCTGTTGGTGCGCCATGCTCGTCGCTCACAAAACTCCCAGCACTAGACCCACCAGCTCACTAAATTCCTCCCTTGCGCACATGCTTTTGTCTAATCCCATGCCCACCACTACCATCCTCGTCTCCCTCGCATCTCGTGTCTTGATCGCGCTCGCAATTTGCGTTGCCAGCGTCTGGCCCAGGACCTCAAGCTCGGGTATCGTACCTCCTAAGACGGTTGTAGCAGTCAGATGGTGCATCGGCAGTAGGTCTGAATTTGGAACATCTTCGTCTTGATCCGAGTACGGGTTCGTGGTAAGGGAGTGGTCGGTCGCAGAGATGTCGAGAGGAACATGTACCTGAGCGTAACGAATTAGAACATAGAATCGGGGGAGAATGAGAAATGTTTCATACCCAATGTGCCAATCGACCATGCTGCGTGACAGTAACGAGAATCTTGTCCGCAAAATAGACCGTCGTAGCTGTAGTATCTGCGCCCTTGATAGTTGCAGAGGAGGAATTCGACCGCACTGGGTACGGTGTAGGCGTGACCTCGTAGTCTCCAAGTGCGACCGTCATATCTGCGAGCCTCAGACTGTAGAAGAGATGTCGGTATAAGGAAGGTGTCTGTCCGACCCTTCACCCAACGTCTATTATCGCCCAACGGCCCGCCCGTTATGTCACTATTCTGCCACCCCCGACCGCCCACCGGACCCGCCAAAATTTCCTCTTGGCATTC
Source organism: Pleomassaria siparia CBS 279.74 (assembly GCA_010093715.1). NCBI lineage: Eukaryota > Fungi > Ascomycota > Dothideomycetes > Pleosporales > Pleomassariaceae > Pleomassaria > Pleomassaria siparia. The sequence goes on along the minus strand of MU005768.1, from coordinate 130,559 downwards.
GACATCGACACTTCGATCCAGAATATATTCGCAACAGGAATCCCTCGTCCAAAACCCCACCTCTATAAGGCCTCACGATGCCGAAATTTGTCCCCCGGCTTCGGAAACATCGTGCGATCGCTCGGGAGAAGCTCCAAGCCAATGCGCCCCGCGAAGACACTAGCAGCCGCGATGCGAATGCGACGGAGATCCTACCGGCGGAGAAGAGGGAAAGAGAGGAGAGGAAACTGGCCATGAGAGAAGAGCTGGTCAAGGAAGCTTCGAGCAAAATGAGTGGGAAGAAAAAGAAGAGATTGGACAAGTATATCGTACGTTTTCACATAGGCTTTGCTAAGCTTCTCTACCATACCATTTTCTTCGTCGCGATGCACTCGTGATGCCAAAGACTAATTATCCTACTTACTCTAGGACACCAAACTCAAGAAAGAAGAGAACCTCGTTCTGCTCAAGAAACTCGCTGCCCAGAAAGTCGATACAAGTCTCTTCCAGAGCTCCAAGAAACTAGGACGAGGAGATGAGACGAAGAGAGAAATGCTGAGGAGGGCGCTGTTGGAGAGGAATGCGGGCATTGACGTGGAAAAGAATGAAGGGCTGTTGCTTGAAGAGAGACAAACTCCTGATCCTCGAAGCATTCCCAGGAATCGAGATGTTGCGCGGGGGACCGAAGAGAAGGTTGAGGCAATTCCAAGAACACGACCGAAGAAACAACATGAAACCAGAGATGCCTCTCCAAACTCATCGCAAAATCGCGGACAATCTCCGACAACTATCGGGGAGGAACCTGTGGCAACGACGAGTCAGGAGTCAGTGAGCTATACATTACCAGGTGCAGGCTTATTTGGTACCGGTTTAAAGAGGCCATTGGAATTGGACGAGACGGGTAATCCGGTCATACAAACCCGGAAACGGCGGAAAGGCCAGAAAAAGGCGGTTGTGATCGAGGAAGAGGTCGAATGGGAAGGTTTCAGCTCAGATGAGGATGTGGATGGCACAGCAAGCTCAGACTCGGCAGAAAGTGACGATGCCAGCAGCGATGAGGAAGACTCAGGTTCTGGGGACTCCGAGAACGATTCAGACGACGATGAGAGCGACACAAGTCTGGATGAAGAGACTAAAGCATTACGGAGAAATCGAGCGTCAGCATTCAAATCATGGGCGACACAACAGCGGAATGAGGTAGTCGGATTCGTTCCCAGTACAAACCTTACATATGCAATGCCTCCCACGCCCGCAAATTTTGCCGCTCGAGCGCCTGAAGCGGATCCTCTCCCACCGGAACTCGAGACGAACACAGCCACGGACGCAACACGGAAAGCTTTCAGTGTCACCGTAGACAGGTCGCCTGAGATACAGGAGTCAAGATTGCAGCTCCCGATTGTCGCAGAAGAGCAGAAGATCATGGAGGCTATACACAACCACGACGTGGTCGTGGTATGGGGCGCCACTGGCAGTGGTAAGACGACACAGGTGCCACAATTCCTGTTCGAGGCTGGATACGGTGCTCCCGATGGGCCGACACCTGGGCTAATCGGCGTCACCCAGCCGAGACGAGTCGCTGCTGTTAGCATGTCGAAGCGTGTGAGCGATGAGCTAGGCGACGCCGGCTCAAAGGTTGCCTACCAAATTCGTTTCGATACCACCACAAACCCGAAGACGGCTATCAAGTTCATGACGGACGGAGTGCTACTTCGTGAGATCTCCCAGGATTTCATACTCACAAAGTATTCCGCCATCGTTATCGATGAAGCTCACGAGCGAAGCGTAAATACTGATATTCTGATCGGAATGCTCAGCAGAATCGTCGACCTGCGAGCGGAGATGGCTCGAGATGATCCCAAACAGAGACCCTTGAAGTTAGTCATCATGTCTGCCACGCTAAGGATATCGGACTTTACGGGTAACAAGCGACTCTTCCGAAATACTGCACCACCTCTCATCAAAGCCGAGGGACGCCAGTTCACAGTCACAACCCACTTCTCTCGTCGCACACAGCGAGACTATGTCGAAGAAGCATTCCAAAAAGTGTGTCGGGGGCATCGTAAGCTTCCACAGGGCGGCATGCTGGTGTTCCTCACAGGCCAAAACGAGATAGCACATCTCGCCAAGAAGTTGAAAGAAACATTCGCTTCAAGTCAAGGTCACGAAGCCAAGGTCGGCCAGGTCCAAATATCACCCGCAGAAGCTCCATTGGAGACTGAAGACATTGAGCTCGGCAAGAAAGATTCGGATTACCAAGACGATGATGGGTCCGATTCCGATGACTCGGTGATCATGGGTGTAGACAACGACGAAGACGACGCCGAATTCGAGATTGGCGAGGAAAAGGCCGAGTCATCAGTGTTGAAGGTCCACGTCCTACCGCTCTACTCTCAACTACCCACCAACCAGCAGTTACGCGTCTTCGATCCACCACCAGAAGGTTCCCGTCTCATCGTGCTTGCCACCAACGTCGCCGAGACCAGTCTGACGATTCCAGGAATTAGATACGTCTTTGACTGTGGCCGGGCAAAGGAGAAGAAATACGATCTCATCACAGGCGTACAAAGCTTCGAAGTCGGCTGGATCAGCAAAGCGAGCGCCAGCCAGCGCGCCGGTCGTGCAGGACGAACAGGGCCGGGACACTGCTATCGCCTGTACTCGTCCGCCGTCTACGAGCGCGACTTCGAAGAGTACGCCGCACCCGAGATCCTGCGGACCCCTCTCGAAAGCATCGTCCTCCAGCTGAAGAGCATGGGCGCGCCCGTCTCCAACTTCCCCTTCCCCACGCCCCCAGATCGCGCGAACCTGCTCAAAGCCGAAAGCCTGCTCTCATACCTCGGCGCGCTGTCTTCCTCGGGAAAGGTAACGCCCCTAGGTCACGAGCTCTCGCTTTACCCCCTCAATCCACGCTTTGCACGGATGCTCGTTATGGGCATAGCGCAGAACCTTGCCGCGCAAACAATCGCCCTCGTGGCCGCACTCTCCGTCCCCGAGCTCATCATCCCCGAGAACAAACTCGGTCTGCATACACCGAAAGCCGTGCTACCCACCATCGTCGACGAAGACGAGAACGGGGTTAGGCGCGCTCCCATCCGCACCGAAGAAGACAACCTCGCCGATGCCGAGCGCTCCCGGCTGCGAAAGGCATACAATGCTGCCCAAGGCAAACTCTCCGCCAACGCTGGCCAAGCAGACTGCATGAAGCTCAACGCCGCGATCTGTGCGTACGCTCACGAGTCCAACCCCGACGAGTTCTGCGACGACATGTTCCTAAACGCAAAATCCATGCACGAAGCGACTTTGCTCCGGCAACAGCTCACAACCATCATCCGTGCTCACCGTCCCACATCCCTCGGCGCCTACACCGCACAACTTCCTCCACCGACAGAGAAGAACATAAATCTACTAAGGCAGATCTGCGCGGCGGGCTTCATCGACCAGATAGCCATGCGGGCTGATCTGGCGCCCTTTCCACCAGAGCTGGGCCGGAAGCCGAAGTCGGCAGTCGATGTCCCGTACGTGACGCTCTTCCCGTCTACACTGGACCGGGCAAAGGGTGATGATGCAGGCGCGGCATGTGTGTACCTACACCCCTCCTCTCTCCTCTCCCGCACGCCGCCGTCCAAACTCCCCGGCTTCCTCGTATACTCTCACCTACAACGCGCCGCACCGAGCTCTATCAACGCCTCGCGTACGCCGAAGACACGATTCCATGCCCTGACGCCCGTGACGCGGAACCAAATCATCAACATGACGCTCGGCACGCCGCTCCTAAGTGTGTCGAAGCCGAAGGGCACGATTGTGGATATGGAACGGGGGAAGCGAGAATGCGAAGTCGAGCTGAGTTTAGTCGGCGAGAGCGGGAGTCAGGGATGGGGCTTGGGTGTGCGGAGAGTGGTGCAGAGGAAGGAGGGGAGCGTGTGGGTTGTCGATGGGATTGTAGGGTAGATGGAGAGCATTCGTGGAGAGGCCTATGTACTGCGAAAGGGGATCAAATAATAAAGATGATGATTCGAATGGATCAAAAAGATCAGAAACGATGCAGACTACCCAGCACAACGTCAGCATAGTAGAAGAGTATGAACATCAGCATTATCAATAGGCATTATAACATGACTGTCTGACATGGAGCGTCGCACGCTATCTATGTATTGACATCAGTCGGCCATTCATATATCAAATGTGAGTGGCCCTAGTACATATGTAGTCAGATGCTAGTTATCTCTTTCCACTCTTGTGCTCTTCTCTTTCTCGTATTTCCCCCCCCCCCCTTTCCTTCGTCTAATGTTCTTTGTTTTTACAGTCTTATTTGTGTTTTGTAATATTTACCGATTTTCTTTTTATTTTTTCCTTCCTTCGTCTGATGATATAGATGAACGTTCGTCTCGTATGTAGATGGATTGTCACGCACGGGCCATGTATAGATCACTCAAGGCACGTGCGAGGCCACGTCGAGGACAGCATCTAATTATCATGTATTCATCCATCTTTCCATCTATTCTGACGACGGTATAGACACAGGCCAAGGTGAGTCTCCGCAAATCAAAACAAGGACAGCGCATACCATTCCTTTCGACCTGCTCCTACTAGTGCGCCCATGGTCGATCTATTGCTTATGCCTCCCAACCGCAATTCGCAACATGTCGACCCATCGCAAGCGTCGGTCTCGATCTGTTCAGGACGTTGATGCTGTTTCTCATCATCACATCTGCTCGAACTCACGACGAGGATATATGGCGACAAAACCAGGCGCACGTCTCGAGTGGCTTGTTTTCCTCATTCACATCAACAAGACTCTTTCCTCTTCTTCATCAAGACTCGCCGTCTAGCTTCCTTTTTGCGGCCCCCCGCGTGTGTGTGTCCTATATATACATGACTGATTCCGTGGGACAAGACTCCGAAGTTCTTCATCTCCGCATTCTTGGTTTCCTCTTCCGTCGCTCGCAACGCTCGCTTATTCTCCTCTACAGGAAGGTGACAGTCGCCCTACAGGTCGCCGACAGGGGTCACAACGAGGCTTATGACATCCGGGTGCGAGGCTAGATCCGAATGAAGCAGCTATACACAATGTATTACATGTTTCCGCTACCTATTACAGCACCGAAGCAAACAAAAAAGAAATAAAAAGAGTCCCGTGTCTGCAACACAGGTAAAAGATGATAAACAACCTCATTCCCTACCATTAATACCACAACCATCACTCCACCACCATGTTGCTCTCCGTACTACCCACAACTCTGCTGCTGGCAACCACCGCCCTCGCACAGCTCGAACCCCTCCACACCTCTTCAAGATGGATCGTCGACTCTGCCGAGAAGCGCTTCAAGTTTCGCTGCATTAACTGGGCCGGCCACATGGAAGCGTCTATCCCCGAGGGACTCCAGCATAACTCTGTCGAGAACATTGCAAAGATTGTCGCTGAATCCGGCTTCAACTGCGTGCGCCTGACCTTCAGTATCGACATGGCCTTGGACCAAGGCCTCAAAGTAAGAGACAGTTTTGCCACCCTCGCAGGGCGAACGGGAGCGAACGAGACCGATGTCGACGATCTATGGACCCGCGTGAAGCGGAACAATCTCTGGATCGAAGATGCCAGTGTCAGCGAAGCCTTTGGCAAAGTCATCGACACGCTCGGCACCCTCAACATCCGCGTCATCCTGGACAACCACGTCTCGCATGCCTCGTGGTGCTGCAACCTGGACGACGGCAACGGCTGGTGGGATCAGGGCTCCCTCTACGTCGAGTCCAACTCGCGCTTCTTCAACACGGACAACTGGAACAGAGGGCTGGCCGCCATCGCCACCTTCGCAAAGGACCATCCCGCCGTTGCTGGCATTGGTCTGCGTAATGAGATTCGCGAGGTGCCCGTTGTACAGAATAGGAGCGACTGGTACAAATTCATTGCCCAGGGCGCGACTTCGGTGCACACGGCAAACCCAGACCTTTTGATCGTCATGGGCGGCACGCTCTCCTCTACCGATGCATCCTTCCTGCGCAACAGCCCCCTCGACCGGTCCGCATACGGCAACAAAGTAGTCTGGGAATGGCACGCATACACGTTTTCCCCACCGTGGATCGCCTCGTTCAAATCCTGCACCGTCTGGAAGACCACAGTCGGCGGCTCCACGGGCTTTCTCCTGTCCGAAGGAAAAGACTACACCGGCCCCCTCTGGCTCTCCGAATTCGGCGTCGGCATGACGGGCGGACCGCCCGAACGCTTCGGCATCGGCTCCCAGGAGGACTACGACTACCTCAAGTGTCTGGTCGAGTACGTCACGGGCAACGACGGGGATTGGGCGTTGTGGGCCATCCAGGGCAACTACTATGTGAGAAACGGCGAGGTGGATTTGGAAGAGTCGTGGGGACTACTGAACACAGACTGGACCGCGTGGCGCAATCCCGCCATCAAGGACGTCTTGGGCAAGATGTTCGATCAGACTCAGGGGCCATAAATAGTAGGAGTTTTTCTTTTTTCTTCCAGTCTTGTGACATGATGGTATATAATTTTCCCTCCTACGCAGCAATCATCTTGTTCCATCTATTGTCAATAATAGCACCCGCCGATAGATACCACGAGCTTAGCCGTCTCCGTCTATTATCACATCAATGCATGCTTTGAAATTCTCGAGCTCCCCTCGTCACACTTTGCTACTACTATCCTTCAACACGGTATTGTGCGTATCCCCCCTCCCTCAGCTCGCCACACACATACACAGATATATATATACTGTATGTACTAAAATTCAATCTAACCCTAACGCGTTAGCGCTACGCATGCCTAAAGCAGCTAGCTAGACAACAACGGCAGCACTAGGTAGGCATATGCTCTACAAATCTGCTACCGTGCTTGCTTCTTTCTCCTGTCCCTCTCTAGCTATGCTATCTTTGATTTTCTTTTTTCCTTTTCTTTTATCGCTGGGATGTACAATACAGAGCAGAGCAGAGTGTAAGTTAATGTACTTGCAGTATTAGTACTAATAACTAAATTTACAACGTCAGTTTCTGTCCCTCTGTACTTTCTCTACATTTTTAGAGTTTTTTTCGTCAGTTTGGATGCATATGTGGATGTAATGTAAGGGACTTGGCATTTAGCATTCGGCGTTTAGCAGCAATTACACTATTATAAATGATAAGCTCATACTCGACCAACGTGTATTATCGAAAGATGTGCCGAGTGCCATGCTTGCAGGGCTAAGGTGATGCTTTGTCTAGCCATAATGCACCTGCTGCACCTACATAATATATCGGACTAGTATATACCCGTTCTGCATGTAATAAATCGACCGAACCAGGCTCCGCAAGTAAGGATGCTTGACGAGCAAGAGCATCAGCTCTCGAATTATACTTGCGGAGGATGGACCAGAAGCCCACCTCGCAGTCAAAGCGTGCCTCCAAGTCACTGATCTTGTCGTCCAACGCAAGAAACAAATCGAGATTGGCAGGCGTCTGTCCCTGGCTTGTCTTGAAACCGTTGTCCTTGAATGGTTTTGCGTAAGCGAGAATTTTTTGAATTACGAAATCGTCTTTTGGACATTGGAAAACATACCTTCCACCTCGGCAGCCACTCGGTAATGCCCTTGACCATGTACTGCGAGTCGCTTGCGACAATCCATTTCGGCGAGGGTTCGTTAGTAGTCTAAGACATCGAGTCCGAAACCCATTCACTAAATGCCGTCAGACCGTGGATAGCTGCAAGAACTTCGGCTCGCTGGTTGGACCGCTTTTGGCCAGCATCATTCTCTTCCGATATCTCCCTGCTGTAGCATGACTCCTCGTCATTACCCCAGATTGCGCCCATTCCAGCCCGAGCTTGTGGAGTTCCGTTGTCCGCGCATGCTCCATCGACCATGATGAGGCGGTGGCGGTGGCATCTTTTTGTTAGGGTGTTGGCAGCAAACGATAGTAAATTCACCACAAGTTGGGCACGCAACCATGTTCTCGACACCAGCGCCGTACTCTTCCCGTGATGGGCAGAGATTGAAGACAGGATTTTGCATTCTGTCCCCACCTGCGCTCAGTTATCAGACCACTGCACAGAGTCGTAGGTACATGGTAAGTCTCAACGTACCCGAGATTCTTTCTCGATGGCTCTTGTGTGCCATTTTCCATCGGTCTGTGTAGTACGCCATGGTTGGGAGTGGGAACAAGGTGCGAGATAGAGTGAGATGTATCGAGTTGAAGAGAGACGGTTTTCTAATAAACCAGTTTGAAGGCCATATTTGTTGAACACTTGGATGAGACGCAGACACTCAGGATGCGACACGGCGCTAAACCCTATCTAAATAGATGGTGTTGAGAAAGCTAATTAGTGTCTTATTGTTAATAAGACAATCGCTGTACATAGACGGATCTGATTAACAAGGTAAGCGCTAGTAAGGCGCACCCATTGTGTATACTCTGTATGTATACATACATTAATCGAACACCCTTCTCCTCTATTGATAATTCAATTCTTTAATAGATAGTGAAATAAGAGCGCATCTGTAACTACCACAGGATCTATACTACACTGGTAAGTCGCTGGTAGACGCCGTGGTCTGAGAAAGTTCATGCTTACTACAGCACATATCCTCGATTCAAATGGTGTTTGACCTATACGTCGTATGTTACTACGGTACAAAGATTCAAAGCTAGCAAATGTACAGTCTACTGTATGTTTACTTGTTGTAAACTTGTGAAAACGAAGCTCTATACAAAATTTATATTTTTCAATGATTCTGCACGTAACGCCGTAAAAGATTGTTCGTAATATTGTTATTACTACAATTCCTTCAGCTTAACTGATTAATTACAGCAACAAGAGTTAACATCAAACTTTAATACCTATCAAGTGTTAACATTTCGTCTATAATAAGTTATTTTCTATTAAGTGTTAATGATTATCTATAAAACGCTGAGGTGTGATGATTTTTCCAGCGTCACGTTACCTGCCTTTTCAAAGACCAATGACATTGCTCGTATCGCTCGCTAGCGCCGCTTTGAACGACCAATCATCTTCCTTGTTTTCTAGCGTTGGGAATAATGGTAAATTGCTTGCAAAGGTAACAATTATGATGAAGGTAGCTAATAAGAAAACCATGTCGATCCTGCTGGCACCCCATCAGAGCGTTACTTGGGTAATTGGTGCATTGCGTGTTGTGATACAAAGGTACTCTGTACGCATTGGGTTCGGAGCGGAGAAACCTAGAAAGGCTTGGCGTCTAGGATGTTCCTTGTGCCCCTCACTCCGAAGACCGGGCATCCATACTTTGACAACGTTGTGTACGCGGAATTCATACCGCAGATATACTTTGTACAGAACATTCTTCTAATTATACATTTTCTTTGCGATTTCTTTCCGAGTAGTCCATGGAATGGCCGAGTGGGAACAGGCTGGCTATGAGCGTTATGAGTACGGCGACCCAGACAGCCACTTTCTCGCTCCTGGCAACCCTCTAGGGCGTCCGCGTTCGACGAGAAGTCCTAGATCGAGAGATGTGTCAAATCCTGGTCTCCCCAGGCGACAATCGTTGCATCGCAGCTACCATTCCGACGACGAGACCAGACCAGACCTTTACGGGCTTGCACCGGGATTAGGTACCAATCATCTCTCGTAGCAATATGGAGGTAATATCTCGAATAACAATCACTACTAGCACAACGCGTCCCGTCACCAAAACGTGTCCCTTCACCACCGCCGTCTCGATACCGTGCGGATGAATTCTTGATCCCACTTGTGATTGGAGAAGAACCCGTTGGGCGCCATAATCGACACCCGTCGAGAAAGCACGTTCCATCCCCTTCCAGCTTTTTCAGGCAATCTGCTGGCGCTGGCGAGCCGTTGTCTGAAGAAGAGGTGGATGATTATGACACTGGGCCTATTCGATCCGAGGGACAGAGTCAGAAGCGGATCGAGTGGGCAAGAAAGGAACAAGACAGATTGGCTGCGTCTCATGCTCTCTCGGAGCGCAACGTATCTCCAGATGCTGGCCCGACCCGGAGACGAAGGAAGTCTGTTTCCAGTACCCATCAAAGGTCACCATCCCATGGACATCAGCTTCCTGGATATGCAATGCCCAGGGGCGAGGACTTGCATCCAAGTCCATCAGTAACAGGATCCTACAATAGAGCACCGTCTCCACCTAAAGCTTCTTATCACCGAGTGCCATCTCCCCCACGAGTTGAGATTCGCCCGCACTCTACGCAGTATGACAAGCCTGGCTCTTACTTCAAACGAACCCCATCGCCACCACCACCAGTAAACCAGCGTAGGAAGTCGGAAAATGTCTCCCGATCGCGGCGTCAGAGTAGTCCGCATGTACCATATCGAGTACACGAAGATGACCAATCCTATTATTCGGTGACGAACCACCCGCCGAAAGGAAGACAGACTCGTGGAACTATTCCAGAGCCAGATGGGACGACCTCTTTTTCGGTTCCCGGCGCATTTCCGTCTGGTCCTGCAACGATAGCACCCGATGATTCTGGATCGGGAGCATCACAGCCTCATCATAAGACGCTGCATCGACCATCGATAGCACACAGGCCCACACCATCCGTCACATCCTCTTCTGGAACCCTTGGAGACAAGGCCTATCAGTACAAACCACTAGGCGACTTTGACTTTCGCCTGATTAGAATTTTACCAGCGCGGATGATGACTATCAAGTGCGAGCTGCTTCACTTCTCGCTCAAGAAGCCTCCTTCATATCGCGCCATATCCTACGCACGGGGCGACGCAGGCGACACCCGCAAGATTATGTTGGAAGGCATGAATATCCCAGTTCCAGTCAGTCTACATGGGGCTTTGGAAGCCTTGAGAGAGAAAAAGGAGGGTGTGCTAGTGTGGGTCGATTTTCTGTGCATTGACCAGCAAAACCGAGATGAAAAAGCACAGCAACTGCAGTACATGACAAGTATTTACAGCAAAGCCGACTCGGTTGCGTTATGGCTTGGCCCGGAAGCCGATGAGAGCGACTCGGCTGTCAAACTACTGAACGAGATATCTACAAATGCCGACTATCCGGAGCGCATCACTTCGTTGATAAAGGCCCGGGTTGGAGACGCGGATTTTGCTGCCATAGCTTCGCTGTTTGAAAGGGACTACTGGCGACGATTGTGGGTATGTGATACGTAGTCTTGCGCCTTCCGTGGATCCCATCGTCCCCCTTGTGTTCTTGAACATGACTGACCGCTATCAGGTTGTGCAAGAAATTCTGAACGCCAAAGACATATGGGTATACTGCGGGACCGTACTTCATTGGTCTGTCTACAAGAAAGCCTCGCTTGTCTTCCAGCGTCACAAGAATGATCTGGACTACTATTTCCAGACTAGCAAGCGACGAGGCCAGAGGCATTCGCCAAACCAATCTAGCTTTTCGCAAGCTCTCGTGTATCAAGGTCCTGGAAGTCTTCCTGAACTAGGCTCGCTTACCGAACTCGGTGATGAGTCCCTCCTCCACGTTATGCGCGCACTGCGAAGGAAGATAACTTCGGATCCGCGCGACAAAGTCTATGGCATTCTGGGCGTACTGCCCCAAACAGTCCGCAGCGAGTTCCCTGTGGATCTCAGTCTCTCAGTCCGAGAGGTTTACATCGATGTAGTTGATTACCTGCTCTCTACTACCGAGTATCTCGACGTTATCTGCGAGTCAATCCATTTCCCAGTTCACACCAACTCTGCTAATCTGCCAACCTGGGCCCCTGATTGGTCCCACAGTCCTCAAACAGCTGCATTGGGCAGCATTTACGACTTCTCCGCGTCGGGCACCACGAGAGCTGAGTATAGGTTTGTGGATGAGCGTCGCAACAAACTTGAGATTTCGGCCATATACGTCGATACTATCACTACGCATGGTATCGCTGTAGGGACCCTGTGTACCCTGGCTGATTACCGTACGTTTCTCTCATCATTTTACGAGGAAAATAACAAGGGGTGGCCAAGAGCATGAATAAGGCTTGATGAATAGGTCCTGTCGTATCCAAGCTACCGGGGCTGCCCTTGCGAAGTCGCCTCACATGTCCAGTCATCCGTCTGCTTTGATGAACCGTGCTAATTCTTGTCCTTGATCTCTAGTTATGGCATTCCTGCATTGGCGAGCCTTGCTTGTAGGAGGGGCCGATGACTATGGCGACGATGGAGACGACCTGGTATCCGTCGAAGTCGAAAACGAATTCTGCAGGACTCTGAGTCTGGGTCAGGTACCACCAGAGTGGGACGATGATGGTTGGCGAGTAGCATGCTATCACGTCTTCTCGTCTCTTCTGCGCGAACGCCTGCCACGCATCAAGCTCGACACTGATCTCCAGCTCTATCTAGACACAAAGGTGGAGGTCAATCCCAAGGATCGACGCGGCTTCCTACAGAAGCATTTTGGTTCGAAAATGATGGGTCGTTGTTTCTGTCAGACAGAGGATGGCCTGATGGGAATGGGGTCTGGGTTCATGACCCCAGGGGATATCATTGTCGTGCCACTGGGGTGCAGTACACCGATTATCCTGCGGAGAGAGGGGAATCATGGGGAGTGGCGGTATGTGGGTGACGTCTTTATCGATGGGTATATGAACGGCGAAGCTGTGAAGGAGTGGAAGGCTGGCGACAGAGAACGGGCGCCAGGAAAGTACATACTGCATTGAGGTCAAGCACCAACACGCAAGAACTGTCGTCGCGTTAAGCTTCGCCGATCTACGTAGAGGCGAGTTCAGGGTTCCGGCCTTGGTTGCTTCTTCTCCCGTTGGCCGAAAAGCCTCAAGCTTGGGTCGAAGTCGAAGTGAGCCGAGTTGTTGGGTCACGTGGGAGGGAGGAGGGGGTGGGGAGGCACCGATTCGCACACCACGAACTTGCGGGACTTTGCATCAGGGAAAGTAGAAGGAGAACTATCGGGTTGGGTTGGGATTGAACGCTTTGGGGGAGGGGGGCAATATTGCCATGTATTACCGCACGCTCATCGCTCATCGCACTTTTATTTCCGCAGAGTTTATTTTATCCATGTGTCTACGTAAATCAGCATCCGTGTCCAACGTTCCAGTATACATAGTGGATAAACAACGTATCTAATCCATGGGTAATATATATATTACCATCTATCTACATCCAACAAACCATCCCCTTCGGCCGATTTGATGTCAACACACACACGAACGCATGCATGCATGTCTTCTAAATACATACATGTATGGATTGATTAATTAAGCAGACACCTCCCCACATCTAAAGTGGGCTAAAGTGCCAAGCTAAAGTGTAGAACTTGGCTCTGGTTGTGGGGTCCCCGCTTCTTGGTGGTTAAACAAGTTGAGTGGGCTTGGCGGGGCCACGGGCGGCACTTGGATGGTTGATTGAGAAGGGCCTGTATGCAGAAGTGCAGATTGCAGATCGGAAATGTATCTGGGGTGGCGGATGTACTAATATATGTATAGGGGCAACCGTTGGTCACGAAAGTGTTTGTTGTTGTACTTTTCTTTTTGGCAGTTTCGATTGACAGAGAACAGAGAAGAGAAGGAAAAGCATAACGAAAGTGTAAAGCGAAAAAGACACGAGGTGAATAAGACGGTTCGCCATGGCCAACGTCAAGGGCGAATCGTGGGTCGCACACAAGCACCTCTTCCTAGCGTGTGGGGTCATGATCCTATCGCCCTTCCAGTATGGAATCGATTTCGGCATGATCGGAGGTAAGTCGAGTTCGTATACGCCTCAGCAAATGCTCTCACTCGAATAGAAGGCTTCGGACTGACGATCTCACTTCCCTACATCAAGGTCTCCAAGCCATGGTCGGCTTCCTCAAGGTGTTCGGTTATGCCACGCCCATTACGAAAATCGGGTACAATCTGACCACGGAGCGGCAACAACTCATCTCATCGCTCATGACGCTCGGCGCCTTCATCAGCTCGGGGTTCGCAGGCGTCGCCGCCAACAAGTTCGGTCGCAGAGCTTGTCTGGGTCTGGCCTGCGGAGTGTGCTGTGTTGCGAATATCATCATGATGACCACGACCAACATCATTGCGCTGTATATTGGGAGATTGACGATTGGTTTTGCCAATGGGTACTTCATGTGCTTTAGCCAGTTATATATCCAGGAGAGTAGTGTGGCGCAGTATAGGGGGCTATTTTTGACGGGATTCCAGTTTTTCACTAGTTTTGTAAGTCATGCATGAGTTGCATACTGCAAGCGAGAGACGAGGATAGAGCGGACTGACGTGACCGTAGGGTACTCTAATCGGAACAATCGTCGACTGGGCTACCGCCAAGCGGCCCGACAAATCCTCATACCTCATTCCCCTCGGTCTCATCTACGTCGTGCCCTCGATCCTGTTCGTTAGCATGTTCTTGATCCCGGAATCGCCTCGCTGGCTCATCTTGCAGGGCCGATACGAAGAAGGTGTCAAGGCGCTCGCATGGCTGCGGCCAGAGGGCTCCGATGTCGAAGCCGAGGCGTTTGACATCAGAGCTGCCATCGAGCGGGAGAAGGAGATGAGTTCGGGCATTGGGCCGCTGGATATGATTAGAAATCCTGTGGACCGAAGACGCACGATTTTGGCCGTGTGCGCCGTAACGTTGCAGGCTAGTTCGGGGTCCATGTTCATCATTGGTGGGTAACTACACTGCTGGATTTGATAATAGTACTTACTGTACTGACTTTGTGTGAAAAGCATACAAGGCATACTTCTTCACGATTGCCAAGGTCTCCGACCCCTTCGCCATGACCAACGTTCTCTCCTGCATCGGCATAATAGCCATCATCGCCAACGCTCTCATCATCGTCAAGTACGGCCGTCGCCGCGTCCTACTCATCACGGGCCTGCTTGTCTGTGGCATACTGCAGCTTATTATTGCTGTAGTGTATACCAAGAAGCCCGGCACCAAAGACACGGGCCGCGTCATCGTCGCGCTGTCGTGCTTGTACATGTTCAGCTACAACGGCATGATCTCGACGTACGCATGGCTCGCCGGCGGTGAAATCCCCACGCAGAGACTGCGCAGCCATACTTTTGGTCTCGCGGCCGCCGTGGGATTCTTCTTCGCGTGGCTGACCACGTTCACGGCGCCGTATTTCATCAATGCCGCGGCGTTGAATTGGGGTCCGCGGTATGGATTTATCTGGTTCCCGTCGTGTGTTATTGCGGCCACGTGGGTCTTCTTCTTTTTGCCCGAGGTTAAGAATCGCACGTTGGAGGAGATTGATGAGATGTTTGAGGCGAAACTACCGGCGAGGAAGTTCAAGGGGTATAAGTGTGTCGGGGTTGCGAGTGCGATGGACGGAGGGGTGAAGGGGGGGAGGAGGAGTGGAGAGAGGGATGAGAAGAGGGATTTGGACATTGAGGTGCTGACGAGTGAGAAGGTTATGACTGAGACGAATGTGACCAAGGAGTAAGAAGAGGCTGAGACAAGACGAGGAATAGGATGAATGGGGTACAAGAGAATGGAAGAGAATGGCGCGGGTGCGAACCTGGAAGAACGGGTATGGCGGGTTTGTAGCATTGAGAAAGTGGCATGATCTGACTGTAAACCCTAGTAGAGCTTTCCAATTGTTTGTTGTATCACTCGACTCTTGACCTGCACTGAGTAGTACCTAGGTAGTACTTAGGGGTTTCTTTGACAGGTGCTTTGACGCCATAAGCCACGCCTGATAAGGGTGTAGATAGGAGAGAGAAGAATTATTGTCCATAGGGACAAACTCTTTAGACCCAGCCGTTGCCATTCATGTAACAATACAAGAGATGTAATATAGTCTGGACGTTGTTTTGGCGTGAAATCGTCACGTGTTGAACAAGTGTTCCCAACTGTGACTTCTGGGGCCCCGCCAAGTTAGCGTCACTTCGCGGGCCGTTTGGTGTCAGGTCTCTACAGAGGTTAGCTTTCGCACGACGCTCTCCAGCTTCCGAACCTTATTCCGACATCGTGCACATCTCCGTGCTTTTTTCAATGTATGTGGCAATTCTTCGCTACTCCGTGATTCTGCGAAGCCAGGTACTGATGGTACTAACAGATTCGCGACCGTTCCGCCTCACCGCTATGAAGAGCAAAGGCCATCATGCCACGCCTCCCGAATTCGCTCCTCCGTAAAGCGCGCAACATCAACTCTTTGCTTCCTGCTCTCCTCGGCCCATGTCGCGACCTCACGAGCGCGCAGAACGAGCTGCGCTGGCTGCGCGAACACGTACATAAAGAAGCGAAGAGACGGAGCAAAAAGGGCGACACGTTGGCCAAGGCAGACCTGCTGAAGACGCTGGTCGAATGCAGGGCGAAGGGGTTCCCACTGCAGTATTTGCTTGGGTCTGAGTTCTTTGGAGACCTGGAGATCGAGTGCAGGCCGGGCGTGCTTATACCGAGGTGTGTGAACCACAAATCGAGGGAGCTGGTGGACAGCGGCTAACACAGGATAGACCAGAGACTGCGGCCTCGGTAACACACCTTGCCAAGTTAATCGGCAGTGCGCAGAATCTCCCCACGGAGCTTCGTGTCCTGGATCTCTGCACAGGCACGGGGTGCATTCCTCTCCTCTTCCAAAACGAGTTTCGCTCTCTACGCGACAACATCGCCTTACGACTCCTCGGCGTGGACATCTCGAGGAAAGCCATAGCACTTGCAATCCGCAATCGAAGGCGCCTACACCAAAGCAACAAGGACGTATACAAGACCGCCACCGCATTCATGCTGGCTGATGTTTTAAGCAACCCCTTCGCCGATTCAGCAATAGACAGCCCACTTCCGCTCAAATCGGCTCTGAACCACCGCAGACTGCCTGCATTTTGGGACATCCTCATCTCTAACCCGCCGTATATCTCGCCCGATGCATTTCGGACGACTACTGCGCGCTCTGTTCGCGGGTTCGAACCCCGACTTGCCCTTGTACCTCCTCAAGAAGCGGGCAGCAGCCACGTCGAAAAAGGCGATACATTTTATCCCGCAATCTTTCAGGCTGCAAAAGATACTGAAGTCAAAGTCGTCTTGCTGGAGGTCGCAGATCTTGATCAGGCCCTGCGAGTTGCACGTATGGCGCAAATGAGGAACTTCGACGGCGTTGAGATATGGTGTGATCAACCCGATCAAGTCAATGACTCGATCCCTGAAGCATCACACGGAATACCTATCGTTGGTCAAGGCAATGGTCGTTCGGTCGTGTGTTGGCAAGGTATTGGAGCTGAATGGCTCGAAAAGAAGGCTGCCTCTATCGAGTCTCGTCCGATGAAAGAGGTTCTGGAACAAACGCTGGCTCCGAGATTTGAGCTTGAACGGTGTGCAGATGACACGGTTCGTTTGCCTAGATTTCTTTTCCGGGCCCGAACTCAACTAGTAGATGAATGGGGCCTACCTGTGAAGTGGTCGACGCAGGGTGATAAGAAAAAGTCGTAACTTTGGCTAAGCTCTATTGCTCCGGTGAACTGGGTACTGGCTTCACTGAGCCATTCAGTGAATTATCTCAGATCCAAGCATGCCTCTGCCGAACAAATCGAGAGATACGACTTTCTCACAGGCAGTCGGCAACTTGCTTGAGACACTCAAGATCCGGTTTCACACCCTTCTCCAAATTACTGTATAATATTATATCGGTGAGAGCTACCAAGATAGATGTAGTCACACAATACATCCTGCTTATTCAATCCCAGCAATATGCATTTCCACGTCGAAAACAATGTAATGACAACCTACGACAGAAGAAGAATGCAGTATCCGGGTAAGCGAGCCTGTGTAAACTACTTATTAAGCGGGGTTATGTTTGGGCCGAGCCGAGGCACTTCCACGGTTAAGGCCTCATCCCTAACACTCCACGCCGTCGTTTCCATGTTCAGTTCGAAGATTGAATCGGTTCCTCAAACAAAACCTGTCAGACGTGAATCTCGGTGATCATGGCGAGGGAACCGCTTATTGCTTCCTCGTCCACGACGGGTTTCTTTCAACACTTGCCTACGCTGCCTCCCCAGTATACCTCACCCGTATGTCTTTCATCTCAGATTCCCTGTCAAAACGAAAGCGCGCTTCGAGTTTCGGACGAAAAGGTCCTCGCTCACATCGTCGATCTTTACATTCCGTCAAACGCGACTCTCGTGACAAGCGACATTAACCGGGTCGCTCGGCTAGCCCTGCACCCATCAGTACTGGCTTACTCTACCGATGCAGAAACAAATCATCCCGTTTTACGACCACTGAGTACATTTGGCGAGGAGAACCGTCAGGATCCATTGTGGACAACAACTGGATGGCAGAAACTAAAAGACATTGGGATCAGCGAAGGCGTCGTTGCGGTTGCATACGAAACCGAAAATACGACGTGGAATAGGCGCATTCACGAGTTTGCCCTGGGGCATGTGTGGATATGCACCGGCACCATGACTGGATGCCCTATGGCCAGTAAGTGTTTCGAAACCCGGGCGCAGTGTACTTGCTTATTGGCGATAGTGACCGATGGAGCCGCAACTCTCTTGACAAGACATCTGGCAGATGAAGATGGGATCAACCTGGGAGGCAGAAGGTCCTGAAAGAGGCGTACCGTCGGCTGACTAGCCGAAATCCCGAGGTGGCATGGACAAGTGGACAGTGGATGACAGAGCGAAGTGGAGGAAGCGATGTCAGCGAGACCGAAACTGTGGCTCAAAGGTTGGACACCAACAACGAGGGCTGTGACGCTACCGGCATGCCCTTGGGCCCCTGGAGCATTGACGGGTTCAAGTGGTTTAGCAGTGCGACTGATTCCGAAATGGCCGTCTTGCTCGCTCGAACATCTAGAGGAGGACTGAGCGCTTTCTATGCACCCATGCGTCGTAGAGTTGCAGTACCTGCCCGATCAGTCAACAATCTCGTGGACGAGACACCCAAGACAGAGCTCAATGGCATTCGCATACAGCGTCTGAAGAACAAACTCGGGACCAAGTCCCTGTCAACAGCGGAGCTCGAGCTGAAAGGGACCCGAGCTTGGCTCATTGGTAACGAGGGCCAAGGCATCAAGGAAATATCTGCCATTCTCAACATCACCCGACTCCAAACTGCCGCTGGCTCAGCTGGGAACTGGGCCCGCGGCCTTGCCATCAGCCGCGCCTATACAAAAGTCCGAAAGGTGCATGGAAAATTGTTACAAGAAAACTCGGTACATCTACGATGGATGGCTGACGAGACGGTGAAATATTGGGCCGCGACGCACTTTGCCTTCTTTGGCGTTGCACTTCAAGGCGTCATCGAGCAAGACTGGGCCAAGATGGTGCAAAACACAAAAGCAAATGGGCTCGTTCCAAAAGACAAGACCTTGGTACAAGTGCTCCTGAGACTCCTAACACCAGTCATGAAGGCACAAATTAGTGTCGCATCCGTGAGTGGATTACGTCAAGTGATGGAATCTTTAGGTGGAGTTGGATACCGTGAGAATAACGAAGACGGGGGTCTACTGAATATTGCGAAGATCTATCGCGATAACCTTGTCAATCCAATCTGGGAGGGGACTGTCAGCGTGATGGCAGACGACGTTGTTCGAGTCCTGGTCGATAAGCGCCTCGGCAACGGGAACGTCCTGGATAACGTATTTGCTCCCTGGGTTCGCAACGTGCTGAAGGGCTGCTCTCAAAACTTCATACGAGAAGTTTCCGTTATCGATGGAAGGTTGCAGTCGTTGCTAGAGTTGGTACGAAGGGCAAACAAGCAAGGGCTGCTTTACCAAGGCAGAGAAATCCTAGACCACATCGAGGCCATTGTTTGTAGCTGCTTGCTTATGTATGATGCTACAGTAATCCCTGACGAGGTTGCATTCGAGATTGCTAGGCGATGGACTCGGTCCAGTTCTTTATCGAGCAATGGGATGACAGCCATGAAACCATGGGAACAGCAGGCTCTTATGGACAAGCGGATATTCCTGGGAGACGAGGTTGCTCCGACACACAGACAAGAAAAGCTGTGATACTCGAGCCGCGACATGGCACCCCGCCAAAGGTTGCTTGGTTACTGCCTTGTATTGAGACTTTTCTGGCGCTGGGCAGACAGGCCAAAATATCGGCAGCTTGTTGAGGACCTGTCTCTTACCACCTACACTGCTTGATTATCTTCAACATCGTGAATCATCAGCAACAGCCCATGATTTGCAACTGGCTTGTCCTCCGCATACAGCGCATCATGCTCCAACTGATCCATTACCTCCTTCTCGGCCATGTTCCGTTGCTCGGTGGGCCACTCTCCCCACCAGTTCCAGAAGTATCTATGCGCCTCTATTTGCTCCTCCCGGAGTCGCTGTATGCGCTTCGTGTTTTCGGCGAACAAGGCCTCAACACTTGCAGGCGCAGTCTCATCAGGGCCATGCCCGGTCGCAAGCAGATGTGTCGTGTATTGCTCAGGCTGTTCAAACCAGGCGCCGCAACCAGTCACTGAGCAGCCAAAAGGCTCGTGCCGTCCCTCAAAGTAGTGCTTTTCTATAGCTGCCGCTCGATGCATCTTAGCTGCAAAACGTTGGCCGTTGAACTTATTCCATAATGTGCGTGACTTGAGAAAATCACCAACACGCCCACGGTAGGGTTTCTCGGGCGGGACCACGATGGCTGCAGGATGGTTGAAATGCTCCTCGCGTTTTGGCGTTATACTTGTATCCAGATCTTGGTGAGCAGCCCTTAATCGCCACAACACCCTCTTTACTCGGCGACCCACAGCCTCTTTCTCTTTCTCGGGTGTGTAGAAGAAGACGTCGATACCTCGCGGGCACAATTGTGCCATCTTCCGATAGCAACCAAACACGTGGGGCTCGTCGTGGAATGAAGCTCCTTCTGTGCTGAACATGACACGTTTGATTCGAGGACAAAGGCGTTGTACGTTTTGCCAGAATTGTCCGATGCCTGCGTAGATGGTAATCTCGAGGAAGCACTTAAAATCAAGCTGCTCGATACTGGCCAAGAAGTCAAGGTCGTACATGGATTCTCCAGGAAGGCCACCCAATAGCAGATGTCCCACAGGAATACGGTACCATGTCGTTTGGTCTGAAAAGAAAAGCTTCTTTGACTCGATGCGTAGGTCGCGCGTTGTGTGCATGAGCTGGAAGAGTGTAGGTGCATGGCACTGCTGCAGAATTCGCAGCTGCAGCTCGGCTGGCAACTCGGCGTACTGATAGAAAGAGCTTTCCGATGTCGCCACATTCATTATTGGGTAGATGTGCTGATGAAAGTACTTGAAGAATTGTCCTCCCAATGTCATGGAAATGCTGAGGTCGAGCGGCTCTCTCCAGTACCCCTCGTCGATGACGTGTGGGGATGGGAACATGGTAACAGAAGTTTTTGGATAAAAGAATTTGAGCAATCTGATAGGGATAGCGAGAATGTACTTTGTAGACAGGCTGGAGTGGTGTGCTTTTGTGAGTGAGGGGGGTGAAGCCAAACATGAATATTGATAGATAAAACCCCACCACTAGCGCGCTCGGGAGTCGGCCGTAGCTCGGGAATTACTAAACTCGCATTTATCAATATACATATAATAGAGTGTATAAAAATTTTGTATTCTGTAAAGACTGCAGCGACTGCTAGAGGTGTTAACTCTCCCTTAGCAGCGTTTTTCTAATTTTTCTAATTTTTCTAATCTTTCTGCTCTACTATTGTGGTAATTAATTAGGGGAGTTGTTAACGCGCCCTCTAATAAGCACTATTTAGCCCTCTAATAAGCCTAATTAAGAAGTCTGCCTAGCACGCTATTAGTAGCGCAGGAGTTATCTAAAACGTGCTAGTTTTAGCAGTAATATTAAGATTTATAATGTTGTATTAGCTATATTAATATAATTATTTTAATAAAATATATTAATCTGTAGGTAGGGAGTTACGTTAGCTAAGTAATATTACCCTTACGCTGCTCTTATTATTAATAATTACGTTTAAGTGTTTGTTTTATCCTTTATCTCTATTTTATATAAAGATTTATATACTCCTAATAGAATTAACATGTTTTTATTATTTCCTACGCTGTCTATAATACCTAAATTACGCGCTAAAGCACCCACAATTAATCTAAACCTAAATAGGTAAATAAACTTAATTAGCAACACCTTAGAGACGTTAGATTTAAATAATTTAGGCCCTAATTATTTAATTAAGGTTAATTTTAATCCTAATTAATTAATTAAGGGCAATTTAGATTGTTTAATTAAGGTTAATTTTAATCCTAATTAACTAATTAAGGGCAATTTTAATTATTTAATTAACGTTAATTTAGATTAGGATAAGGCCCTTAATAGAGATATAGAGATATAAGGCCTTAGCACCTAAATAGGCCTAGAGGAGTTAGAAGATAAGGAAGTTAATGCGCTAGGGTTCTTTATGTACAACTAGTTATTAGATAATAAACTAATAGATAATAAAGATAGTAAGGATTATAGGTAAAATCTGCAGGCTATATTACTAGATAGGTCTGCCTCTTAGTCTTAATCCTAACGCCCTTAATTATAATCCTAACGCCCTTAATCTTAATTATAATTAAGATTACTAATATAAAGCCCTATTATAACGTAAATACCTAATAAGCCTTCTCTTTTTATACGTAAAATATAGTAGGTAAAACACCTAGCGCCTGTTAATTATAGCTACCTTAATTTTAATAACCTATATAATAAGACGTATATAAAGATTTACCCTTATTTACCTATCCTAGAGTCCTTATTTATATTATAATTAGAGTATAAGAAGTTTATCTATAAGTAGGCGTAGGATAATAGCCTAGGTGTTATTTATAATTACTAACTTAATAACGCATAATAAATAGCGTATAAATATAAGTAGAAGTATATAAAAGAAGGCTATATAAAGGAGTTTAAGCGTAAGCGTAAGAGAGCTTAAAGTAGAAGAACTAATTACCTATAGGAGATATATACTATAGTAGAAGATTATTATAACATTATTAATAGGCTATAAAGAATACTTTATATAAAAGAAAGAAGTAGTAAAAAGAGCTTACTCTATAATTACCCTCTGTTTAAAAACGTATACGTTGTCTCTAAATATTATTATAAGTAGCGCATAGAGGCAGTTTACGCCTCTATCTAGTCCTTATTTCCCTTTATAAAAGGCGCAAAACGTACGCTTATAGAGCTTTAAAAGGTCTATCTAAAGATCTAATTATAGCATTCTAATATACGTAATAAGTTTTATATATAGGAGATTAAAGAGCTTAGATTATATATAAAAGTTAAGGTTTTAGAGGTAAGGTTAAAAGATTAAGGATATACGTTTATGTAAGTTTTATAAGTTTTAATTTTTAATATCTAGCCTTAGCACAATTCTGTTAGGTCTAGTTACGTGAAAATATATTTATACTAGCAGAATTATTAACTACCTGCCTAATTAGGAAGGCGGTAAGGGTTAGCGCAACGCTAATAATTTTTAGAATTAAGCTAGATTCTAATAATTATATTAAGCTCCTACTTACTATTAACCTATAATGCCTACACGCCTTTAAATCCTCCCCTAACGTAATACTTCTTAATTATACCTTTAAAATAAATAAATACAATCTCCTACTACTTAATATTATTAGCTCTAATAGAAATAATTATATAATCTACCTTAGCGTTATCCTTATACAAAATATAAAGGAAGGTAATTTTATATAGGTGTTTAAATACCTTAAACAAATATTAGCTAAGGGCGTAATTAATCTACGCCTGTTTATTACTAATAATAATAACAGCTATATTAACGCAATTAAAATAGTCTTTCTAGATACGTTAATTATACTTTATTATTAGTATATAAACAAATTAGTGTTATTATACGCGCGTACTATATGTTTAACTAAATTTAGCTGCGTCTGTAATAGAAATCGCTAGGTTAATATAGAGGTAATAAAGGATTTTATAAAGACGTACTATAATATACTCTAAGCTAATACTATAGATAAGTTTAAACGCCTCCTTAAGTTAATCTAATAAGCTTTGCAGATAATATACTACTATCTAAATTAATATTAGTTAACTAACTATAAACAGAAGCTTATATTATACTATACTAATAATATTACTTATTTTAGGCTTGTTATAACCTTAAAAGTTAAGGGCGCCTACTATTATATAAAGGCCTAGTTAACTACCTTATAATTAGATATCCTATTACTATTTAAACGCCTACACGCGTTTTATTAGGATTAAACTAATACTTAGGACCTTAAGGCTAACGTAGCTAATTTAAAAATTGCCTATTAATCTAGGAGACCTATATTTATTGCCCTTATATAGCGTATTACTCTATACGCACTTAAACTTACTATAGAGTAATTAGCAAAGGTAAGAGATTATATATAGCTTATAAAGGCTAATATACTCTATACGCTACTATGTTATATAGGTAGCTTTAGGAGCTTATTTAGCATGCCCTGTTGTTATAATCTAATTAAGCTTAAATTTACTACTACGCCTTTACAGGTATCTAATTATTATAAGTATTAGTAGGTTAATTAATTACAGGTACCTAATATCTATATTACACGCTAACTCTATAAGCCTTTAGAGCGCCTATAAGATTAAAGAGCACTTAGAGGCAGCTATTATAGTAGTGCTAGCGTACACGGTAATTAACGTAATCTATTACTATTTAAACGCCTTAACGCTAACTACCCTTCTGCAGCTCCTGCCTACCTCCTAGCTAAGTAGTATCTTTTTAGAGAACGTCTAGTAATTACTCCTACTAATCCTGCGCTAAATTTAACCCCTATATCTACTATATAGTAATACTTACCTAATTAAAAAGCCCTAATTATAAGATATAGGCGCCCCCCTATAAGTAAAGGTAGCAGGCAGGGTAAGATTCTAGCTTTATAGTTTAAAACCCTAGAGAAAAGGCGTTAAGATAAGGATATATAGGCTAAGAGGCTTTAAAATAAGGCTGTATAGGCTGCTCTATTTTTATCCTAACTTTCTTATCTCCCTATAATAGTCCTGCTACCTATAAAGCCTCCTGCCTTAATACCTAGGCTAATACCTCTGCCCTATTAGCCTCCTTTATAGTAGTTTATTACCCCCTAGTTAAACTATTACCTATAACCTTAACTCCCTTAGTTAGTAATAGAATAAGTAATATATAGGGGAGTAGACCTATAAGGTAACCTAATTACTAATAACTTTAGATATATAGGCCCTATACGCTTATAGGGATACGCGTAATACAGCTTCCTTTATGCCTAGTAGGGTAATTAAATTGCAATTAATTAATTAATTAAGGCACTTAATTAATTAAGGTAATTAATTAAGGCAGATAGAATTAATTAATTAAGGCATATATCTATAAACTAATTAACTCGCAGTTAATTAAAATTAATATTAATATTAACTTATAGTTAATTAATATTAATATTAATATTAACTTGCAATTATAATTAAAATTAATATTAATTAAGGCTTAAATTATTTAAAAACAACGTCTCTAAGGTGTTACTAAACGTACTCTAATTGCCTATTTAGAGATTACGTCTTATCTTAATATATTCGTTGCAAGGTTATTTACTACTAGAAGCGCTAGTAGTGTGCGTAATAGTAGTGCGGTATAATTACGCGTATAAATATACTGCTAAAACAGAGAAAATTATATTCCTAATTACTAATCTAACTTAAAATATAGCCTCTAATAGCGTGCTAGGCAGACTTCTTAATTAGGCTTATTAGAGGGCTAAATAGTGCTTATTAGAGGGCGCGTTAACAACTCCCCTTAATTAGGAGGAACTCCAAACTAACCCGGTTGTAGTTTAATTTCTTTAATACCCATTTGCTCTAGAACGTCTTGGCAGCCTGGTATAACGTTGGACCCGTCGCTGCACGCTGCCATGTGCCTATCACTTGGCATTTTACCTACTTTGCCATAACTTGCCATCAGGCTTCCCTCCGGAAACTTCGTCTTGCCGTCCACGTAATTTTGAACTGCCATCAGCATCGCCACGTCTTCAGCATGGTACATGGAACCGGATGTCTTAGTCGGATCCGAGTATGTACGGTCTTTCAGGATTTTCCAGAGGAACGGTGCCTGTCCTGGCGCCCACGCTCGCACATGTGCCTCACCCGAACCATGTGCAGGCGTACCCAGGAACACTCCCTTCTCAGGCACAAACAGAGCTGCGACCACAATCCCAGTCTTCGACTTCCTCTCTTTTTGGATCTTCCTGAAGCCGCTCCTGGCGTGAGCTATCACCTCGTCGGGGTCTATCGTGTTTGCGGTTAACCTGTGAATGCCACGCCAAGTATCCTCGCCCCAATTACCACCGTTGGCGACGGTTATTTCAACCTCCTCCTTAAGAAATTGCTCCATGATTTCGTCGCAGTCGCTGCCATAAGTTGGACTCTTCTTGCCCTCACTGCCGGCTCTGCCGAGTAGCTTGGAAATGAGGTCGCGGACAACTTTTGTGGCCGTCTTCTTGCCCTCGTCGGTCTTGCCCTCGTTGGTCTTGCCCTTTCCGGTCCCCTTTGCTTTATCCGACTTCAGGTTGCATGCCGTCGGCTTCTTGGCCTTCTTCTTGTTCTTAGACTTTGTCTTCTTAGCCTTCTTCTTCTTGCTAGCCTTCGTCTTCTTCGCCTTCTTCTTCTTGCTAGCCTTCGCCTTCTTAGCCTTCCTCTTCTGCGCGCTTCCGAGGCCTCTCGCTTCGTTGTTTGAGGACTTCAGATGAATCTCGACCGTCAGGCCATTGGTGACAAGGCTGCCACTGCCCACATTCTTGCCGGCAATACATGCTTCGATGATAGACTGGAAGTTCGCTTTGCATTCGTCCGTGCTGAATGTATCCTCGGTGCGGGTGCGGCTGAAAACAGTGGACTCGAACGGCTCCTGGACCGACTTATCAATCGTGTTGTCGCAAACCGTATCAATCGTGTAGGCAAATCCGTCCCTTTCGGCCGCAGAGATCATGCGAGGCTTGTAGTGCAGAGGCTCGGAGTTGCAGACGACATCTGCTAGAGCTGAATTCAAGGTCGCTGCCAGAGCGGCCACAATCGCAGAGGTTCTCATGTTGAGCGGGAAAGACTGTTGTTAAGGGACGTGAACAAGAAAGACTGTTGTCGAGGGAGATGAACAAGAGAAGACTGTTGTCGAGGGAAGTAAACAAGAAAGACTGTCGAGGGAAATGAACAAGAAAGACTGTTGTCGATGGAATGGAACAAGAAAGACTGTTGTTGATGGAAGTGAACAAATGAACGACTACCAGAGTCGTGGGAATAGTGAATGGAAGAGTAGAATGTAGTGACTGTGATGAGTTTGATAGAGCTATCTGTCGTGGTTGAACGACATTATATACCATGTTCAGCCCATGAACGGCTCGGCTCTTGCGCTCTCCAGTCCGTCAAGATGCATACCATCATCTCGACGGACATGGCACAGTAGAGTCAAGATCCGCGATTAGCCTTCAGCAAGGCGTACACGGCACAGTAGAGTCAAGATCCACAATCGGCCTTCAGCAAGGCGTACACGGCACAGTAAAGTCAAGATCCACAATCGGCCTTCAGCAAGGCGTACACGGTATGTACAATGGGTCCGCATACTAAATTTGTAGCGTAGGGTATCTACCAGATCCTCACGTGGATTACCTAAAATAGCTAATTACTGTAAGGAGGTCACTCAGGCAAGTAGTTAATGATTAGGTAATAGAGATAGAAGAGATAGTATTGCGGGATAGATAGTTAGAACTAGTCTAACATAGACAAGACGAATTGCTAGTAAGCTAAGCTTACACTAATTTAGATATATATACGTAATTCTACGTAACTTAGGGTCTACGTAATCTATCTGCACCCTCTCTAGGTCTCTATAACCTTAGGGGCTTTACATTATCCCCCTCTTAGACTTGCTTATCCTAAGGGAGATAAGGCGTGCTAATTAGCGCTAAAACGCGCCTATTTGCGCTAAAATAGGCTAATTAGTGCTATCTTAAATTTTCTAGTAAATATCTAAAACATATATGTTAATATTAAGTTAAAGTAAAAGTAAAGGTAAGAGATAGAATCTCTCTAGCTTTTACCTAGAGATTCTATTACCTTAGCAAGCTTGCTGCTGCCTAGTACTAGTGCTAAGCTAGTAGGAGGAGGATATACTTAAGGTTTTGCAACCTAACTTCCTATTCCCTTAACCTTAACTACTACTACTTTTAGTAAGTTGCCCCTGCTCTTAATTCCTTAGCGCCTTTTGCTAAAGGAATATCTAAATATGTCTAATAGCTACTTTTAGCCTATTTTAGCACATATTAGCTTAAACTAACAGTCTTTTAAATAATCTTTCCTAGGGTTTACTAATCTTTCTAACCTTTTCTTAATATTAAATAATTTTTACCTCTTTTACTTACTATAAGTTATTCTATGTTATTATAGGCTAAAACATGCTAATCTTTGTTAGATCTACTTCTACTGCATTAATATAGCACCTAAACTACTCCCTATCCCTCTTTGCCGCCTAGAAGCCTATAAGGAGGCTAAATTATTTAATTAGCCCTGCTAGCAGTGTGTTTACTACTTTGCTAAGGGTAATCTAGATTTAGAGTACTAATATAGGTTTACTTAGGAAGCTGTGTTAACATATAAGTATAAGGATAAAGATAGTAATAAGTATAACTACTATAGGTACTATACATACAGTAACTAGTATTATCTTACTATAAGTAGCATCTTTTAACTCTTTTTAGCCTATTCTAATATAAATAGCTCCCTAAAGCCTGCTATAGGGCCTATCTAATCTTTATACCTATATATAAAGAGTATATAGCTGCAGATAAGGCTACTAAGGATACTTTACGCAATAACTTTGTCTTAGCAGCTAGCAAGCTTTATAAGTAGCTAGAACTGTAAGTTTATACCCCTATTAGCATATTTTAGCCTATTTTAGCCTATTCTAACATACTTAGTACTTATAAGGATAAGAGTTATATAGGGTACTTCTATTCTAGCTTAGATTAGCTTAAGCCTTCTAAAGTCCCTACTCCTAAGCGTAAGCGCACTTCCTTAGGAATTTGCTGCAAGGCCTGTTAGGAGGAGCTTATGCTTAATAGAGATAATAAGACTACTAAGCAGCTTGCTACTGTAATACCTATAGTATAGTTTCTATTATCTTATTTTAGCCTATTATAGCACTAATTAACTTAATAGATTCTCTATCCCTATTCTGTAGCTGCTCCTGCTAATAGTGTGTCTAAGCGTAGTGCTTCTAGCCCTCGCTGCAGCACTAGGCGTAAGTAATAGCCTTCTAGAGTTCTCTAGTATGTCTGTATTAGTATTTGCCCCCCTAGGAATTACTTAAGCACTTATAGGTAGAAAGGTAGTTTCCTTTGTTTTAAATAGCCCTTAGTGGCTCTATTTAGCAGGTTATAGCCTATTCTAGGTACTTCCCTAACTAATAGCGGTTTTCCTTAATCTAGTGTAATTAATTAGGTTATTAATAATACCTAATAGTCCTAAGTAGACTTAAAACTAATTTAATTACTATACTAAGTAATATTATGCCTTGTAAAGCCTTTTTAAGCTAAAATAGGCTATTTTATGCTATTGCAGAATTCCTAATATAATTAACTGTACTTGCTTTTTAATATTATTCTTAATATTTACTATCTTAAAAAAATAACTAGGTAACCTTTTTATAAATATCTCTAAGTCTAATTATAGAGTATTCTTTAGATCCTTCTAGTTTGCTTTAGTAACACTATTAAACACTATAAACCTGCCTATAGGGAAATTAGTAGAGGTATGCTACTATTCTAGAGCTTCTTTGCTAACTTAGGCTATTTTAGCCTATAATAGACTTATTAGGGTTAAGTAAGGATTACCTTAGAGGCTTTAGTTTAAAGTAAGTCTATTATTATCCCTTTAGATATATAAGACACTTCTTTCTATCCTTTATCCCTTTCTTTTTTTTACACACTGTATCCTCCCTTCTTTATAGTAAAGATACTGCATCCTCCCTTCTCTATAAGGGAGTATAGTCTTCTAGGATAATAGGTGTTCTTATAAGGGGAAAGACGCATCTTTAACCTATCCCCCTCTTTTAGGAGGTTATCCTTGCTCTTGCTTTACTACTTAGGTCTAAACAGATTTAACTAGCTTTTTTATCCTTTTCTGTTAGATGCTGTAGTCTTTTTAGAACTTTCTAAGAGCTTCTTTACTAATATTTAGCCCTAGTTCCTAAGAGTTCTCTTTAGGGGTATAACTACGCTACTTTATTAGATATTCCTATACTCTAATACTATTCTGTCTTCTTTTAATAATTTTCTCTACGTTATATACATTATTACTACATTCCCTTAAGGTGTCTATAACTAGGTCCTCTAGGTATAGTAATAAGCCTCTTAGTTTATATAGTTCTAATAGGGACACATAGAAGACTAGATAGACACTTTTAACCCTTAGGATGTTAACTTTATATGCTGTTAGGCTAATCTTAGCTATAATAGTCCTAGGTCTAATAAATTTCTAATCTAGCTTCTTCTTTAGCCTTAATAACCTTATGTAGCGGTTTAACACTATTACTTAGTTACTAATGTTTAAATCTAGGTGCATGCGTTTTCTATCTTAGTAAGTCTTTTAATAGATATTACTTACTAAGATCTTCCTTCTATACTTAGCTTAGATAGTAAGCACATGTGTAGCAGCCCTAAGTACTAAGGGAGATTCTCTGTCTCTAAGGGCTATTCTAGGCTAATTTAGGCCCCTTAGGTCTGCACTATAATATGCTTTAAACGGTAACAC
Organism: Pleomassaria siparia CBS 279.74; assembly: GCA_010093715.1. NCBI lineage: Eukaryota > Fungi > Ascomycota > Dothideomycetes > Pleosporales > Pleomassariaceae > Pleomassaria > Pleomassaria siparia. Next base: position 99,957 of record MU005768.1, on the reverse strand, counting down.
TCCTGTTACTACGTGTATGCTATTATTATACGCAAACTCTGTAATTAGCAACTACATTGCCTAATTATCCTATTCTAGATAGCAAAAGCACTAGAGATACTGTTCTAGCGTTTGATTTTGCCTTTCTGTCTATCTATCCGTCTAAGGGTAAAAAGCAGAGGTAAGGACTTGTCTCCTATTTAGGTAGTAATTAAAAGTATCCTAAAATTTTAAGTTTATTATTAGGCCCTTATCTAAGATAACCTGTTGTAGAACTCTATAGAGTCTAATAATATCTCTAATCTAGACTTATGCCAGGTTATAGGTATTCTAATTAGATCTTACTAGGATATAGTAGGCTATTTTAGTTAACTTATCTACTACTACTAGTATTAAGTTATATACTTGCCCTAAGTACTTACTTAGAGGTAATTCTGTAATAAAGTCTATAGTAACATCCTGCTATAAACCTATAGGAGGTTTAATTAGTTATAGAAGTCTATAAGGTTAGTGTTTTAGAGCTTTTGCCTATATATAATAATTATAGTTATAGTAATAGTCTTTAACATCCTTCTTTATGTTTTTCTACTAGTATTTGCGCATTACTTTCTTAAGTATGCGCCTTACTCTAAAGTGTCCTAACATAGGATTATTATAAGCCTGCCTAATTATAACTAAACGCTCTTCTAGTATTTCTAGTTCTACTAGGTCTAACTGCTTTTAGATAGGAAGTGTTAGCCTATTTTAGCCCTCCTTATCCTCTAACTTGTTAGAAGTAATATCTAAGTCTTTAGTGTCTCCTACTATATCCTCTAGGTTATCTTCTTAATCCCTAGGGATAGGGGAGACGTCTAGATTATCCTCTGTAGCTTTGTTAAAGTTAGTCCTTAACTTCTTAGCACGTGTTATTATAGCTAACACTAACAGAGCTTTAGTACGTTCTGTTTTACTTAGGAGGTCTTATATTAGGCTAATAAAGGCCTTATTATGCTTATTTAATAGAGATTGTCTTTTAGCTATGTAGTCTAGCCTTCTTAAAGGTCTATTAGCAGGATTAGTTAATCTAGGCTGGTGTGCAATTAGAAAATTATACTTTGTTAGCTTAAGATAGGAGCGTATTTAGCGGCTATTTAGACTCTTTATTTTTATAAACTAACGTAGGTTGTTATAATCTATAAGGAGATTAAATAGAAGAGCTTTAAGGTAATAGCGCTAGTGCTTATAACTCTTAACTATTACTAATAATTCTGCGTTATAAGTGTTGTAATTATACTATTCTTTTATTAACTTTCTTAAAAAGAAGTTAATAGGCCTCTACTAGGCCTTTTTAGCTAGTTCTAGCACTAATTAGGAGAATATGCCTGAGATTGCTCTACTAGAAGCATCTACTTCTATCTTTATTTTGCAGTCTCTCTTAAAATAAGCAAGAATTAGTATATTTAGGAAAGAATCCTTTAAAGCTTAGAAGGACTTCCTTCCCTCTAGTCTAATATTTAATCCTACACTCTCCTCCCTCCTTTAGGCAGGGCTACCTTTAGCAGTATTTAGCCCTTTTTAGGTTAATTTAGTTAGAGGCAGCGTAATTCTTAAAAATCTATTAATAAATTGCCTGTAATAGTTTATAAATCTAATAAACACTCTAATATCTTATATAGTCCTTAGTTCTAGCTAATCTATAATTATTTTAACCTAGTTAGGGTTAATCTTAATCCCTTCTAGTACTATAATATAACCTAGGTACTCTGTTTCCCTAGTATGCTACTTATACTTCTTAAGGTTTAATTTAAGCTTTGCTTTACGTAATCTCCTAAGGACTTCCTTTACATGTGCTACATGCTCCTCTTTAGTCTTACTAAAGATTAGAATATTATCTAGATAGATAATACATGTAACATCTATTAACCTAGCTAACGCTTAGTTAATATAGGCCTGGAATTAAGCTAGTGCATTAGTTAAGCTAAAAGGTATTACTAAATACTTAAAATAGCTATATCTTGTTCTAAATGCAGTCTTCTATTTATCTCCTGCCTTTACTTTTATATAATAGTAGGCATCTTTAAGATTAAATTTTGTAAAAAACTTCGCACTTGCTAAGCGTTTAAGAGACTCTATAATAAGGGGTAATAGGTGTCTATTCTTAATTATAATCTTATTAAGACCCTAATAATTAATATAAAGCCTTAAGCTACTATCTTTCTTCTTTATAAAGAGGATAGGTGCCCCTGCTAGGGACCTTAATCTTCTAATAAACCCCTTATAGAGGTAATTATAGATATAGGTCCTTAGAACGCCTAATTTATATGCTAATAGGTTGTATAGCAGCTAATAGGGCAGAGATTTACCTCCTTTAAGTTTAATCTCTAAATCTTAGGGTCTATAGGCTAGAAGTCTATTTAATTCCTTTACTAACCCTAGGTCCTTATACTCTTTGTATTCTAGAGGATAAGTAGCGTTATTTAACCTATAATAGGGTAAAATGTTAACTAAACTAACTATACAGGCATATATATTATTCCTGTAGGTTCTTATAGTTCTGTTAAACTCTTTAGCTATTTTAAGGCTAACCTTAGAGTGCAACAGCTTCTCCTTATCCTTTATTCCCCTAAAGAATATGCGCTAGCTAATATAACTTAGCTTTAGATTATATGCGTTAATCTAGGGCAGTCCTAGGTATATTAGATACTGTTTAAGGTCTGCTATAATAAAAGGGATAGTGTATACTTATTTCTTCCCTCTGCTATTAGTTATAGTAACGTCTGCAGCTATTGTTCTATATACTATTATACTTACACTATTAGCAGTTTCTGCTATTAGCTTAGAGAGTAGTGTAATTTAGAGATTATATTCTTTTGTAAATTAAGCAGATATAAGATTTAATTATAATACTCTATCTATTAACACTTCTAAGCCCTTAGTAACCCTAAGCGCAACTCTAACTATTAGCATACGCGTTAGTTTAGGAAATAAGGCGTTATATAGTATTCCCTAGTTACTAAGTTCCTTCTTAACTCTAATATAGGCAGCTAGGTAGGGAACTAGGTCCCTAATTACTCTTTAGCTTTTCCTAACCCTCTTTTAGTACTTTTACCTTTTCTATTATCTCTTTAAGAATAATCTTGCGCAAAATACCCTTCCTTACTATACTTATAGTAGGTAAGTTTAAATTTATCTAACGTAGACCTTTTTGCGCTAGATTAGGCCTTTTTAGGCTAACTACTACCTTTGCTACTAAGGTAGGGTCTCTTAGCTAGCTTTAGGGACCCTGCGTCCCCTTATGTGTTATTAGTAGGGCGCTAACGCTTCCTGTTGCGGCTTTTCCCCTTCTCTAAGCTTTTAGCCCCCTTATTACTAGTATAACGTCTACTAATAACATTTGCCTATTCCTCTACCTATACTAACGTAGATTACGCATCTATAGGCAAGAGCATTAGGTCTTTAGTAATAGAATCTAAAAGTAATCTAATATATTCTATTACCTAGAGTTCCTAGGAGTTCTAACCTAGTTTAGTCTAAAAAGGTCTAAGAAAGTTAAGAAGTTCTGTTAGAGACTAATTTCTCTTCTATTTATACTCTTTAATAGAGATATAAGCATTTTATATCTATTCCTAGCAAGTTCCTAATAAATTAAGCATTATGTCCTTTAAATAGGACTAAGTAGGAGTCTAGAATAGATTAAGGGCTCTTTTCTTATCTTTATATGTTAACTATAGAGTCTTTAGTATCTCTAATACATATCTTACTCTAAAATTAACTCTCTATATCTTATTTATAAACTTATAAGGTAACTAAATAAAATAGTACTTATAATCCTGTTCCTATTAGTTATAGTCTAACCTATTCTTCTTCCTAAAGATATAAGGTAGCTCTAGCCTAGGCAACGCAGCTTGTAATCCTATAGATTCTAGTACTACTTCCCCTTCTCTATCTAACTTTAATAAGTTAAATAAGGTTAGGTCTCTGTTATTATAAGCTTCCTTAGCTTCCTTTAGAAGTTTTAACTTCTAGTTCTCTTTAGTTCTTCTAGCCTATTATAGTATGTCTGCAGCTTCCTAAGCTAAAGCAGTTATATTACTACTATTCTAGGCTAATAAGGGCTATTAAGGCTGTTAACTACCTTTAGTATTTAATTAACTGCCCCTAGGGCCCTAAACGCGTAGAGGTTGCTAACCTAGTTATCCTACAGGGTTAAAGACTCTAGGATAAGGTGCCTAGGCATCTTCTAACCCTTAGAATACTAATCTAGAAGGTAACTACAGGTTAAAGGGCAGAGCATTAGGGCCTAGCGTTAAGCTAGCTAGTGCCTCCCTTAGGTCCCTTAGGTCTAGTAATAGGTCTATAGGTATCTTAAATCCCTCTAGTAACTCTATTTATAGTATTATAGATTCCTCTCTGCCTTATTAAGGGGAGCCTAAAGCCCCTATTAGTAAGGCAGGTGCATTATTACGCATGCCTTCTACAGTAACGTTAGGTTAGGTAGGATTTCTAGACATTGCATAATCTAGTAACTAGTTACCTTTAATATAGATAGAAGGGAGAGTAATTTAAATATAAAAAGGTTACTTAGGTAAGTAGTTAATAATTAGGTAATAGAGATAGAAGAGATAGTATTACAGGATAGATAGTTAGAACTAGTCTAACATAGATAAGACAAATTACTAGTAAGCTAAGCTTACACTAATTTAGATATATATACGTAATTCTACGTGACTTAGGGTCTACGTAATCTATCTGCACCCTCCCTAGGTCTCTATAACCTTAGGGGCCTTACAATTACCTAATGCTAATCTACATTAGGAAAGGTTTTGCGGCGTCTATGCCTGGATCGTGCGCACAGCCTGCCCAGTGGGCATAGACCTTGCGATGTTTCCCTCCCCCCACTAAAAACAGTATAGATTTAGCCGAAAAGGTTAGTTACCACCACATCTCTTCCCCCTCTGAACGCTAACATGTGTTTATGTAGATTGCAGTCTAAGTTGTGTTATTATTAGCTCATCTCTTATGGTTGGGGGTTTCGTGCACCTTGCTCTGCTGTTAACCAAGATTTTGAGCGTCTGAGGGGGTTACCGTAGAGGCTGTGGGATATCGCATCACCTATCACCTGTACTGTGAAGTTCTTGGTCGGCCGGTCTACGAGCCGTTCCCCCTCGAAGGTCTTTGAGAAAATCAAAATGAGCCTTCTGTGGTAATTCTACCCTTGTCTAGATATAGCTTGCATGTATAAGTGGATTGCTATATCTATTGCCATCTATTGTAAGTCGTATGTGCGGCTTGGACAGACGTTAGGTCCTAGTGCGTAAAGACAGTATATACGCAGAATCCAAATATATATTACTGCAAGTCTTTGGCGCAGTGATTGCACGGCACTATTACAAATTCTTCAACAGAAACCCACCGTTCTGAAGCTTCTGGAACACCTGCTCAGGATCATATTCGCTCGCAATAGTCTTCAGCCTCTGTACATTCTGCTGTCCGTACGAAGCAATCGGGTTCTGATCCCGGGACGCATCATTCATGAAGATATACGGAACCTCTAGGCCGCGCTCCTGACTTAGCTGCCTCCACGCGTCGGTGGTGGCGATCGGCGCGGAGCGAACTGTTTCGTCGTCCTTTGCGTCGGCCCAGTCGACCAGCGTTGTCCACCCTGCAATCATTTAGTTTCTTACTGATCAGCATGTTAAGGTGACTGACATTGATGGGTTTTCTCGGGAATACCCAAGGGGTTGCCCCCCTTGGCCTTGCTCGCTTGGGTCAAGCCGGCTGGAATAGGCTGGAGCACGAAAGTCATATTCGCTCCAGTACTGGCATGGACAGCGGTGGCTTTCTCTTTCCAGGTGGCATAAACGTCTTTGTAGAGCTGAGCATCAACGCCAGAGCTTATGCCACGGTAGTCATGGCTGCTGCATCTTTAGCGAATCTTGACTTGGATGAAGAGTAGAAATCTTACCGCATAGGGTCTGTAGAAGAGGTGGAGGCTAAGATCTGAGTGAAACTGTGGACGGTCCCATTGGTAGCAGGGACGGCAACTACGGCGGGAGTAAGCTTGTTGAAAGGCTCGAATACATTTGGGCTGGCAGTAGTTGTGGAGTAGAGCAAGCCAACAGTGATGGTATCGAGGCCAATAATCATAGCAACAGTGGATTTCAGGTCCGAGGATCCCTCTAGTTGCCACTCGGTGAAGGCATCAATGCATGCATTTGCTTGATCGGCGGTGTAGATTGAGACCTGGTACCATATGTCGTGAACGGGTATAGTGAAAATGTCAAACTTGGTAACGATACCTGGTGAGACATTAGACGGGCAACTATACGGCAAGGGAAGAAGTACCAAAGTTGGAACCCCCTCCTTTGAGAGCCCAGAACAGGTCAGTGTTTTCCTCCGCATTGGCGATGACAATACTTCCATCAGCCAATACAACCTAATCAGATATAAGTCGTTGATGCCGGTAGTGGAGAGAAGAAGGCTTACCTCGAAGTTCTTGACATTGTCCGCTGCAAGACCATACTCGCCAGAGAAATGGAAGAACCCACCTGGAATATGATTATAAGTAATGGCTTGTGCGCGATCAGTGGAGCTGCGAACCTCCCAGAATTACACCCGCGACACCGACTTGGGGAATGCGACCTCCAATCACACTGAGCCCGTGGGGGTCCAAGGCCTCATAGACCTTTCCCCACCGTCCACCAGGGCCCAAACTGACAACCTTCTTGTCCTCGCTAACACTAATCTCATCTAACTTCTGGAGATCAAGAAGTACACCAGGTTTGTTAATGGATGACCATCCCGGGTTTGGCGAATGGCCGCCGCTGCGAATTGCAAATTGAATTTTGAGAAACCGGATTGTTTGAAGGGCCAGGGACACGTCGTTTTTGTTGTGCGGCAGAAGTATACAGGTTGGCAATTCCCAGCACGTTTGTGACCTTGGATTGAATAATCAGTACTAGTCGTAGCCATTTAAGGGTTTAGGACTTACCAGTTCTCGTTGACCGCCGTTTGATTTACAAGTTGTGTGTCCACCTCGCTCTTCCCGAGAATCGTCTCCAGCACTTCACATGCTGTCGCAGTTAATGCCTTCTCAGAGTAGTGGTTTCCCTTTAGAAATGCGGAAACATTGGCGTCGTTGTTGAGCATTTGCTCCAGCGACTCAGCCTGCTGGGCTGCGACGTGCAGCGACTGAACGAAGTTCTGAATTTGGGGATCCATTTTGGTTGGCGCTCTTTGTTGCAACAAGGAATGATGAACTGGATGCGGATAAAAGGAAGCTATAGAAGACACGGCCATTATGCTCACCCCTAAAAGACATCTGACCCAGAGAAGTGTCACCATTTCGATGGCCGGTTGGTTCGTCTGGGGTCTGCTGCAGAGAGCTGTCAATTTGTAACCCTTCCTGTAGTTCTTGGAATGTAATTGTAAGACAGACTGATAGTTTATAGCTCGACCTGTAATAATGCATCATCTTCACAGGCGGTTAGGCGGCATAATAAAGGATCAAGGGCCAATCTCTCGGTACGATTAGACTGCACCCTGTAATTTGTCATGGATTGGTTGTGCCGTCCGTGGCTTACGCTGCAAGCTGATATACAGGGGTTAGTTAACCTAGTCATTTTAAGGGCTCCTAAAGGCTAATTCCTACCTAAGATAGCTTTGACAAGAACAATAATTAGTTTGAATAATAGCGCACGTCAAGTTGGTATTTCCGCAAAATTTGGCGAGCGTATTACAGTGTTGAAGATCAGGCGAGCGAGAACTTGGTAGGCATGAAGAAAAGCTGGATCGAGCCGACAAGTTTTAGAAAAAACTTGTTATAGGTCGTTCACAATTTCAAGCCTTGGGCGAACAGTCTGTAAATGTGTGTATCCTGAGAGAAAAGTAATAATAAGACGTAGTTGCGTGGGTGCGGGTTGCCAATACGGACTTCAATTTCTAGATCGTGTTGTCATCTTCTCTATCCCGCAATGTCGGCCAGTATCCGAGTATCAATCCTCCTGTTCTAGAATCGAATATTCGGCAAGACTGTAGTCTCAATACGCTACGCAGTATGGATTCTACTGGCTTTCCAAGCCGTCTATGTCATTGTGTACTCGATTCTACCAGCATCTATCGCGCGCCCGTTCAATATAATTTGGCATCCTCTCGAAAGAGCTAAATACATGAACGGCTGGTACTACTACTACAGTCAAGTGGCCCTTTACAGCACAAGCATGGCTTTCGATACAATTCTGCTTCTTCTCCCTATATATCTGGTCCTTCAACTACAAATGACTGCGAAAAAGCGCTTTGGAGTTCTTCTCATGTTCATGCTTGGAGCAGCGTACGTTCCATGAAAAAACCGTTTGTTCTTGAAGCTGAAACTCCCTTAGTGCTAGCGTGGCGGCAGCATACAAACTTGCCATCTTTGTAACACAGATGGAACGATTCACCGCAATCAACCCAATTTGTACGTCTTGTCGTCGGGCTCCAAAATCAAATTGCTAACACGGCATCTAAGGGCTCGATTACCAAATGAGCACTGTCTATGCCTAAAACATTCTCGCCGCGGTCAATTCCAGCTTGCGCTAAATTAGATGAGATCGGTTGAAATCCAAGGACAAGAGTCCCGCCTGACAAGGTTTTGATCTGCACGGTTTCTGGTGCGGTAGATACAATCGACCATATCCTTTCGTACATTGCAGGGGACGGAGTAAAACTGGTAGAGTGCCAGTCCCAACTTAGATTGGTCAGTAGACCGAAAACCTTTTGTAGTTCAAGACAACCTTACCGCGGGAGCTCAGGCACAAGTTGTCCACTGATCATTTCGCCAAGTGTCTGAAACTTTGTCGTCTCACCAACCGTTGGAATCCCATCGAACGGCTTGAACGCAGCTGGCGGCTCAGGCTTGAGATAAACCATGTTGAGTATCGCGCCGAGACTTTGGTTGGTAGCAAACGGTTGAAGCATCAGGTTTGCATACAAGTCTTTCTCCGGCTGAGCCTGATATTCCGCCAATGCCCTGTAGAGCGCCGGAACCTGCTCATGAGTATAAAGTCGAATGCCGCCCCACACATTGTAAATGGGGTATGTGCGTAGCGTGAAGCTTGCAACGACACCTGCATCGTTGTTTAGCATAGCTCTCTCTCTCTCTCTCTCTCTCTCTCTTGAATACAAAACGCACCAAAGTTATTCGCCCCACCCTTCAAAGCCCGATAAAGATCTGCATTGTACGAGGAGTTCGCGTTTACAATTGAGCCATTCGCGATGATGACCTTTCGAAATTAGATACCAATTGACTCAAAATGATGCAGAGACTTACCTCGAAGTTAACTACATTGTCGCAAGCCATTCCATAAAGATCAGATAAATATGATAGGCCGCCTGCAGGGTTTCAGCATAACATCAGTAGTATGAAGAAAGTCGTACCACCAAGGAGTAAGCCTCCGACTCCAACAGGAAGAACTCGACCTCCAACAACTGTGACCTGAAACTGGTCAAGGTAGCGGTATATGTCACCCCAGCGTAGACCAGCTCCGACTTTAACCGTCTGCATCGTTGCGTCGTATTCCTTCACATCCAATGATGAAAGGTCGATCAGAACACCTTCATTTGTGTTCGCCCCACGTGGTGAAGGAAGATGGCCACCGGCTCGAATCGCAAACTCCACCTTGTGCTGGCTGAGATATGAAACCACATTCTGCACGTCAGCCGCTGAAGATGGCTTCACAATACAGATAGGACGTCCCCAAGCAGTAGCCGACCTGTTTGAATTAGTACTGATCTCCACTCATGATTACATGTAGATCTTCATACCAGTTCTCAGTGCTCAAAGCAATATACTCGGAATTAGATGGCAGGACAGTGGAACTTGACATGGCAGATTCGAACTTCTGGCATGCGATTTTTGCGCCATCGGTCGACGCTGCTGCAATAGGCACGAGGAGGCATACAAGTACAGTGAGTAGCATAATTGCACCATGTCTCCTTGATTCTCGGATTTTTTTTCTTAAATACACCTGGTTTCATTTTTAGTATTCTGGGGCATTTGATAATCCTTCGATATCCATTTCCAGTTGCCAGTTGATTGTTGAGCGTATCAATTCGTAGGAGTGATTTCGGAGCCCGAAAATAGATTGGGTTAGTCCAGCTTGTGTCGACTAAGCTAGGGCCAGATGTAACTAAACTAACGTACCCGGCCTGCGCCGCTTGGCTGCTTCGGCGAGAAGTCTAAATAGCGTTAGCTAACATACAGTGAGGTTTTAGATTTACCATACATTACTTGGCACGAGAAGGTATCAGGTAGCATCGAGAATACCAGTAGTAACGTCCCATGGTAACATAAGCATATGAACATTCGAGTCTGCTATACTACGCCTTCCACATTCAAGCTGGGATATCCTTGTTTTCCTTCGAAATACCCGTCCACTCCAATGTCTTCTTCCAGATGGCCTCTTGAACCACGCTATCCAGACTGTCAGGTGAACTAGTATCTTTCTTCAGCAGAGTGAAGAATCCACGAACTCCCGGAGATTCTTCACTGGTTGCCAGTTTAGCAACGTCGATGCCCGCCTCCCTTGATGTGCGCATAGTCGGATCCGCCAAGCGCAGTAGTGGTCGCATTGGCTGGATAACGAACTTTGACATGATTTGGAGCATTTTGGGAGTGTTGACTCGCAGTGCGCGTGAGTCGCTCAGGTTTCCAGGGTTGATGGCGACGGCAGTGATGTTGGCGAATTTGGAGTCCTTTTGACAACTATCAGTATAGACTTGAGATTTCCAACTTTAAACGTCCACATACCTTCTGGACATGTTCGTTCAAGGCATACATCCACATTAGGATGACTAGCTTCGAAACAGCGTAGCGATTAAAGCCCTCGGCCATGTGATTACCGTCCTTCTCCAAGGGCGGCATGGCCAACAGGTCCAAGTCAGATGGGATAGTTGGCGGAATCTTTTCTAGGCTGTTCTTTCCAGGCCAATGTGCATCACTGGTAAAGAGAACAACACGGCCGCCGCCAGGGGAAAAGCTACCAAGTAACCGGAGGACCAAGGCAGCATGAGCAATGTGATTGATCTGGAAGGTTTTCTCATAGCCGTCGCTCGTTGTCTCCATCTCTTTCGTGAGATTCCAGTAGTATGCATTGCATACAATGCTCTCTAACAACGGCAACTCGCCGCTAACAATATCAGCGGCGAGGGTCTTGGTAAATTCGGTGACGGAAGCGAGGCTTGAGAGATCGAGCGCGCGGATTGTAACCTTGGCGTTGGCACCAGAATACTCTATGACTGCGTTCCTGAGGAGGCTGGTGTTCACATCAGAATCGGAAGTGTCGCGGACAGTAAGCACAAGGTGCTTGTCTGGGTGATGCTCCAGAAGATAGCGGACTATGTAAACGGCAGCAGAGCCGTTGGCGCCTGTAATTACGATACTGCCAGCCATGAGGAGCCTTTGCGCCAGGATACACTAGTAAAGTTGTAGGTATGAACGATGACTAGAGAATGACTTCAGCTCAGCGAAGTTGGTGAAGGAGTAAGCGAGGCGACTCTTCACGCGAAAGGCGAAAGGAATGGGAGAAGAGGGCGGTTAAGGCACTGTTCGGTTCCCTAGTGGCAGTAAGATCTTGGCAAGTCGCCCTAGGCTAGGGTAGGGACTAAAAAGGGCCGTAGAGGTGCATTATATTAAAACGCTAGGTAGGCTAACGCGTAGGCTTAAAGATTAAGGACTATTTAGATCTATAATATAATATTAGTAGCTAGGTATAAATTAAATATTTATAAATAGTAGTAGGGTTATTATTTTATTATACTATAAAATCTCTATAGGATTATTAATTATTATATAAGTAGACCTTATAAATTTAAGATATAATTAATACTTACTATAAGCGCCCCTTTTACTCTACTATTAATTATAATTACGCCTCTCTCTAATTAATAGGCTCCTCTCTTTACTTAATAGTTAATTATAAATACCCTAAGTAGCTAAAACACCTTATATTACTACATAGATATAAAGGCTACCCTATTAAAGGCCCTATATAATACCTTTATTATAGGTAGGATAAAGTATAAGCTCTTTTTTAAGCTTATTATATAGTAGGTTATAGTAACTATAATAGCTTACGTATTATATAGGCAGGTTATAACGCTAGTAAAGTATAAATTAAAGTTTAATAGTTATAAAAAGGATTAGTATATATTTACTATAATCTAGTATAAATTAGAGTAGTTATATACTAATAAAGAGGTATCTTTAGAGCTAGTATTATAAGCTAACTTAGAATATAGCTATAATAAGTACTAATAAAAGTATTATATTCTTTATAGGTCTATTTAAGTATATATAGAGATTTATATATATATACTTACTTATATATATAGTTAGTTTATAGTATAGCTATAGTATAAGTAAGCTATAAAGCCTTAGTTTCTTTTATAGTCTTATAATTATTCTATAATTAAACTATAACTAAGGCTAGATAAAGTCTAGTTTATTATATACTTTCTATCTTACCTAAAAATCTTATATACGTATAATATATACTAAGCTTACTATATATATATACTATAATAGCTATACGCGTCTATTATAGCTATTATACGTATATAGAGTAGAGTAACTATATCTCTACTATAAGGGGTTTTAAAATAGAAAGCCTAAAAGTATAAGTATATAATTATATTAAGATAAATCCTTAAGTAAGAACTTAAAGAAGATAAGATAATTATATACTAAGGCTTATATAACCTCTATAGCCTAGAACTATAAAGGGCTAAGCTTAAGGAGCTTAAAGTCTAAAAAGAATACTTAAGATTTTTTAAGATTTAATAAAGAGTAGAGTAACGCTCTAAGCTACGGAATATATATATATATATACTAAGTAAGCTTCTACCTAAGTCTAGATAATTATATCTCTATTCTAAGCTTCTAAGAGTCTATAATTTATCTAAGATATAAATCTAAGTTATACTTCTAAAGGCAGAGTCTAAGAGCTACTATAGCCTTACCTATTATATTACCCCTTCTCTTTACCTAGTTTCTAAGTCTCTAAGACCCCTAGTATAGGGTCCTTTAGGTAAACTTACCCTAAAGAAGTTTAATATAGTTTATTCCTTTAAACCTAAATATAATATCCTTTTTAGATACTCTATTATAGAGGTAGAATTAAGCTAGGAAAGTACGTTTATATAATTAAGTTGTAAAAGAGTATTAATTAGTAACTATCTAATACTATATAATAAATAAGATTATATACTGCTCTATTAGAGCAGAAGAACGTCTGTCTAAAGATCTATAGGATTACAAACTATTAGGTAAGCTTTAGATAGTTACCTAACCTTAGTAAGCTATTAAGCTTACCTAGACTAGCGCGTAGATTAGATAAGTATAAGTACTATACGTAATATCTATCTATAACCTTATTTTTATATGCGTAGAATTATCTTACTTAGAGTAGGTTCCTAGTTATTCTAAACCCTTTATACTACTTTTAAACTTACTAATAGCTGTAAATTATTATGCGGCCTTAGTAATCTATCTCTATGTTAAATAGTAGTTAGGAGTCTCTAAGAATAGTCCCCTTAGTTCTCTACTTTAGAGCTGTATTTCTTTAACTAAGAGGGTTTCTTTTAGGTATTTCTGTCTATCTAAGTTATTACCCTAGTACAGCCTTTCTTAATAACCTTATCTAACTATCCTAACTTCTCTTAGCTTCTAATTTAATACTAGTAATTCTATTCTTACTTAATAAGGCTTAAACCTCTAACTTCTAACTTATAAATAATTACCTTAAGTAACGTAACTAAATAATATGCAGTATGTAGAGTTAATTCCTTTATTATAAGCTTCTTTTACTTATCCTTAGCTAGAGTTACGTAATTTTACTAGCGCTAATAGTTTATTTATATCTTATACTTCTTATACTTTTTCTCTTCTTCCTCTTTAACTTTAACTTTCTTCTACTTCTACTACTTAGTTATTAACCTTTTTACCTTCTCTTCTGCCTCTTACTTACTTAACTTATTTATCTACTAACTATCTACCTTCTTACTATTCTTTATCCCTAATTTAATTCTTTATTCCCTTAACTTTACTATCTCTAAAGTTATCTAACTTACTTATAATAGCTTAAGCTCCTAGTTTTAGCTACTCTTTCTTATCTAAGGGAAAGGCCCCTATAATAACCCCTTACTCTACTTAATCCTGCGCAGCTAAGCATGCTATATAGTCTAGCCCTTAGACTCTAGTTTACGTAGTAAAAGCTACTCTAAAGTCTACTAAGAAGAAGAAGAAGTCTAGTCTTTTTAGAACTCTTAAGAAGTATAACGCTTTATTCTTAGCTAAGCCTATTTACTCCTCCCTAATAAAGCCTCTTACTCTTACCCCTAGCTATAAGTCTAAGTTAGCCTAGTTACTTACTACTCTTTTACTCTTTTAGGCTTCTCTGTCTATTATACCTTAGAGTAATACTACTAGTAAAAACTATAGCTATAGAGCTTCTAATAATAAGTCTAATAATAGCCTTAATACTATTACTATTATAAGTATTTCTAAGGTAACCTCTACTAAGGTTCTTTACTAATATATTTAGAGTTGTATCTACTCTACCTACGCTGCTTATTCTGCCTCTGCTACTAGCTGCCTCCTTACCTTCTAGTAGTCTGTCTAGCAGACCTGCTAATTAACTATTAATAATAAGAGCTATGTAGATAAGGTAATAGAGACGCTTTACGCAGCCTATACCTTTTAGATATTACTTAAGGGTGTTAGCTACTATATACTCTAGAAAGCCTCTAAGGTTTAGGCTATTACTTACGTCTACTATACTATTTAGTATGTCTAGTACGTTTAAGTTATATCTAAGTTTTCCCTAAATAAGATTACAGCCTGCTAGGCCTATATTCTTTAGTATATTAAGTATAATAAGAGTATTTAGCCTAACTTTACCTCTTTTAATACTTATTATAATATTATCTATAATACTTAGAAGCAGGTTATAAAGAATGCAGGTAGGAAGCTAGTTAAGGGTTCCTTTACTAGGGGACGCTTACTGCGCTCTACTATAGTTTCTAATACCTTTAACCTTACTATTTAGACTAATATCCTTACTAAGCTGTCTAATATTAAGTAGTAGATAACTAATAACGCTGCCCTACTTTATAAGAGTAACTATCTGCTTAGTAATAGAAATTACTTCTTCTTTTACCTTTTAGAGAATCTTTATAGAATGCGCATTAATTTCTAGGCTTTTACTATAAGTTTATCCTTAGTTTCTAATTTATAATCCTTCTAACTATATAGCAGGAGAGTATAGTTAACACCCTAAATAACCTTTCTACTTCTACCTCTAATTAAGCTTCTGCTGTTAGGCTCTTAACTGCAACCCTAAAGCCTAAGGGTTCTGCTTCTAAGAATCTAATAACTAAGAGAGAGGCTATTATTATTAGTAACACTAATAATAAGGCTAAGGGTAGCAAGTCTTAGGACGCAGAGATAGGTAATAGTAATAATACTAAAAGAGAGGTTAAGGAGTAAATACCTCTAGTTCTAGTATTACTTTCTCTTATAGTTCTATTAGTACTTCTTACTAAGCTAACTTATTATAAGGTTTTCTATTTTATCTAGAGTTAGTACTTATTTAGGTGCTGCGTTATTAAGGCTTCCTCTAGTTTACCTATAAATCTTCTAAGTAGATAGCTAGCCTTTAGGCCTAGCGTAATAGGTCTTACTTAGTATCTCCTTATTTATTATTATAAATTTTACTAAGTATTTAAACTAACTATAACCCCTAGCGCTCTAATCTATTTTAACCTTATATCTATCTCTACTTACCTGCGTTACTAGTTCTAGTCTCTATAATTAGCGTCCTGTCCTTAGATATATATATATATCTCTTTTACCCTTTCTTCTCCTTCCTTCTTTTAACTTACCTTCCTTTTCTCCTCCTTTTAATACCTAGTCTTTTTATCTTTATATAGCTAGTATTATCTTTCTCTCTTTAACTTTACCTATTCCTATTCTATAGTAGGGATATTACCTATTACGTAACTACTTCTCTAGAGGCTTCTACTAGAACCTATCTAGTAAGGTGCCTATTTCTAAGCAGTGTAGTACTAAGAAGTTAAGCTAATTTATTAATACTTCTAAATTACTAACGTTTACCTTAGGTTCTTAGATAAAGTTTGCATACTCTACCTACTTTACCTAGTATTTAAGCCTGCTTCTGCAGCTAATCTTCCTACGCCTTTTAGCTTAGATCTTATCTACTCTCTATTCTTCTTTACTATTAATTACTATAGTTTTAGGCTGCTAGTTGTCTAAGGTTTGCCCTAGGAGGTAGTTATTTAGGGCTAACCTAATTTAATTAACATAGAACACTAGGTAAATACTAGGCAGAATATCTAGCTTAACATTATAACTCCTAATTAGTCTCTTTATAGTAAACTTTCTATTCTTTTAATCTAGCTTCTTACTTAGATAACTGTTTAATAACTATTCTCTATATTAGAGCTATACCTTATCTCCTTTCTTAAGTACTAGAGCTTCTTATTAGTGCTAGTTTGCTTATTACTCTTATTCTTGCTAAGCAACTGCTATGTTTAACTATACTATCTTAAAGGTAGCCTTAAACTTCTCTACTATAGCTCTAGCCGCTGCCTCTAGGTTAAACGCACTCTAGTAGTAGTCCTAGGCCTACTCTTTCTTATCTAGGCTTATTAGTTTAATATTATAGCTATATTATAGAAAGAAAAGGCTTACTCTAGTAAACGTTATATTCTATCTGCATATTATAATCTAAGCTATTAGGTAATTTAGTACCTAGTTTAATTAGCTCTAGTTTAGTAATACGGTCAGATAGTTAGGTTTATATAGTAGAACCCGTAGGACTTAGAGAAAATTACGAACACAAAAATCAAAGCAGATCCGCACAACACTACACTTTATAGGCTGCGCATTATTAAATAAATGCTGCAAACCTGCGTAAAATATGTAGATAAACTATATCTATTATTACATCTATATGCGTAATCTCTATTTACTTATTGCACCTTCCTGTTATTATGCAAAGGTAGTATAGCAGTAGAGCTAAGGCGCTATACCTAAAAGAATTTTTTCTAATAGTACCCTTAGAGTGCCTACGCAGGTTACAGTACTATTACAGCGCCCTGCCAGCTATACTATTTACTACGCGTAAAAACCTGCTCTCCTGCTATTAAATTTATATAGGGTAATAGTATTAATTATTGCATTAACCTATGTAACCTTTATTCCCCTATTATACTAGCGCGTTGCTGTGTAAAGCTAGTAGAGCAACACTGCCTAGGCGCTATACCTAAAGGGAATCTTTTCTAATAATATTCTTACATAGTACTATTAGTGTAGCAGGTACGCTAATGCGCTATTCCTAAAGCGTATCTATTCTAACAGCGCTTTTTGTGCGCTGTGTAGATGCACGCCCTTAGGGCTCTGCAAAATACTTTATCTACAGCCCCTATACGCATAAGAGCAGCATAGGGAAAGGATATAGGGAAGATAGCCTAAAATATAGCGCATAGTCCTGTACTACTCTTTAGGGCACTATATTTCTGCGCTTTCTATAAAATAGAGAGGTATAGTAGAGAGGCATAGTATAATAGGCCTATAGTAAAGGAGTAGCGTTATAAGGAAAGCCTAAGTAGTAGGCATGCAAAGGCAGTAGACCTAAAGGAGATTATTTCTAATAGTCCTTATGCTGCCGTGCGCAGGCTACCTTTTCTATCCTAACTCTAACCTAAACGTATAGAGAGGTTATGCGTAACGTATACTAAGGCGCTATGCCTAAAGGGATCTTTTCTAACAGTCCCTGTGCAGCCTAATAAGCGCAGACTACCTCCTATATATATCCTAACCCTAACCTAAACGTGCTAAGAGACTATACGTACAGTGTACTAAGGCCTAACTCCTAGTAGGGATTATTTACTAGTAGCTAGTACCTAGGGGCTGTGCGCGGACTACGTCTTATTAACCTACACCCTAACCTAAGCCTAATTATAGACTACTTAGGGGTCTGTAAAATACTATATTAAGATCCCCTATATAACGCCCCTAAGGCAAGTTTGCACTTTATGCCGCCTAGAGAGGGTTACAGACATAGATTATACTAGGTTAAAGTTCGCAATTACAGCAAGAGTAAGGAGAAGAAGCGCGTAATGCCCCTAGCTAACTAGCACAGAAGCTAACTACTGCTAAATTACTTGCCTAAACACTGCGCTATATTATTAGCTTATACAACATCGCAAGAAGAGGCTATTAAGGTAGACTAACAGGCATAAAAGCTAAATAACGCTAATTACTATCCTAAACCCTACGCTATATTATTAGATAGTACCCCTACTAAATTCGCTATTGTAGTAAGAGTACCGCGAGAAGAAACGCGCAATACCCTAGCTAATAGGCAGAGAAGGTAACTACTGCTTAATTACTTACTTAAACACTATACTATATTATTATTAGATTGTACCTGTCTAAATACCTTTGCTATTGTAGCAAAAGTATCGCAAGAAGAGACCTATAAGGCTAACTAACAGGCATAGAAGCTAACTACGCTAAATACTATGCTACATAAATACTAGATTGTACTATAATAAAACACCTTTACTATAGCAGCGCAAGTACTGTTAGAAGAGACACGTAAGGCTAACTAATATGCATAAGTTGCATAAGCACATATTCTTCTAATATTAGGTTTATAGTTTATTTTAAGATGCAGACTATGTTCTATCCTAAGCCCTAACCTAAACCTATAGAAGGGCGGTGCCTAAGGCTAATTAAGCTACTCTACCTACACATAAGCACTCTCTAAATCCCTAGCACAGCCTTACGCTTAGGCCTATCCTAAACCTAGACCCTAACCTAAAGCTCCGCCGCCCCTACGCGCATTAGTCTACTGCTTAGGGGGATAGAAAATACTATTTTAAGAGCCCCTAATGCATTTATAACTATAGCTGCTAATAATGCTACCTTATAGACTGCCTACTAGCTTATAGTAGGCTAAAAATCTGTCTATAATTTCTTGTACATCTATTTACAAACAACGCCGCAGCATATAATCTATCTCCTTAAAACTCTAAGAGGCTGCATTATCTTTTTTAGGACTCTTTTCTCCCCTACGCTTAAAGACGTGTAAAGATTAGATAAATTAGGAGATTTGCTGTATGCGCATATCTTAGACAACCCGCAACCTAGAGTAGGTTGTCTAACAAATCTTTAGGATAAGGCTTATACTTCTATTAGCCTTTATTAATATATATCTAGATACTCTAGTACTCTAGAGTTTAGAAGTACAACTCTGCGCTAACCTTACCTATTTTTTACAGCCCTAATTCGCCAGATCTTATATGCCGCTCTAACTAACGTAAGGACCCTACTATTATTTATTACAGCCTTGTCTTTATAGCTATTAAGCTACGCAAGGTTAGAGTTATTTATTATAATGTCCTTAATACGTAAACTAGCCTTGCGTAGCTTAATAACTATAAAGATAAGGCTGTAATAAATAATAGTAGGGTCCTTTATAACAACCCTAAATCTATACTAGAACTATAGGTAGATTAAGTATAAAGGAACTAGATTTCTTACTAAGAGTTCTTAATTATAGCCCTGGCTTTTTAGGTTTGTTATTGTTATCCTTGCTTAGCCAGATGTGCTTGGTTTGCTGCTAGTCATCTAACACATCCGCAGCAAGTTAAATAATAGGAAACTAAGGAAGCTTAGAGGAAGTAGCTCTCCTAACTAGCTATGCCTGTAGGTACTGTTAGTATGTTCTAAAATTTGTATAGAATAGAGTATTGCTTACTTAGGGGTTCCTTCTTTACGCTAAATTATGCTTTGCGTTCCTGTCTCTCTGGCTAAGTTATAGCATAGGAAGTTATATTAATAGCAGCCTAGGCTGCTATACCTAGGGGAAAATTGTTAACAGAAGCAATTTAGCTGTTATATAAAACATAAAAGTAGCAAGATAATTATATAAAAGTAGCAAGTTATTTATATATGCTGTTTAAGGGTTTAGATTATACTATTTAAGCGTCTAGAGCTTGCTTTATAGAATAAGGAGCAGATGTCGCCTCTACTTACAAGGCAATATATCTAGCTTTGCAGGTGCTTGCTAGAGGTATTATTATTAAACACGCAGGCGATTAGTAGAATAATCTATCTAGGTAATCTTTTAAGGCTAGTAGCTGTAATTAAGACAGCTATATATTAAGGCTTGTAGAATATTATAAAACGCGTAATTAGTTGCGTTTTCTACTAAGGTCTGTACCTGCGTTTATTCTAAGCTATTTTTTAAGAGTTGTGCAACCTTAACAAGCATAGTAGCCGTAATTAACAGGGCGATAAACTAAGGCTTATAGGACATTAGCAAAGAAGTATATTATTGCGCTTTTTATAGAGGTTAGTACCTATAATTACTTTAAGCTATTTCTTAAGGTTTGTGCAACATTAATAAACAAATGCTTATTCCTAAAGTTAACACGGCTACTAATAATGCGCAGTAGTGTAGACTGTTAGCACTAGCCTATGCAGTAATTAGCAGAAAGGCCTAACCTATACGGGTAGGATGTAACCTATAGCTAGGTAGGGCTAAGGACTACCTACTATATCTCTGCAGAGATAAGCGCGCGTAATATGCACGTGTCCTTTACCCTACACATTATATTATGTACTGCTCCTACCTACTCTATAAATACTTACTACACACCTTATCTTCTATATATACTATATTTGCTAGTTGCTACTAGTTGTTTTATAACTTAATAGAACAGCGTAAAGGTTACTGTAGTTATAGAATTAAAGTAATAACTATAGTAAGACGCCTTATAGGTATGCTACTCTCCCTTCTCCTATTACCTACTATCTTATTACTAGTACTATAGGGGTCTAAAAAATACTATATCTAACGCCCCTAACCTAAACACAACAGAGCTAAAAAAAGGAAAACATACTATTTAAGGCCTCTATAAGCAGTGCAGACACGCTGCATAATAGGAACGCTCCTACATGTAATAATTATGTAACACACTTTAGCTTATTAGTAGGTTATAACGTAACGCTGCGTAGGATAGAGAATAGAGTATATAGGAGGTATGTAGTTACTAGTGTAATAGAGGTGCTATAGTTTTTACGTAAGAGATAGACCTTAGACTTACTATTACGTAGAGGAGGTAAGTTAGTATTACCGCGTTATATCTGTGTACACTGCTAGCTCTAACCTTTTATACTACCTATTATGCAGGTTACCTATGTTCCTATAGGACCTTTAGAAATACTATTTTAGGTCTACACTACTATAGCAAGTGCATATATCTTAGCGTTTTCTAGCGCTAGTCCTAAAGCATACATTAAATTAATGTATATTTAGTTCTTAGATTTACCTTTACTTCTCCTCTAATTTCCCTCTAATTTCTCTCTTACCCTTACCTTTACTGCTACTTAGTTAGGATATATAAGATATCCTCTGCCCCTAAAAACCTACACTCCTACACTCTACCTCTACCTCTACTACTACCTCTAACCCCTCCCTCCCCCTTCTACTTCCTTAATTTTACAAATAATTATACATTATCTATACAATCTTACCTCCTCTATACGCTGTGCTGCCTCTACTAGCATAATTATTAACAGTAATATAGTAAGTCTAGTTCTGCTTTAAAGAGTTTTCTAGCTGTAGGCTCTTACTTACACATTGCATAGGTAAAGTTGCTTCTACGTACAGCATTTAAATTAATCCGCACGCTAAATAGTATCGCTAACGCTCCTAGGACCTCGCTACTAACAGAGCTACTTAGTATAGGTAAAGTTCGCTAGTTATCTTATCTATAAGGGCTAGTGTAGTGCTGCCTTACACGTTAATAAAGACGGCACCTCTATTACCTATATAATTACCCTCCTACACAGCGCGTAAGTCCTGCTGTCTTCTGTCCCTTAGAGGTTACTAAATAGTAATTATAGAAGCCCTATAGAGCGCACTTTAGTTGCGTAGGGTATTATATTAGACTCTAGTAAAGATAAGTAGGAGTTTATAATACTATAGGCAGCGTTAGTAACAGCTAGTAAGTACTCGCCTAACCTACATATAGGAGTTACTAAAATAGTATTTCTAGCACCCCTAATATCTAATAGCATTAAAGAGCTGCGATAGGTAGCTGTGCAGACTTTGCCTACTGTAACGCAACTAGACCTAGCCCCCCTATGAAAGTCTAAGATTATTGCTAATAATAATAATAGTAAATTTAACCTTAGTAACAGCAACAGAGAAGTAAAGGAAAAAGGGTCTGTACTTAGGGATAGTAACAGCTTAGGAGATAAATAACCTAACGCACTAGATACTAATAAGATAAATACACTAGCTGCCTTAGAGGCTAACATCCCTAAATATATGTTATCTTGCAAAGAGGCTGCTGCCGCGTTAGAAGTTAGCCTTAACTAATTTAAGTAAGCTATAATCTTTAACCCTGAATTATAAGAGATTTGCTAATAATATTTAATAAGAGTGCAGTAGACAGGCTGCGGGGCTAGATATAAGATAATTAAAGCCTATTAAGAGCTTAGTAAGGCTAGTAATGCCCTTAAGTTTAAGCTACTAATAACTATAGCTAAGGCTGCCTTTACTAAATTTAACTAGGCTATATAGGCTTAGACTTTAATAGAAGTGATAGCTGTGTAATAACTAACAGGCCTGCTCTATACACAGAAATATAAAGACGCTAAAAACTGCATCTTAGTATAGATATTGTTTAAAATTACAGCAGCCTTTTATAGCTAAGATAACGTAATAAAACAGAAGACTATTAAAGTATATAACGCATGATACGCTCTAGCGCTCTAAAAGAAGAACGCAGGTAAGTAATAGGAAGTAGTAAGGAAGAAACGCAAGGTGTTAGCTGCGGCTACGTACTATCTTAGGGGCGCCCCTATAGACGCGGAAGGGCCTCCTCTTAGGGGTCCTAAAAAAGCAATTCTAAAGACCCCTAAGGGGGATGGCAAAGGGACAGAGGTTAAGAAGAAGTCGCGCAAGGAGAGTGCTAAAATTGCTAATTAAGGGCTACTAACAGCAGAGACCCTAAGTAAGTTAAAGATTAAGATTAGACTAGAGAAGGCTGCTAAGACGCAGAACTAGCAACAGGCTATAAAGATAAAGGCGACGTTAGCAATTATCTGTAAAATAGCAGATAATATAGAATAGTTAGCTAAGAGGATAGCAGAGGCTAAAAAGAAGGGAAAGGATTAACTTATAGAGGGCATAATAAACAAGGAGGCACTTACGCACTTTAACGCGGACATAGCAAAGCAATCTAAGAATAAGAAACAGCAAGAGGAGAGACGCATAGCTAGCGCTAACAAGATAGTAGAGGAGCAGGCTGCTTCCCTTAGTAAAGACCCCTAGCGCCTAAAATAATACCGCTGCTTAAAGAAGTACGCTATAAAGGGTGTGAAGGCCTTTACGGACAACTTCTACTACTACAAACTTCCTAGGGAGGTAAAGAAGGCTCTCCTCCTCCTGTACGGCAGGCTAGATAATATTAGAGCAGATACTAAAGTGCGGACCCTTATAGAAGCTAGGGAAATCCTAGATGTTAAAACCTAGCTAATAGCGGACGAAGCGAAGGCTGCTAACCTAAACACAGATAGGCTAGCCCTAGCTACAAAGGCTAAGGCTAAAAAATACAAGGAATAGTTGTTAGTGTTAAACAGTAACAAGTTTTAGTATAATAACCTGATTACGGCGCTAGAGTTCTGTTATATAACACACATTAACTTTAAGTATTTACCTAATTAGATATTCTAGAAGGCGCTTAGGTAGTAGCAGGCTTGCGCTATTAAATAAGCAGATAACATCTGCTAGAAGAATAAGGGCCTTAGTAGCCTCTATGCTAATGCTATTAGTACTAGTAAGACCCTTATTATGCTGGGTATAATGTTGCTTATAAGTACCTACTCTGTGTTTAATATTAGCCTGGCTTATATAGGGGGCATCTAAAATACTATTTTCTAGGCCCCTATAGGACTTCCCTGTATTAGTAGACTAATACTTATAATAGACAGGACATAACTAAGCAATGCAAGCTTATTATATTAGTAATATTAAGTAAGAAGGACGCCCCTAACGCTAAACTATAGCTTGTCTTTATGCTACTAAACTTAATTAACTAATTTATAAAAGAAGCTCTGGCTTTCTTGCGTTTCTACTAAATTGCTGTATACAGGGAGACGGTTTACAAGAAGTCTAACAGTATCTTTAAAGTTAAGCGCCTTAATAGGGCATCTAAGTTCTTTAAGATAGGCAACTCTAACAACGCCCGCACTATAATTATTATAAGCTAAAACACGTTTAGGAATAATAATAGCCTAACTGCGCTCTTAAGGTTTAAACAGGAGATATAAGGCGAAAAGCATTTTATGTTTAATTTTAACATTAATAAGGAGTCTGTGTGTCTAAATAAAGATTAGCTAGGTAACTTATAGGGTCTACCCTGCGGTGTGCTTATTAACAAGGCTTAATTAGCCTATTAAAACTATTTATTATACTAGGCTATAGTTATATAGTTGCAGCTAGAGTTAAAGTACTTATTCTTAGGTAGCCCTACTCCGCGGGGAATTACTAACCTCTCTGCACTAATTAGGCAGGTAGAGTTGCTAGAGCTAGCGAAACAGGCTACTAAATATAATCTAGATTAAGGCTACACCCCTAACACAGACCTATATAAATTGCTAGACAACTATCCTGCAGTAATATACTAGGCTATAGTATATTATTTTAAGAAATATATTCTAAACCCTATAGATATTAACGTAGTTAAGAAAGGCAGACAGGCCTAAATGTTCCTGTAATACTACCTGCTCTGGCAAGACTACTTGTTTGCCTGCCTAATTAGCACTAAGTATACTATCGCCCGCAACATGCCCCTACTTTATAATTATTACCTTAAGAAGACTTTCTTGCCTACTGCATATATTCTCTATAACTGTTACGCTAAAAACTAAAGGACGCAAATAGTAACTTGCACATTTAACGCTTTAGGGAATTATAGAGAGCCTGTCCCTAACCTGCGTTTAATACAGGCACTCTCTCTCTTAACTTTCTTCCTAGTGCTAGGCTACCTTAACCTGCCTAATCCTAATTATCTTATATGGCTCTGAAATTGATATGCTGCTAAAGAAGCATAGAAAGCCTAAACTAAGGTGAGGGCTGCTGCAAAGAAAAAGGCTAAGGCTGCTTATAAAGCTAAGAGCACAGGCGGCTTAAAGGCCTTAGATCCTAACGCTAAGTATAATCCTAAACTTAATCTTAATAGCCTAGACCTAGATAATAATAATAATTTGTAGGATAATAACGGTAAGTTGTATTGCTGTTCTCTTTAGGGGTAGTTAAAATACTATTTTAAACACCCCTATACCTTAGGGCATGAACCTTATAATACTAAAACTATACAGTGCTCCTAATAGATAAAGACGGCAACCCTATTAACCGCGATAAGTATAGCTAGTTCTAGGATAACTCCCTAATCTATAAGGAGATGCTAAAGATTAGAGAGAACCTTACGCGCTTGCAGTAGATACTAAAGTAGGCTGTAGCACACGGCTGTAAAGAGATCTAGGACATTAACTAGCAAGATATAAAGCAGGCGTCTAATAAAACAGTTATTAATATAGTGTGCACGTTTAGCCCTAAGCTTACTATATTTTTAGCACTAGCTGCTAACTACAGCGTCTTTTGTGGGGAGAAAATCTCTATCTAGTTCTAATACCCTATGTTATAGGAGATCTTAGAAGAGATTTGCATAGCTATTTATATTAACTATTGCTCTATATTATTAAATAGCTCCCTAGAATAATATTACAAAACACAGGAGGATATTAATAACCTAAAGACTTAGTTTAAGGTATTACTTACCTTAATTAAGATTAGAGGTACTAGCCTTAACCTCTAAGCGGATATGCAGGTGGCAATAATATTTAATATGCCTAACTCTATAGAAGAACACAACTAACTTACTAGACGTTTCTAGCGCCTTAGGCAGCTGCTAGAGGTGTTTGTGTTTATGCTAGTAATGCATGATACTACGGACGGGGCATAATTAAAGTAAGTCTAGCTGTCTCTTAGGGGGTTAGAAAATACTATTTTTAGTCCCCCCTATATAATCTTACTAGAATACGTACTAACTTATATTACAGACAATAATACACTGCAGCTGTTACTAAGGAATCCCTAATAATATTATATGCCAGGGCTGTTAACACTAAGACTAATCCTAACTTCTCTAATCTAAAGAATAAAGACTTCCTGTAATACTACTTCTACGTTAGGAATAAATATATTAGCGCAAATATAGCTAAGGGTAAGCTTGTAATAGAATAGCTGCGCGCTAAATAGAGAGAGAATAAAAACTAGATGCTAGTCTAGCTGCTAGAGAACCTTGCCTTAGAGGCCTTAATCTCCTAGAACATGTCTAAGATTGTCCCCTTAACAGGCGGTTATTAACGCAATGCTAAATATAATCTTATTATCTTAGTGCAAAACAAAGTTACTGCGCAACAGCTTAAGGTAGAAAAGTAGAAGTTAATTAAGGAGGTAATAGTACTAGCAGCAGCGCTAGCTCTTAACGCATTAGGAGATGTAGAAGAGGATAAGCTGCTAATTACGCCTACTAACTATAAGTCTAATGCATCTAGAGACGCAGGGCCTAAGCACATAGAGGTTAACAAAGAGCCTAAGAAGACTAACGTTAAAGAGCCTAAATAATTAGACATAGATAAAGAGGCTGAATAATTAGATGTTAAGTAAGGTAATGTAGAATCGCATGTTAAGCGCGATAATAAGGAAATAGATGTTAATAAGGAGCTGTTAGCAGCAAACTTGTTAGGCGATATCCTAGAGGAGACCTAGAAGCGTAAGTAGAATAACACGGCACTAAACAACACCTATGCGCCTTTACAGGGTCTAATCCCTAAGGAATAAGCCTAGACTAGCAGTTTGTTAGGCCTTGTCTATCTGAATCGTGCATATTACGCGAGTTTAAGCACCTACTGTAAGGGTTAACTAATAAAGATGCTAAGGCAGGCCCGTAAGGATGCTAGAGAAGTCTATAAGATAAGCTTTAACGCTATAATATGCAAGATTAATATAGAGTATTACGCTAACTAAGAAGCGTAGGAGAAGGAAGCTGGTCCTTCTAGCCCTTAATAGGCGAAGTAGTAACGTCTGTTATTAGCTAACGTAGAAGTTGCAGGTAGTAGCAATAATAAGGAGGAAATAGCGTTAGAATAAACAGGGCTTCCTGTGCTGTCAGCGTTTTGTAATTGCCTGCTTAAGGGTTCTAAAAATAGTATTTTTAGTCTACCTCTAGACGCCTAGGGTGTTAGCTTTAGCGCAGGACTGCATTAGCAGTATATAGGGCTAAAATAAGACTTTGTATATTAGCGTAAGAAGGTTACCCTGTATAGACAGGGCTAAGCTAAATAGTTTATATATAGCTAATATTACTAGCTATAATACTTCTACGTCTAATTTGCATTCCCTCTAATAGGATATATAAGTAATAGGTAGACAAACGTATAATACTAGCGTAACCTATTAGCAGTAACATCCCTATAGGCCTTATATCCCTACCTACATAGCTATAGACAGCGCTAGCAAAGAATATAACAGGCCTTATTAGGCAACTAGAAGCAGGACAGGCTTACTACGCCTCTATACACACTAGCTAGTAATACAGCAAGCAGTACTATATAGGAGGGATATATCTAGGGCCTAAAGCGCTACTAAACAACTTTGCGTAGTTAATGTATATACATACAACTTATAAACACAGTTATTTATCTCTCTATATCTTAGTCTTATACAGTTAAACGTACGTTATGTAGGCAGTAGGCTAAAGGCTGTATTCCGTTCCTGTACATATCTCTATGCATGGCGGGCATTAGGGGTCTAAAAAATACTATATTTAACACCCCTATTACTTAATAACTAAATAGCAACGCTTAACTACGCATAGTAATATAGTTAGATAGTTAGGTTTATATAGTAGAACCCGTAGGACTTAGAGAAAATTGCGAACACGAAAATCAAAGCAGATCTGCATAATACTACACTTTATAGGCTGCGCATTATTAAATAAATACTGCAAACCTGCGCAAAATGTGCAGATAAACTGTGTCTATTATTGCATCTACATGCGTAATCTCTATTTACTTATTATACCTTCCTGTTATTGTGTAAAGGTAGTGCAGCAGTAGAGCTAAGGCGCTATACCTAAAAGAATTTTTTCTAATAGTACCCTTAGAGTGCCTGCGCAGGTTGCAGTGCTATTATAGCGCCCTGCTAGCTATACTATTTGCTATGCGTAAAAACCTACTCTCCTGCTGTTAAATTTATATAGGGTAATAGTATTAATTATTGCATTAACCTATGTAACCTTTATTCCCCTGTTATACTAGCGCGTTACTGTGCAAAGCTAGTAGAGTAATACTGCCTAGGCGCTATACCTAAAGGGAATCTTTTCTAATAATATTCTTGCATAGTGCTATTAGTGTAGCGGGTACGCTAATGCGCTATTCCTAAAGCGTATCTGTTCTAACAGCGCTTTTTGTGCGCTATATAGATGCACGCCCTTAGGGCTCTGTAAAATACTTTATCTATAGCCCCTATACGCACAAGAGCAGCATAAGGAAAGGACATAGGGAAGATAACCTAAAATATAGCGCATAGTCCTGTACTACTCTTTAGGGTACTATATTTCTGCGCTTTCTATAAAATAGAAAGGCACAGTAGAGAGGCATAGTATAATAGGCCTGTAGTAGAGGAGCAGCGTTACAAGGAAAGCCTAAGCAGCAGGCATATAAAGGCGCTAGACCTAAAGGAGATTATTTCTAATAGTCCTTGTGCTGCCGTGCGTAGGCTACCTCTTCTATCCTAACTCTAACCTAAACGTGCAGAGAGGTTATGCGTAACGTACACTAAGGCGCTATGCCTAAAGGGATCTTTTCTAACAGTCCCTATGCGGCTAGATAAGCGCAGACTACCTCCTATACATATCCTAACCCTAACCTAAACGTGCTAAGAGACTATGCGTACGGTGTGCTAAGGCCTAACTCCTAGTAGGGATTATTTACTAGTAGCTAGTACCTAGGGGCTGTGCGCGGACTACGTCTTATTAACCTATACCCTAACCTAAGCCTAATTATAGACTGCTTAGGGGTCTGTAAAATACTATATTAAGATCTCCTATATAACGCCCCTAAGGTAAGTTTGCACTTTATGCCGCCTATAGAGGGTTATAGACATAGATTATACTAGGTTAAAGTTTATAATTGTAGCAAGAGCACTAGGAGAAGAGGCGCGCAATCCTCCTACTAAATTCGCTATTATAGTAAGAGTAAGGAGAAGAGGCGCGCAATACCCCTAGCTAACTAGCATAGAAGCTAACTACTGCTAAATTACTTGCCTAAACACTGCGCTATATTATTAGTTTATATAACATTATAAGAAGAGGCTATTAAGGCAGACTAATAGGCACAGAAGCTAAATAACGCTAATTACTATCCTAAACCCTACGCTATATTATTAGATAGTACCCCTACTAAATTTGCTATTGCGGCAAGAGTACCGCGAGAAGAAACGGGCAATGCCCTAGCTAATAGGTAGAGAAGGTAACTACTACTTAATTACTTACCTAAACACCGTGCTATATTATTATTAGATTGTACCTGTCTAAATACCTTTGCTATTGCAGCAAAAGTATCGCGAGAAGAGACCTATAAGGCTAACTAATAGGTATAGAAGCTAACTGCGCTAAATACTATACTATATTAATACTAGATTATACTGCAGCAAAACACCTTTACTATAGCAGCGTAAGTACTGCTAGAAGAGATACGTAAGGCTAACTAACATGCATAAGTTGCATAAGCATATATTCTCCTAATATTAGGTTTACAGTTTATTTTAAGATGCGGACTATGTCCTATCCTAAGCCCTAACCTAAACCTATAGAAGGGCGGTGCCTAAGGCTAATTAAGCTACTCTACCTACACACGAGCACTCTCTAAATCCCTAGCGCAGCCTAGCGCACAGGCCTATCCTAAACCTAGACCCTAACCTAAAGCTCTGCCGCCCCTACGCGCATTAGTCTACTGCTTAGAGGGATAGAAAATACTATTTTAAGAGCCCCTAATGCATTTATAACTATAGCCGCTAATAATACTACCTTATAGACCGCCTACTAGCCTACAGTAGGCTGAAAATCCGTCTATAATTTCTTGCATATCTATTTACAAACAACGCTGCAGCATGTAATCTATCTCTTTAAAACTCTAAGAGGCTGCATTATCTTTTTTAGTACTCTTTTCTCTCCTACGCTTAAAGACGTGTAAAGATTGGATAAATTAGGAGATTTGCTGTATGCGCATATCTTAGATAACCTGCAACCTAGAGCAGGTTATCTAATAAATCTTTAGGATAAGGCTTATACTTCTGTTAGCCTTTATTAATATATATCTAGATACTCTAGTACTCTAGAGTTTAGAAGTATAACTCTGCGCTAACCTTACCTATTTTTTACAGCCCTAATTTGCTAGATCTTATGTGCTGCTCTAACTAACGTAAGGACCCTACTATTATTTATTACAGCCTTATCTTTATAGCTATTAAGCTACGTAAGGTTAGAGTTATTTATTATAATGTCCTTAACACGTAAACTAGCCTTACGTAGCTTAATAACTATAAAGATAAGGCTGTAATAAATAATAGTAGGGTCCTTTGTAATAACTCTAAATCTACACTAGAACTGTAGGTAGATTAAGTGTAAAGGAACTAGATTTCTTGCTAAGGATTCTTAATTATAGCCCTGGCTTCTTAGGTTTGTTATTATTATCCTTGCTTAGCTAGATGTGCTTAGTTTGCTGCTGGTTATCTAACGCATCTGCAGCGAGTTAAATAATAGGAAACTAAGGAGGCTTAAAGGAAGAGGCTCTCCTAACTAGCCTTTCCTGTAAGCACTATTAGTATGCCCTAAGATTAGTATAGCATAGAGTATTGCTTATAGAGGGTTTCCTTCTTTTAGCCTAGATATAACTTGTATAGGAGTTGCATAGGCTAAGATATAGCATAGAAAGATGTATTAAGAGCAGCCTAGCCTGCTATGCCTAGGTAAAGACTGCTAATAGAAGCAATTTATCCGTTATATAGAATATAGAAGTAGCGAGATAATTATATAAAAGTAGTAAGTTAATTATATATGCTGTTTAAGGGTTTGGATTATACTGCTTAAGCGTCTAGAGCTTGCTTTATAGAGTAAGGAGCAGATGTCGCCTCTACTTACAAGGCAATATATCTGGCCTTGCAGGTGCTTGCTAGAGGTGTTATCCTTAAACACGCGGGCGATTAGTAGAACAATCTATACAGGTAATCTTTTAAGGCTAGTAGCCGCAATTAAGAAGGCTATATATTAAGGCTTGTAGAATATTATTAAACGCGTAATTTGTTGCGCTTTCTATTAACGTCTGTACCTGTAATTATTCTAAGCTATTTCTTAAGGTTTGTGCGACCTTAACAAGCATAGTAGCTGTAATTAACAGGGCAATAAACTAAGGCTTGTAAGATATTAGCAAAGAAGTATATTATTGCGCTTTCTATTAACGTCTATACCTATAATTATTCTAAGCTATTTCTTAAGGTTTGTGTAATATTAACAAACAAATGCTTATTCCTAAAGTTAATACGGCTACTAATAATGCGCAGTAGTGTAGACTGTTAGCACTAGCCTGTGCAGTAATTAGTAGAAAGGCCTAACCCGCATAGGTAGGATATAACCTATAGCTAGGTAGGGCTAAAGACTACCTGCTACATCTCTGTAGAGATAAGCGCGCGTAATATAAACGTGTCCTTTACTCTACACATTATGTTGTGTACTGCTCCTACCTACTCTGTAAATACTTACTACACACCTTATCTTCTATATATACTACATTTACTAGCCGCTGCTAGTTGTTTTATAACTTAACAGAACAGCGTAAAGGTTACTATAGTTCTAGAATTAAAGCAATAACTATAGTAAGACGCCTTACAGGTGTGCTACCTTTCCTTCCCCTATTACCTACTATTTTGTTGCAGGTAGCATGGGGGTCTGAAAAATACTATATCTAACGCCCCTAACTAGAACACAACATAGCTAAAAAAAGGAAAACACACTGCTTAAGGCCTCTATAAGTATTATAGACTTGCTGCATAGTAGGAACGCTCCTATATGCAACTATTATGTAATACACTCTACCCTATTAGCAGGTTACAACGTAACACTGCGTAGGATAGAGAATAGAGTATATAGGGGGTATATAGTTGCAGGTGTAATAGAGGCGCTGTAGTTTTTATGCAAGAGATAGACCTTAGACTTGCTATTACGTAGAGCAGGTGTTTTAGTGTTGCCGCGTTATATCTGTGTGCACTGCTAGCGCTATCCTCTTATGCTACCTATTATGCGGGTTGCCTGTGTTCCTATAGGACCTTTAGAAATACTATTTTAGTTCTACACTGCTGTAGCAAGTAGATATATCTTAGCGTTTTTTAGCGCTAGTCCTAAAGCATATATTAAATAGATGTGTATTTAGTCCTTAGATTTACCTTTACTCCTCCTTAGATTTTCCTTTACTCTTCCTCTAATTTCCCTCTTACCTTTACCTTTACTACTCCTTGCTTAGGATATATAAGATATCTTCTGCCCTTGCAAACCTACACTCCTACACTCTACCTCTACCTCTACTAATTACTCTCTCTTATCCCCCCTCCTACTTTGTTAATTAAATAACTAATTACACATTATATACACAACCTTAAGTTCTCTACGCGCTTAGCAACAGCCTACTAACTTATACGTATAATATTCTAATTAACCTACAGCCTAAATAGTAGTTCTAACACTCCTAAGGCCGCGCTAAATATAACTACAGAGCCTACTTCTAGCCTACTAACTAAGTAAGTCTCTGTCTTAGTTGCATTAGTTAATTGCTAAATAGCAAGTTTAATAGTCCTAATAAGAAACGGCTAGAAGTTGCTACCTATAGAAGTCTTTACTATCGCAAACATAGACAACTGCGAGTCTGCCCTTAGCGCTCTGATATCCCCTGTACGTTCTGTCTGCGACTGCCCTTAGGGGTTAACTAAATAGTATTTTTAGAAGCCCTATAGGGCGATAAACCTGCAGCGGAGTCTTCTGCTAACACTATAATAGCAGATTTAAGCAATAAGGAGCAGATATTTACTACCCCGCAAGCGACCGCGAGTAGACCTTATAAGCACTCGCCTTTCTTATACTTTAGAGTTACTAAAATAGTATATCTAGCACCCCTACCTACTAATCTCCTTAAACAGCTTTAACTTAAGGCGTGCTGGACTATACAAAACAAGAAGATTATTGCTAATAATAATAACAAATTCCATGCAAGCAACAGTAAGGATAAAGGCTAAGCCGGGTTAATATTAGGTGATAACTTAGACGACGAGGTAGAACCTAATAAACAAGATACTAGTCTAGCAGATACCCTAGCAGAGATTAAGGCTAACTTCTAAAAGTTCTTTACCTTGCGCAAAGATGCTGCCCGTGTATTTAGTGTTAGCATAGACGCATTTAAGCAGGCAATACTAGATAATAGCAAACTACAAGATATTTACAAAGAGTATTTAAAAGCTACTAATAAGCTGTTAGGCAGTCGCGGGCTAGGATATAAGACTATTAAAGAGCACTGTAAGATTAGCGAGAAGATTAACCCCCTTATGTACGAGCGAGCTACATGCAAAACTAAGGCTAAATTTACTAAGGCTAATTAGGCTGCGTAGGCTTAGGCTCTAACAGAGATTAAAGCTATAGACAGACTAACTAGACTGCTGTATAGACGGCGACTATTAGGGGCGAAAAAGCAAACCTTAGCGTGGATACTGTTCTAAAGCAAGGTAAAGTACTGCAGGCGAGATAGTAACGGGAAGAAAAAGGTCTAAAAGGGCCCGCAAACCTAACAGGCAACAGTAATCTAAGTAAAGAAAGCCTATCTATAACGCGAAGCTGCAAAGAGGGACGCAACTATAAAGGTAACTGCAATATACTATATTAATAACGCTAGCTAGTTAAATATTAACAGCACCCCCTTAGGGGTTCCTAAAATAGTTAATCTAAAAGCCCCTAGGGCAGAGGACTAAGGGATACTAATGCCTATAATACTACGCAAGAGTGCGCCACGCAAGAATGCAGATAAAAACGCTAACCCTAATACACCTATACTAGCTAAAAAAGGGAAAGCTAAAGACGTAAAGAGGCTTGCGAAGACTTTAGCTATGTTACGTAATATAGCTGCTAATTTAGAAGAGCTAATAGTAATAATAGCAAAAGCTAAAAAGCGCAGTTAGCAGCGCCTTATAGTAGACATAAGCAACAAGGAAGTACTTGCGACCTTTAAGGCTAACATAATAAAGAGGACTAAGGCACAGAAACTAAGAGAGGAGAAGTAGAAAGCCTACGCTATGCAGACGCTGGTAGAGCAAGCCGCAGCCCTTAGAAAAGATCCTAAACGCGTTGCTAAATACAAGAAGTTGAGGTTATTTACAGTAAAGGCGATCTAAGCATTTATTAAAGACTTTAAAGACCCTCTGCCGCAGGCGCTAAAGGATAATCTGCTGCGCCCGTATAGTAAGGATAAGGACTTTATTAAAGCTAACACTAAAGTAAGGACACTCTATAAGGCAAGGGAAACTATAAACAACAAAGACGTTACTAGCTAGCTGTTAGCTAATAACGCAAAGGCTGCTAACCTTAGCATAAGTAATAGATCTACCCTTACTACAGAGAACAAGGTAGCTAAATACGCGTAATAGATATTAATGTTAAATAGCCTAAAGTTCTAGTACGCTAACCTAACTGCCGCGCTGGCCTTCTATCGCGTTACAGATGCGAACTTTAAATTCTTACCTAACTAGACCTACTAAAAGGCCCTTTAATAGTAGCAGGTTTGCGTAATAAAGTAGGCGCACGACATCTATAAGAAGAATATAGGCCTTAGTAGTCTATGCGCGAACGCTATTAGCACTAGCAAGACGTTAATTATGCTAGGCATTATGTTGTTAGTAAGTTACCTTTTCCCTAATATCTGTATAGGTACCCTTAGGGGTATCTGAAATACTATTTTATAGACCCCTATAGCATAACCTAGCTATTAATAACGCACTAACTAAGGCTAGGACATAACTAAAGTATGTAAAGAAATTACTGCAACAGACGCTGTAATAGAGAAGACTAAGACGCTAAAGGCTAAGCTATAGTTCGTGATTATGCTACTAAACTTAATTAACTAATTTGTAGGAGAGGCGCTTACCTTCTCCGCGTTCTGGAAGATTGCTGTCCTTAGCAACACAGTTTTCGCAGGTTATTATTACGTAGACTAAGTCAAACGTCTTAACACGGGATCTCCTTACTTTAAGATAGACGACTCTAATAATGCGCGCACTATAATTGTAATCAGCTAGAATATAATAGGGAACTATAATAGCCTGACAGGGTACATAAAGTATAAACGCGTAATAATGCAGGATAATAACTTTAAGTTTAACAAACTAAACTAGGAACTAGATTGTCTAGATTTAGAGTAGTTATTTAACTTAGAGGGCAAACCCTGTAGAGTAATTATAGACGAGGCGCACACGGCTTATTGCAACTATTTATCGTTCTAGGCGATAGTAATGTAGCTTAAGCCAGACTACAAGTACCTGTTCTCTAGCAGTCTAACTCTATAAGGGATTACAGACCTTATCCTATTAATTAAGCAGCTTAAGTTGCCCTAATTAGCAGAGAAAGCAACTTCTAAAGATAAAGGGCAATAGTATAACTTAGATATAAACCCCTATAAACTACTAGATAACTATCCCGCAGCTATATACTAAGCTACAGTGTTTTGCTTCTAGAAATAGATTGTGAATAATAAAGACCTAGACGCTATTAAGAAGAGCTAAACTGCTTAGCTCTTCCTTAAATACTACCTACTCTGCCAGGACTATTCCTCTGCCTGCCTAATAGGCTTAAAGAATACTATTGCGCAAAACATGCCCCCCTTACATAACTATTATATTAAGAAAACCTTTTTACTAACCGCGTATCTGCTATATGCTTAATTTTCTAAAAATTAGAAGTTAAGAATAGTAGCTCTCCTCCCTACTGCTAGTAGAGACGGCAAACCTGTTCCTAACCCTTGTTCTATTTAGGCACTGTCTCTGCTAAACTTCTTCCCTATATTAGGCTACCTAGATATCCTAAACCCTAAATACCTAGAGTTTCTTAAGAGGAAACGCAAACGCAATTAGGCTAAGGCTAAACGCGCAGCTAAACGTAAAGCTAAAGCTAAAAAGGCTAATAACAGCAAGGATAAGGCGCCTATACACCCTAACGCTAACTTTAACCCTGTAATTAGCGGCATAGATTACTTAGCTAATAATAATAATTCTTCTAAATCGTCTAAGTTAGGTAAGCATTATCCCTTCCCGCCTTAGGGGTAGCTAGAATACTATTTTAGCAACCCCTATATTAATAGACTAACAAAGGACTCAACACTAACAGCGCGTAGAAGATAATAACAACAAAGAGGATAACAGCTAGGAGATTAACTATAATAAGTACTCTTAGTTCTAGGAAAAGTCTAACATATATAAAGAGATGCTAAATATTAGTTTTAACCTCTAGAGGACGTAATAGCTCTTAAAGCAAGCTGTGCACTATAGATGCAAGGAGATTAAAGAGCTTAACTAGCAAGATAGAAAAAAGGCTAGCAACAACTACGTTATCTACATAATCTGCTCCTTTTTCCTAAAGCTTATAATAATAATAGCCCTTGTAGCTGATTACAGCGTGCTTAGGGGCGAAAAGATGTTAGTTTAGTTCTAATACCCTGTGTTACAGGATATTATAGAGGAAATATGCATAGCTGCTAATATTAAATATTGCGATATATCTGCTAAAAGCACAAGTAAACAACGGCTCTACACACAACGTGACATAAATAACCTAGACACTTAATTTAATATGCTCCTTGCCTTAATTAAAGTAGGAGGGATAGGGCTAAATCTCTAAGCTGACATGCGTGTAGCTATGCTGTTTAATCTGCTAGATTTAATTAAAGAGTATAACTAGCTGTTAGGTTGCTTCTAGCAACTTAGGCAGGTCTTGCCTGTCTATATCTTTATGCTAGTCATGTACGATACTACTAATAGGAAACGCCTACAGTAAGTTTTAAGGCTGTATAGGGGCCCTGTAAATACTATTTTTAAAACCCCTATGTAGTACTCTAAATAGTATATGCTAATGCCTAGAACAGACGCTAATACAAAGCCGCCGTGTCTAAAGAGTCTCTGCTTATGTCGCACGCTAGGGCCGTTAATGCCGAGCACAACGCTGACTTTGCCAAGCGCAATAATAATAAATTTCTTAATAAGCACTTTTTCTTTAATAAGAAGTGTGTTAGTGCAGAATTAGAGGAAGGGAAGGCCGCTATTGCTAAGTTGCGCAAAGAGAATAGTAGGGGCCTAAACTAGGTTCCTACATAGCTAGATTAAACCCTTGCCTTAAAGGTACTTATTAAATAATATACAGCAGAGATTGTGCTGCTACTAGGTGGCTACTAACGCGACGCACTATATAACCTGTCTAAACTCATGCGTATAGAAGCCGCGGTGCAAAAGGTTAAGGCTAAAGACTAGAAATTAATTAAGGAAGCATTTGCAAAGCAGAAGCCTAAGGAGTTAGCAGTTAAACTAGCGTTAGGCGCCTAAGAAACTAATAATGCTGCTGACGCTAGCGCTATAGATGTTTACACGCTAATTAGGAAAGCGCCTATTATAGATAATAACGCACAACCTTAGTTAACTAGGAATAAGCAAAAGCGCTACTATAAAACTAGAACTCCCCGCACCCTTTTCTAGACTATAAGCAACTAGATTAGCAAAGCATCCCCTGCCCCCTAAGCACTAATAGGTAGCCCCCCTTTAGAAGGTATAGAACCTAATAAAGCAGCCTAGACGAGCAGTGTGTTGCGCATTATATACCTAAACCGCGCCTACTACATAGAGTGCACTAAGTCTAAAAAGTCTAAGCTTACTAAGAAACTAAACGCTGCCTGTAAGGCTGCTAGACTTAACACTGTTACGTTTAATTAGATAATGCATAAAATTAATGCAGATTAGCAAAGCATGCACGTAGCTAATGCCGTTGCTAGCCCTTTATTAACAAAGAAGTCCCGCCTGACTAGGAGCAGCTAGATGCAAAAGACTAAGGAGGCAGTAATAGTAAACAAGGATAATAAACAACCTAGCAAGGAGATAGAGATTAACAATATAGATAGTAAAGGACTTAACTAGGAGTTAGATGCGCTTGTGTTATTGCTAACGTTAGCGTAAGCGAGGCAGTCCTTGTTTCCGCCTCCTATAGTAGGGGGTTCCTAGAATACTATATCTAGTACCCCTATAGGCCTAGGCTAGTGTGTACAATTAGGCGAATAGATAGTAACAGATAGCCCTTTAATTAGAACGAACTTATGCGGCCACGCGACTAGGAGATAGATCCTTAGCCTAATAAAAAGATTAATAATTCTACTGCTAAGAGTGCCTGCTACATACTGCGCTTTTGTAATAAACATTTATTTCTCTGTAACATAATATAGGCTTAACTAGTAGACTAATGTTAAATATTTACGTAAGTCGTAAGTGTAGGCCTATAATCTTAATCTGCAGTAATATATAAGTATATTTTGCAGGCCGTTTATTTACACAGCTTTTAGTTAGCAAGTCTATTTAGGTACACACACATCTATAAGTATTAGTAGGAGCAGAGAATAAGACAGGCCTAATTAGGCACTTTATACCCTAGAAGGCATCCGCACGAAAAGCGACATCTAGCTAGGCAAGAGTATACAGCGTCTAAAGAGCGGCTAAAGAAGTTAAAAGGGTAGTTATAGGATATACTATCGCAGTTGTGACTATGCTAAAGTAGGTCTACGTAAGAGATAGAAGTTAGACTGGTAATTAGGTGCTGCGTCTGTTTTAGTGTTACCTTATTATAATTATCTACTACGCCTGCAGTACCTAGTTGCAGCGTTAGCCCTGTGTCTTTATTATATTCCTTTAGGCCCTTTAGAAATACTATTTCAGGTCTACACCGCTGGGTGCATGTAATAAAGACATATATCTTGGCGTTTACTAGCGCTAGTCCTAAAGCGTACGTATAATAGATGTGTAATTCTTAGATTTACCTTTACTTCTACTTTTGTTTATTCTTTAACTTTCCTTTAATCTCCCTCTTATCTTTACTTTTACTGCCCCTTGCATAGGATATATAAGATATCCTCTGCCCTCGCAAACCTACACTCCTACACTCTACCTCTACCTCTATCTCTACGACCTTTACTTCCTTACTTTAATAAATAATTATATATTATCTATATAACCCTATTTGTTATATAAGCTTTACTACCTCTACTAGCATAATTATCTACACTAATATAGTAAGTCTAGTTCCGCCCTTATAAGATTTCTAGCTGCGGGCTCTTACTAATACGGGATAGGTAAAGTTGCTTCTACGTACAGCATTTGAATTAATCCGCACGCTAAATAATATTGCTAACGCTCCTAGGAACTTGCTAGTAACAGGGCTGTTTAGCACAGGTAAAGCTTAACTGTTATCCTATCTGTAAGGGCTAGTGTAGTGCTGCCTTGCTTGTTAATAAAGAGTGCACCTACGTTACCTATATAATTACCCTCCTACACCCTATATAAGTTCCGCGGCCTTCTGTCCTATAGAGGTTGCTAAATAGCAATTCTAGAAGCCCTATTAAGCACATCTTAGGCGCACTTAGTAATATATCTAACTCTAGTAATAATAAGCAGGAGTTTACAACACTAAAGGCAGCATTAGTAACGCTAGGTAAGTACTCCCCGCGCTACTATAGGGGAGTTGCTAAAATAGTATTTCTAGCACCCCTATTATCTGCGACCCTTTCTAAACTGCGCCTTGCTGTAGTGAAAACTATGCGTAATAAAATGCACCCTAACGTAGCTGCTCTAAAAAAGCCTAAGATTATTGCTAACAATAATAACAGTAATTTCGACATTAGTAACAGTAACAAAGAAGTAAAAGAGAAAGGGTCTGTTATTAGAGACAGCGACAGCTTAGAAGACGAGGGACACAACGCACTAGACACAGATAAGACAGAGATACTAGCTACCTTAGAGGCTAAAATCCCTAAATACATATTGTTACGTAAAGACGCAGCCGCAGCGTTAAAGGTTAGCCTTAACTAGTTTAAGCAAGCTATAATATTTAACCCTAAATTATAAGAGATTTGCTAATAATATACATTAGCTGTGCATTAGACTAGCCGCAGATCTGGGTACAAGATAATTAAAGCCTATTAGGAGCTTAGCAAGACGGCTAATGCCCTTAAGTTTAAGCTGCTAACAACTACAGCTAAGGCTGGCTTTACTAAACTTAACTAGGCTGCATAGGCTTAGACTTCTATAGAAGTCACAGCCGTGCAATAACTAACAGGCCTGCTACATACACAGAAATTTAAGGATGCTAAAAACTGCATCTTAGCATAGATATTGTTTAAAATTATAGCAGCCTTCTACAGCCAAGATAACGCGATAAAACAGAAGACTATTAAAGCATATAATGCACGATACGCTCTAGCGCTCTAAAAGAAGAACGTAGGTAAGTAATAGAAAGCAGTAAGGAAGAAACGCGATGCGTTAGCCGCGGCTATATACTATCTTAGTAGCGCCCCTAAGGATACAGAGAAGCCTCTACTTAGGGGCCCTAAAAAAGCAATTTTAGAGACCCCTAAGGGGGATGGAAAAGTAACTAACTTAATAAAGAGGCCTGGCAAGGGGAGAGCTAAAGCAGCAGAGGCCTAAGGCAAGTTAAAGATTAAGATTAGACCTAAGAAGGCTGCTAAGAAGCAGAAACGCAAAAAGGCTATGCAGATAAAGTTAACGTTAGCGATTATCTGTAAAATAGCGGATAATACGGAAGAGTTAGCTTAGAGGATAGAGGAGGCTAAAAAGAAGGGAAAGGATTAACTAGTAGAAGGCATAAAGAATAAGGAGATACTTACTTACTTTAACGCTAATATAGTAAAGTAATCTAAGAAGCAGAAACAGCAGGAGAAGAGACGTATAGCAAGCGCTAACAAGACTATAGAGGAGCAGGCTGCTTCCCTAAGCAAAGACCCCTAGCGCCTTAAATAATACTATTACCTAAAGAAGTACGCTATAAAGGGTGTAAAGGCCTTTACAGATAATTTCTACTACTAAAAGCTTCCTAGGGTAGTAAAGAGGGCTCTCCTCCTC
Source organism: Pleomassaria siparia CBS 279.74 (assembly GCA_010093715.1). Classification (NCBI taxonomy): domain Eukaryota; kingdom Fungi; phylum Ascomycota; class Dothideomycetes; order Pleosporales; family Pleomassariaceae; genus Pleomassaria; species Pleomassaria siparia. The sequence continues at coordinate 58,603 of MU005768.1, read as the reverse complement.
CTGTATAGCAGGCTGTATAATATTAGAGCAGATACTAAAGTACGCACACTTGTAGAAGCAGGGGAAACCCTAGATGTTAAAACCTAAATAATAGCGGACGAAGCGAAGGCTGCGGACCTAAACACTAATAGGCTAACCCTAGCTACGAAGGCTAAGGCTAAACAATACAAGGAATAGTCGTTAGTGTTAAACAGTAATAAGTTTTAGTATAATAACCTAATCGCGGCGCTAGAGTTCTGTCGTATTACACATATTAACTTTAAGTATTTGCCTAATTAGACCTTCTAGAAGGCTCTTAGGTAGTGGCAGGCTTGCGCTATTAAGTAGGCAGACGACATCCGTAAGAAGAATAAGGGCCTAGGTAGGGGAGTTGTTAATTAGGGGGCTAATAAGCAATATTTAGGGGGCTAATAAGCCTGATTAAGGAGTCTAACGCGCACGCTATTAGTAGCGCAGGAGTCATCTAAAATATGCTGGTTTTGGCGGTAATATTAAGATTTGTAATGTCGTATTAGCTGTATTAATACAATTGTTTTAATAGAATATATTAATCCGCAGGCAGGGAGTCGCGTTAGCTAAGTAATATTGCCCTTGCGCTGCCCTTGTTAATAGTTGCGTTCGTGTTTGCTTTATCTATAATCTCTATTTTGTATAGAGATTTACATACTCCTAATAGAATTAACATGTTTTTATTATTTCCTACGCTGTTAACGATACCTAAATTACGCGCCGAAGCACCCGCAATTAATCTAAACCTAAATAGGCAAATAAACTTAATCAGCAACACCTTAGAGACGTTAGATTTAAACAATTTAGGCCCTAATTGTTTAATTAAGGTTGATTTAAATCGTTTAATCAAGGTTAATTTTAATCCTGATTAATTAACTAAGGGCGATTTGGATTAATTAATTGACCTTGATTTAGATTAGGATGAGGCCCTTAAGGGGGATATTAAGATACGAGGCCTTTGCACCTAATTGCCGCCGCTAGAGGAGTTGGATAAGGAGGCTGATAAGGAGGCTTATAGGCCAGCCTTTATATACGACTAGGGATTAGATAATAGACTATTAGATAATAAAGGAGGTAAGGATTATATAGAGATTCCGCAGTCCCTGCTACTGGGTAGGTCTGCCTCTTAGTCTTAATCTTAACGCTCTTAATCACAGTCACGCTCGCGATCACGCTCGCAATTGCTAATACGCGTTAAGCGTCAAGTTAGTTAAGCTGCTAATACAGTACCTCGTATACAGTAGGTAAAGCACCTAGCGCCTATTAACTATACAAATATTAGCTATAAGGATCTACATAATAAATTAATAAAAATGCGCCCTTATCTACCTATCCCTAAGCTTACCTTTATATTGCAATCTAAGTGTAAGGAGTATATTAAGAAGTAGGCTCGCGATTACGGCCTAGGGATTACTCGCTATAAGTAGTCCTAAAACGCAGAGAAGAAGCCGTATAAGTGCTACTAGAAGTATATAATGTTAGGTAAGGTAAAGGATATAAGTTATACGCGTAAAGGAGCTTACAGTAGGCGAACTAACTGCCTATAGGAGATCTACACAGTAGCAGAAGATTATTACAACGTTAATAATGGCAAGTAGCGGATACTCTATATTAAAGGGAAGGCTAGTAAGAAGAGCCTTAAGCATAATTACCCTCTACTAGTAAATATATACGTTGTTGCTAAGTATCGTCGTCTTAAGTAGCGCACTAAAGAAATTCGCACCTCTATCTAATTACTGTATTTGCCTATAAGGGGCGTAAAAGGCACGCTTGCAGAGCTTTAAAGGCTGTATCTAGGGATCTAATTGCGGCATTAGGATGTGCGTAATAAGTTTTGTTACTATACAGCGGAGCTTAGATTATATACAAAAATTAAGGTTTTAGAGTTAAGGTTAAAAGATTAAGGATATACGTACGAGTGAGTTATTTCCAATTTCTAATTTCTAGTTCTGCTAACTCTAGTTACGTGAAATTACATTCACATTAGCAGAATATCTGACCGCCTGCCTATTAAGGCAGGCGGTAAGCGTTAGCGCGGCGCTAATATTTTGCAGGATTAAATCTAACTCTAATAATAGGATTTAACTCCTACTTGCTATTAATCTACAATGCCTCCGCGCCTTTAAATCGTCCCCTAACGCGATACTTCTTAATTACACCTTTAAGACAAATATATACAATCTCCTACTCCTTAATCTTGTTAGCTCTAATAGAAATAACTGTATAATCCACCTTAGCGTTGTCCTTATGCAAAACACGAAGGAAGGCGATTTTGTGTAGGTATTTAAACACCTTAAACGAATATTAGCTAAGGGCGCAATTAATCCACGCCTGTTTATTACTAACAACGACAACGGCTGTATTAACGCAATTAAAATAGTCTTTCTAGGGGCATTAATATTGCTTTGCCGTTAGCATATAAACAAATCAGTGCAGGCGTACGCGCGTACAATGTGCCCTGGCCTTAGGCGTATTTGCAATAGAGTAAGATAGGCTGACACGGAGGTAATAGAATACTTTATAGCAACATATTATTGCATGCTTAAGGCTAATACTATTATAGAATTTGAACGCCTTCTTATATTAATATAATAAGCCTCTAATACGATGTACGAGTATCTAAATTAATAATAGTTATCTTGCTATAAACAGAAGCTTGTATCCTGTTACACTAATAATATTGCCTATTTTAGCCTTACTGTAATATTAAAAGTTAAGGGTGCCTACTGTTGTATAAAGGCCTGGTTATTAACATCTTAATTAGATATCCTTATACTGTTTAAACGCCTTTACGCGTTCTATTAGGATTACACTAAAACTTACTCCCTAGAGGCTAACGTAGCTAATTTAACAATTGCGCATTAAAATAGGAGACCTATATTTATCACCCTTATACACAGAATTACTCTGTACGCACTTAAGCTTACAGCGGAGCAATTAACAAAGGTAAGGGATATTTATCCGCGGTAATTAAATCTAACGTGTAATAGGCAAGAGACTATCTACAGCAGATAAAATCTAATATAACCTACTATCTACTAACTTGCAAAAACGCCTTCTAGAGCTCGCACGGTATGCCCTGTTATCACGATTTAATAGAGCTTGAATTAAACGCCACGCCTCTACAGGTATCTAATTATTATAAGCATTAGTAGATTAATTAATTACAGGCCCCTAATATCTATATTGCCTGCTAACTCTATAAGCCTTAAGGGCGCCCGCGGGATTATAGAGCACTTGGCGGCAGCTATCGCAGTAGTGCTGGCGTACACAGCAATTAACGCAATCTATTACTATTTAAACGCCTTAACGCTAACTACCCTTTAGCTGCTCCTGCCTATCTTCTACCCGGGCTCTATCCTCTACCAGGTGTGGTAGTAGTCCCTGCAGACCCTGCGGTAGACGCCCCTGCTAATCCTATGCTAAATCTAACCCCTCTGTCTGCTACACAGCAATCCTTAGCTAGCTAAGAAGCCCTAATCGCGTTGTACGGGCGCCCCCCTAACAGCAGGGGAAGTAGGAGGGGGAAGGTCCTAGCATTGTAGTTTGAGTAAAAGCGCCAAGAGGGTGAAGCTGCGCGTGTTGCCCGCCCTCCTCTCCCTAGGATAGGCAGTCTTCTACCACCTATAGAGCCTCCTGCCTTAACACCTGGGCTAACACCCCTGCCCTATTAGCCTCCTCCGCAGCAGTTTGTTACCCCCTAGCTAAACTATTACTTACAACTTTAACCCTATTAGTTAATAATAGGAGGAGTAATATATAGGGGATTAGACCTATAAGGTAACCTAATTACTAACAACTTTAGATATATAGGCCCTACACGCTTATAGGGATACGCGCAAAGCAGCTTTCCTTATAATACCTAGCAGGGTAATTAATAATTAACGCGCAATCAATCAATCAATTAATTAATTACTTAATTAACGCACACTTAATTGATTAAGGTAATTAATTAATTAAGGCAGATAGAATTAAGGCAGATAGAATTAATCAAGGCGTATACAATCTATCTATCAGTTAATATTAATTAATTACGATTGCAATTGATATTAATATTAACTCGCAGTTAATTATAATTGCAATTGATATTAATATCGATATTAACTCGCAGTTAATTGAAATTAATATTAATATTAATATTAACTCGCAATTGCAATTGAAATCGATATTAATTAAGGCTTAAATTGTTTAAAAACAACGTCTCTAAGGTGTTGCTGAACGTACTCTAATTGCCTATTTAGGGATCGCGTCGATTTTATTGCGAGTTGTCGCGATATAGTAATATTATTATTTACTAGAAGCGCTGGCAGTGCGTGCGACGGTTATGCGAAATGATTACACGTACAAATACACTGCTAAAACAGAGAAAATTACATTTCTAATTACTAATCCTACTTAAAACATAGCCCCTGATAGCGTGCGCGTTAGACTCCTTAATTAGGCTTATTAGCCCCCTAAATATTACTTATTAGCCCCCTAGTTAACAAGTCCCCCTAGGTAGCCTCTGTGCTAATGCTATTAGCACTAGCAAGACCCTTATTATGCTAGGCATAATGTTGCTTGTACGTACCTATGCTGTGTTTAATATTAGTAGGGCTTATATAGGGGGCACCTGAAATACTATTTTCTAGGCCCCCTTAGGCTAACATGTATTAGTAGACCTATACTAACCTTTGCTAGGACATAACTAAGTAATGCGAGCTTATTACAGCAGCGACATTAGCTAAGGAGGACGCCCCTAAGGCTAAACTATGGCTCGTCTTCATGCTACCTAACTTAATTAACTAATTCTTAAAGGAGGCCCTGGCTTTCTTGCGTTTCTATAGGATCGCGGTGTACGGGGAGACGGTTTATAAGAAGTCTAATAGTATCTTAAAAGTCAAGCGCCTTAACAGGACATCTAAGTTCTTTAACATAGGTAACCCTAATAACGCCTAGACTATAATCGTTATAAGCTAAAACACATTTAGGAATAATAATAGCCTAACTGCGCTCTTAAGGTACAAACAGGAGACACAAGGTAATAAGCATTTTGCTTTTACCTTTAACATTAATAAGGAGTTAGTGTGTCTAAATAAAGATTAGCTAGGTAACTTGCAGGGTAGGCCCTGCAGTGTGCTTATTAATAAGGCTTAGTCAGCCTACTAAAACTATTTATCCTACTAGGCTATAGTTATGTAGTTGCGGCTAGAGTTAAAGTACTTGTTCTTAGGTAGCCCTACTCTGCGGGGAATTACTAACCTCTCCGCATTAATTAGGCAGGTAGAGTTACTAGAGCTGGCGAAACGGGCTACTAAAAATAATCCAGATTAAGGTTACACCCCTAACACTAACCCCTATAAATTGCTAGACGACTATCCTGTAGTAATATACTAGGCTACGGTGTATTATTTTAAGAAATATATCCTAAACCCTTTAGATATTAATATAGTAGAGAAAGGCAGACGGGCCTAAATGTTCCTCTAATACTACCTCCTCTGGCAAGACTATTCGTCTGCGTGTCTGATTAGCAGCAAGTACATAATTGCCTGCAACATGCCCCTACTTTATAATTATTACCTTAAGAAGACTTTCTTGCCTACCGCATATATTCTCTATAATTGTTACGCTAAAAATTAGAAGACATAAATAGTTACTTACACATTTAACGCTTAGGGGAATTATAGAGAGCCTATCCCTAACCTGCGTTTAATACGGGCACTTTCCCTCTTAACCTTCTTCCTAGTGTTAGGCTACCTTAACCTCCCTAACCCTAACTACCTAGAATGGCTCTAAAATTAACATGCGGCTAAAGAAGCATAGAAAGCACGAACTAAGGCGAAGGCAGCCGCTAAAAAGAAGGCTAAGGCTGCTGTTAAAGGCAAGGGCAAAGGCGGCGTAAAAGCCTTTAACCCTAACGCTAAGTATAATCCTAAGGTTAGTCTTAATAGCTTAGGCCGCGATAAGGATAATAATAAGGATGTGTAGGATAATAATAGTAAGTAGTATCCCTGTTTGCTTAGGGGTAGCTAGAATACTATTTTAACCACCCCTATATAACAGGATAGTAAGTACTTAATACTAATATAACGCAGTGCTCCTAATAGACAAAGATAGTAATCTAATTAACTGTAACAAGTACAGCTAGTTCTAGGACTACTCCCTAATATATAAAGAGATGCTAAAGATTAGAGAAAACCTTAAGCGGTTATAGTAGATACTAAAGCAGGCAATAGCACACAGCTGTAAAGAGATCTAGGACATTAATTAGCAAGATGTTAAGTAGGCATCTAATAAAACCGTTATTAACACTGTCTGCGGGTTTTGCCCTAAGCTTACGACCTTTATAGCACTAGTTGCCAACTACAGCGCCCTTCGCAGGGAGAAAATCTCTACCTAGTTCTAATACCCTGTGTTACAGGAGATTGTAGAGGAGATTTGCATAGCAGCCTATATTAACTATTGCTTAATATTATTAAATAGCTCCCTAGAACAACGCTAGAAAGCCTAAGAGGATATTAATAACCTAAAGACTTAGTTTAACGTCCTGCTCGCCTTAATTAAAATTAGAGGCACTAGCCTTAACCTCTAAGCGGATATGCAGGTGGCAATAATGTTTAATATGCCTAACTCTATTAAAGAATACAACTAACTCTCTAGACGTTTCTAGCAACTTAGGCAGCTACTAGAGGTATTTATGTTTATGCTAGTAATGCACGATACTACGGATAGGTCACGCTTAAAGTAAGTCTAGTTATGTCTAGGGGGGTCGCAAAATACTATTTTTAAGCCTCCCTACGTAATCTCTATACGATATATGCTAACCTATATAACAGACAATAATACACTATAGTAGTAGGCAAAGAGGCATTAATAATATCGCATGCTAGGGCCGTTAACATAAAGGCTAATCCTAACTTTACAGATCTAAAGAATAAAGAGTTTCTAAAACGTTACTTCTTTATTAGGAATAAATATATTAGTAGGACTACTGCTAAGGGTAAGCTCGCGATAGAACAGTTGCGCGCTAAATAGGGGGAGAGTAACAACTAGACGCTAGTCTAGCTGCTAGAGAACCTTACCCTAGAGGCGTTAATCTCTTAGAACATGTCTAAGATTGTCCCCTTGCTAGGTAGTTATTAGCGCAATGCTAAATATAATCTTATTATCTTAGTGCAGAACGAAGTTGCTGCGCAACAGCTTAAGGCTAAAAAACAGAAGTTAATTAAGGAGGTAATAGCAGCAGCAGCAGCGCTAGCCCCTAATATATTAGAAGACGTAGAAGAGGATAAGCCCCTAATAACGCCTACTAACTATAGGGACGCTGCGTCTGGAGACGCAGGGCTTAAGCACTTAGAAATTAATAAAGAGCTAGAGGAGACTAACATTAATAACCTGCCTAAACTATTAGAAGGTAATTAAGAGGAAGAGGAAACTAACGTTAAACGTAGTAATAAGGAATTAGACGTTAAGCGTTATAACGAGGAAATAGATGTTAAGCGCAATAATAAGGAAATAGATGTTAATAAGGGGCTGGCAGAGGCCTTGCTAGAAGACACCTGTAATACCCTAGACGAGGACGCGACACGTTATTTGCCTACCTAAAAGCGCAAGCAGGATAATGCAGATAATACCTATACCCCTTTGCAGGGTATAATTCCTAATAAATAAGCATAGACTAGTACTTAGTTAGGTATTATCTATCCTAATTGTGCTTACTATGCTAGCTTAAGCACCTACTATAAGGGTAGACTGACGAAGAGACTAAGGCAGGACTATAGGGACGCTGGAGAAGAGCCTAATGTAAGCTATTAGGATATAATAGATAAGATTAACGAAGAAGGTTGCCTGGCCTAAGCATAATTAGAGGAAGAATAAGGCTATTTAGGCAATTATAATAGTAATAATAATAGTAATTTAGATATAGAATAAGCAGGGCTGCCCCTGCCGTTAGTTATGCTGTAGGTCTTGCTTAGGGGCTCCTAGAATACTATATTTAATCCCCCTATTAGCTACCCTAGCTGCTTTAGCCTTACTTATGTTATAGTTAGCTAGCAACGCAGGATGTGTAATGCACTATATATTAGCATAGAGAGGATACACGCAGTAGATAAGGCTTAAAGATTAGTTTATATGTAGCTAATAGCAATATTTATTTATCTCTAACGTGATATTAAGTTGATATGTAGATAATACTAAATTAACGTTGCCTGTATCCTAACACCTATGTACACACCTTCTACACAGCAGGTCTGCTTCTATACCTACACATATAACTATAGACAGCATAAGTAAAGAATAAGGTAGAGGGAATTAGGTACCTAGAAAGAGGACGGACTAGCAACGTCGCATTGCACCTAGAGAGGCAGAAGCATAAATGTCGCTCTCTAGCAAAACAAGCGTATACGGCACTAAAAGGGATCTAAGGAGGACTATCTGCTAGCAGCAAAGGCCTAAGTTAAGCGTAATTTCTCTACTAGCTGCTATAGATGTAAATAGAAAATAACCTAATAATAGCCTGCCCCTAATAGTTCTAATTGCTTAGTCTCTTGCTTATTAGGGGTATGAAAAATACTATATTTAACACCCCTAACACGAGTACAGATAAGGATGCAAATAAATAAGGCGCTAAGACAACCTTAGATAACCTATACAGGCTGCGCGCCCTAAAGATTTCCTTATATTACTGCTGTATATGCTATATAATGCAGTAAGCCTTCTGCGTGTTTTACTATTATAAGACAGGGGATATAGTACCTAGGCAATGTGTAGTAGAAGATATTACCGCGCGTAACTAGGTATACAGGAGCTTAAAATTAGAGATAGCTAGGCTGTGTTCCCTTAGGACCTTTAGAAATACTATTTTAGGTCTATACTGCTAGGTAAGGTATATATCTTAGCATTTCCTGGCGCTAGTCCTAAAGCGTACGTATAATAGATATGCAGTTAGTTCTTAGATTTACCTTTACTTCTACTTTTATATTCCTCTAATTTCCCTCTAATTTCCCTCTTACCTTTACTTTTACTGCCCCTCGCTTAGGATATATAAGATATCCTCTGCCCTCGCAAACCTACACTCCTACACTCTACCTCTACTTCTACTACTACCTCTACTACCTCTACTTCCTTAATTTAATAAATAATTACATATTATCTATATAACCTTAACCTATCTACGCGCTTTGCGCATATACTATTAGGAAAAGAGGCCTTTTCTTAATTATCTATACTAATACAGTAAGTCTAGCCTAATCTTAGCCTAATTTCTGCCTGTAGGCTCCTACTAACACTCGCAACAGGTAAAGTTGCTTATATGTATAATATTATAATTAATCGCCAGGCTTAATAGTATTACTCACGCGCCTAGGATTACGATAATCTGCAAGGCCTTTTAGAGGCTGTCCGTTATCCCTAATTACAAAGCATAACTGCTCCTAACAATACTACAGAGAACAGCCTAGTAAAGTAAAATCTAACCCCCTAACTAAGTAAGTCTATATCCCTAAGCGTCTGTTAATTAATAAGTACTAATTATAGTAGCCTAGACAGGAAACAGCGCAGAGCTGCGCCTAGAGGGCCTTAACACTAACACTATAAATTAAGGACAGCTGCCTGCACTCCTATTAGCCTTACGCGCGCCCTTTCCTCTGCCTCTAGTAAGTTACGTGTTATGCGCCCTTTAGGAGTTCGCTAAATAGTATTTATAGAGGCCCTAATAAGCTCCGCAGAATACGACAGTATAAGTGCGAGGGGCGATAATAATTAGCAGAGCAGTTCTTTAGAAGAGGAGCTGTTAATAAATAGTAAGTCTTTTCCTTTGTATAGGTAGGAGTTGCTAAAATAGTATTTCTAGGACACCTAAGGAGCTATACGCTGGTAGAGGAAGCTGCGGAAGATATAGTCATGCGTAATACAGTTAACAATGCCTAACAGAACACATCCGCATAAGAGCAGGCGTTAGTTTACAGCAAGTGCTCTACGTTTTATGTGTAGCAGTTGCTAATATATTATATCTAGCAACTATAATAGGCTAATTCTTCGCGGACCTTAATATGCATGCTAATAATAACTATTAGAGCGACATTAACACTAAGAGTAACACTAAAATAGGCAACACACATAATCTTTTACTACTAGGAAGCAGTAAGGGCGAGATTCTAGATACTCTTAGTAATATTATTAACAGTTTGCATAACTTAGATAATAATAAGAGTAAGGACGAACGTTAAGCTAGGTCTATAAAAGGCTATAGCTTAGAAGAAGAGCTATCTGCTAACTCTAATAAAGAGGAGATTAGAGACACGCTAAAGGAGATTAAAGCGGCTATGCCTAAGTACCTTAGCTCTAGGAAAGACGCCGTAAAAGCATGTAAGGTTAGCCTTAACTAGTTTAAGCAAGCTATAATAGAAGATATTAAGATAGAAACTATCTGCGCTAAGTACTTAGAAAAGTTAAGCCTATCTACAGGCGGTTAGGGACTAGGATACAAGATAATTAAAGCAGCCCGTAAGAGCAGTAAGGATAAAGATCCCTTAAGGTACGAGCGGCTAACTGCAGAGGATATAAAATTATTTACTAATCTTAACTAGGCTGCCTAGGCATGGACTTTAATACAAATTAAAGCAAGGGACTAAACAAATAGCCTCCTCTATAAGCGCAGATTCTTACTAGCTAAAATTAAAGTTTTGGCTTAGATATTGTTTAAACACAAAGAAAAATATTGCAAGAAAGATAATAGTAAGAAGGAGAAGGTTAAAGCAGGGTACAAAGCTTAATAGGGCTATGCTATTAAAGTAAAGCAGGTAATGCAACAGATTCTAGCATCCTTAACGCTGGTAAAGCGCTCTATAGGGGGTCTAAAAATACTATTTCTTAAGGGCCCTAAGGGGGCCTAAACTAAGGCGGCGCTGACATCTAACGGCAAAGGGAAAGACTATTAAGAGGGTCTAGAAACAGCAAATTCTAAGCCCCTAAAGCGTGCCCGCTATCTAAAGGACAAGGAGAAGAGGAAACTTACTAAAATATTAGCTGTAATCCGCGACATAACAGCAAACGCAGAAGAGCTAAGGGCATTAATTACAGAGGCTAAAGAGTTAGGCAAAGAATAATTAGTTATTAGCATAGATAATAAAGACGTGCTGAAGTTGTTTAAGAAGGACATAGCGCAGAGGTTAATTAAGTAGTAAGAAAGGGAGGAGAAGCGCAAGCTCTGCGCTGCAGAGACCCTAGAGCAGCAATTGCAAGCCCTCTAGAAGGATAGGAAGCGACTTAGATAATACTTCTACTTAAAGCAATTCCCTACGTAGGCTATCTGCGACTTTGTAGATGACTTTAAACTACTACTGCCTAAAGACCTAAAGGGTCGTCTGCTTAAACTATACGGCAAGCTGAAAGAAATCCGCATAGACACTAAAGTAGCCACGCTTGCTAAACTAGGAGAAACAGTAGACGCTAATGCTGTTACTATCTAGATTATAGCTAATAATGTAAAAGCTGCTAACCTAGAGATAATAGACAAACTTACAGTTGCGATAAGGAAAGAGGCATCTAAGTATAAGAAATAGGCTAAAATCCTTAATAGTCTAAAATTCCAGCGGGACAACCTAGTAGAGTTGCTAATCTACTGCCGCGTTACTAATGTGAACTTTAAGTTCCTGCCTAACTAGACGTTTAGAAAGCCTCTGTAATAGTGGCAGGCTTATGCTATTAAGTAGGCGCACGACATCTGCAAAAAGAACAAGGGGCTTAGTAGGCTGTATACTAACGTAATTAGGACGGGTAAAACCTTTATTATAGATAGTATAGTGCTGCTTATAAGCCCCTTCTTATTTAATAACGTTTGTTTGCTCTATTAGGGTTACCTAAAATACTATTTCCTAGGCCCCTAAAGGTAGACACATTCTATAAAGACATCTACTAACTAGGAATAGGACATAACTAAATAATGCGAACTACTAGCTACCTACGCTGCAGAAAACCCTCTACGCCTGCTAATAGCTAAACTATAGCTTATCTTTATGCCCCCTAGCTTAATTAACTAGTTCGTGGCAGAGAGCTAGAGCTTCTCTAAATTCTAGCGGATCGTCGTGTTTAGAGAGACCTTATATTGCCGGTCTTAGGGCGTAGTTTAAATTAACCGCCTTAAAAACACTTCTCTATACTTTAATTAAAATAATCCTAAAAATACCCGCACTATAATAGTTATTAGTTAAAACACCTTTAACAACAATAATAGCCTAACAGCGCTGTTAAAGGCTAAGCGTGAAACAGATCCTAAGTTTAAATACCCTGCCAAATTAAATACTTACGGGGTATGTCTAGAAGAGAAATAGGTAGGCAACCTTTAGGGCTTACCCTAAGGGGTAATAATTAATAAGGTTTAAACTGCATACTGCAACTTTTCGTTATTTTAGGCAATAGTTATGTAGCTAAAGCTAGACATAAAATACCTCTTTTCTAGCAGCCTAACCCTGCAAGGAATCCGCAATCTTAGCGCATTAATCTTATAAGTTAAGTTGCTAGAACTAGGGAAGTTAGTAGAGCGTAGTAATCCTACGTAAGACTTTAAGAAAGGCGATAACCTATACGCCCTGCCAGACGACTATCCTAGTGCAATATTCTAGGCTACCGTCTACTACTTCTAACAGCATATTCTAAACAACAAAGCGCTTAGCAAGGTTAATAAGGAGAAACGCGCGTAATTATTCCTTAAGAACTACCTTCTATAACAGGACTATTTGTCTTCTTATTCTATTAGCAGAGGGCGCACTATTGCGCGGAATATGCTAAAATTACATAACTATTAGATAGAGAAAGCCTTCTCCCCTACCGCCTATTTACTATACGACTGTTTCTCTAAGAACTAGAAGATAAGGTTAATAACAGTTACTATTAACGCAAATAGCAAGAAGGGCAAAGCTGTGCCTAACCCTTGTTTAATTCGCGCTCTGTCCCTACTAAACTTTTGCCTACTCCTTGGCTACCTTAACCTGCCAAACCTAGAGTACGAGAAACTGGCGCTGGAGAGACTTAAACAAAAAGAGGCCTTTAAGGCGGCTAAGAAGGCCGCCTAGAAGGCTAAAGGGAAAGGGAAAGGGCGAAAAGGCGGCCAGCGCATTAACCCTAAAGCCGCGTATAACCCTAAAATTAGCATAGATGGTATAAATAATAAGGGCGTAAATAATAATACTAAGGAGGTTATAAGTAAGTAATATCCTTCCCCTCTTTAGGGGTAACTAAAATACTATTTCTACTACCCCTATAGTTATAGAGCACGGCTAACACACTATAGAGTTTTCTCTAATAGTAGACAAACAGGGTTAACATGTTAACTATAATAAGAATAGCTAGTTTAATAAGAAATCTAAGATATATAAGTTAATGCCAGCTATTAGCAAGGACCTCCTATAGATGTAATAGATATTAAAGCAGGTTGTAAAGGAGGGATGCAAGGAGATTCTAGACATTAATTAGTAGGACGTAGACGTAGCACCTAATAACATGCTCCTTTAAACGCTTTGCTCCTTCTCTCCTAAGCTAGCGTTGTTTATAGGCCTAGTAGCTAAGTACAGTCTTCTTAAAGGCAAGAAGGTAAGCGCTTAGTTCTAGTATCTAGTCTTGCAAGAGATTGTAGAGGAAATCTGCTTTGCTACTAACATTATATACTATATAATATCCTCCTCTAGCACCGCTAAACAGCGTTGCAGCGCAAAAGCTAACGTTAATAATCTAAACGTCTGCTTTAATGCACTGCTGTCTTTAATTAAAGTAGGAGGTACTAGCCTTAACCTCTAAGCAGATATGCGGGTTGCCTTCCTATTTAATTTACTAGATTTAACAGAAGAGTATAATTAGCTGGCTGGTTAGTTCTAGCGTCTTAGTTAGGTCTTAGAGGTTTTTATCTTTATGCCCGTGATGCATGACACAACAGATAGGCGACGCTTATAGTAAGTTTAATCTGCCTTTAGGGGCTTCGCAAATACTATTTTTAAGCCCCCTATAGCATACCTAATAGAAGATACGCTAACACAGAATATAGACGCTAGTACGCTGTATTAGTTAAGAAAGAGAGCCTTCTAATATTGCACGTAGGGGCTGTAAACGCGGACACGAATATAGACTTTGCAAACCGCGACAGCAATAACTTCCTTAAAAAGCATATTATAGTTAATAACAAGTGTGTCTATAGGGAATTAGAGGAGGGTAAGGCCACAATAGAGTAGATGTAAGAAGAGTAGGAGAAGAGGCTAGACTAGACTCCTGTTTAGATAGATGAAACAGAGGCCTTAACGGCGTTAATCACGCAGCACATGGCAGAGATTATGCCTTTACTAGGAGGCTATTAACTTAACGCTAAATATAACCTAGGCAAGCTTATCTGTAATAAGGCTATATATTAAAAACTCCGTGCTAAGGGACAGAAAGCGCTTAAGGATGCTATATCTGCAAACCCTCCTGCTGCTAACACTATACTATAATTGTCTAATACAGGCGCTGACGCGTAACCTTCTTTAAGCATAGTAAATAAGCGTAAGCAGCTTAAAGAAGTTTTATCTACTTCCCTAGCTTGCTAGGGCCTCCTAGAGAGCAGGCGCATGCGGCCTAGCTAAGCTGCACCTACACCTCTAACTCCCCGCGTCCTCCTAAAGACGGTGCGCACGCGTCCTAATAAACCCTCTACCCCCCCTACCCTCTCTATAGGTAATCCCCTGTTAAAACGCCTAGCACCCTAGGTAGACGCATAGACAAGCAGCAGGTCGCGTATTACCTACCTAAACCGCGCATATTACATAACTAGGACTAAATCTTAAAGGGTTAGCCTTATTAAGAAGCTTAATAGGGAACGTAAGGAGGCTAGGCTTAGTTAGTTAATGTTTAAACAGATAATGCGGGAAATTAATGCAGATTAGCAAGACATGCAGACTGCTAATACTGCTGCTAGGCTCTCTTAATCTCTACTACTAAAGAAGTCTTGCACGACTAGAAACTAGGCTAAGAAACTGCAGGCGGAGACCCTATCCGCGGATAAGGGGGGTAAACCCTCTAACGCGGAGATAGAGGATATTAACAATAAGGAGCTTAAATAATATAACTGCAACTTAGAGGACATGTCCTTGCTATTAGTCTAGTAAGTAAGATAATTGCCTGTAGTTAGGGGGTCCTAAAATAGTATTTATGCTACCCCTATAGCACCTTGCTAGACTGTATATATTCTATAACGGGAATTAATTGCTATAGCTCTCTTATTAGAATAGAAGGCAACAGACTATAGCTTAACAGGGAGATAAATAGATCTTAAGCGGAATAAAAAGATAGCTCCTTATCTACCTAATGTTAAGTCCCTATACTCTTTCTAGGAGACGTTTATTTCTCCCTAACGTAATATAGATTGCTTAGTGTAAACATGTAAAATAACCGCGTAAGCTATAAGCGTTAATATTTAAATTTTAAGTATAGTTACGTATAACTATAGTTACACGTTATTATTTTATATATTCTATTTAGCGCGTCTACTTATACGTAAACACGTGTAACTATAGACAGCGCAGGCGAAAAACATAACAGAGAAAATTAGGTACCTATCTACACTACTACTATTAGTTAGTAATATCCTTTCCCTCCTAGGTATTACTAAAATACTATTCTAACTATACATATTGCTGTACTGCTGTGCTAACAACATGCAGAGTATTCTCCTATAGTAGACAAACAGGGCTAGCATGTAGACCTTAAGAATAATAGCTAGTTTAATAAAGAATCTAAGATATACAAATTAATGCCAGCTATTAGCAACGACCTCCTACGCATGCAATAGCTATTTAAGCAGGCCGTAAAGAAGAGATGTAATAACATTCTAGGCATTAACTAGCAGGAGGTAAACGTAGTAACTAAGAATAGTATATCTGTAAACCTTCGCCCTGCTAATACTACACTATAAGAGCCTAGCGCAATTAACGTTAACGCTATTCTAGATAATAACGCCTAGCCTTATTTAAGCGTAAGGAATAAGCGCAAGCGGCCTTATAGAACTTCCCCTGCCCCTAAAGCGCCCCCCGCCTTCTAAGAGAAATTGCCTAAGCAGGTTAATAAAGCCCCCCCTGCCTGTCTAATAGGGGAACCCCCGTTGCAATGCCTAGAGCCCTAGGTAGAAGCCTAGATAACTAGTAGGTCGCGTATTACCTACCCTAACTATGCATATTATATGCTACTATCTAAATACTAAAAGGGCAGACTTGTTAATTAGCTTAATAACGCATGTAAGAAGGCTAGACTTAATTATGTAAAGTTTAACTAGATAATGCAGGAAATTAATAAAGATTAGTAAAGCACGCAGTCAGCTAATATAGCTGCTAGGCCCTCTTACCCTCTATAGGTAAAGAAGTCACGCATAAACAGGAGTAGGGCCAGGAAAGCGGCTATAGAGGTAGTATTAGTAAATAAAGGGCAAGAAGAGATAGAGTATAAGGTAGTTAACTAACTTTATAGGGATTTAGATAACATGTCTTCTCTAGCGTTTAACTAAATAAGCTAGTCCCTGTTTCTGTGTCCTGTAGTTAGGGGCTCCCTAAATAGTATTTGTGCTACCCCTAACGCGCAGTCCTATATAGTGTGTACTATTAGGCAAGTTAATAGCCGTGGCTCTTTTATTAGAAGGGCACAGGCCCTTGACCTGACTAGAATATTTAGCCTTAGTAAGACGACAGGATAGATGCTTATATAGGGAACGTTAATAAGTTGTCTATAGTATTAGCAGTAGGTGTTCCTTTTCCTATAACATAGTATTAAATAAGTAGGGTAAACACGTAAATAACTACGTAAGCCGCAAACCGCAAGCTGCAACCCCTGATTTTTAAGCGCTGCTACGGGTAATAATAACTACACATAGTCCTTCTATATATATTTAACTTAGTTAGTGCATTAATATACATAAACATACAGCTATAGACGACGTAGGTAAATAACAAGATAGAGGTAATTAGGCACGTAGGAAGAGGGTAGGCGCACCACGGCTCTATGCGCCTAAAGAGGCAGCAGCGAGAAAAGTATAATCTAGCAAAGCAAGCGTATACAGGGCTAGAAGAGCGGCTAAAGAAACACAATCTAGCAGCAGTTAAGGTATAATTTGCTAACTGCGCACTTAACCCCTCTGCAGCTAATAAGACGCCTAACTTACTGTGCTTAGGCAATGCCCTTAACATCGTGTTCTATAAACCTCCTACTGCCCTAGACTAACCTTATCTAGTACTATCCTTAGGTGTTAACCTTTACGCTGCTAGACCTAGTTCTATTATTAAGCTAATTAGATATAATAGGGGCGCTGGCGATGTTGTTGTGCCTAGGGAGGGTAGGCCGTCTGTTTCTATTAACTAATCTATCCCTCTGAGCTTTTACACAGAGCAGCCTTCTTTACTAGATAGCCCTGTTGTCCCTTTACTATTACATATTTTTAGTATGTAGTAGCTCTCTTTTTATGCTCCCTACCTGTTAGTCCTATAGAGGTACTAGAAATAGTATTTCTAACACCCCTAATGTCCTTATAGCCTACACCTTAGATAGACCGCAATAATAACACTTAGGACCTTTTAGATACTAACGCGCCCTTTCTTATCCTAACCCTCTAAACCGTAGGCCTACCTTACACTAAGCCGCGCGCCTTTAAAACCCTCTAACAGCTTAGTAATGCGTTACTGTCTATAGAACAGCTAGTAGCTTTAGATCTGGTAGTGCAGCTAGTTAAAGAAGGAGTAGTAGAGCATTTACCTAACGCGCCTAGCTCTGCAAGGTCTACGTTACCTATTATTCCTAAAGCTACACTAATACCCTCTTCTCTAGAGTCTAGCTAAGGGCACGTTAACCCTAAAAACATAGGCGGAGACGACAGTTCCTAGCATAATATAGATAATAATCTGTATATACTAGAGGACACAGCCGCTTCCTTAGATGCAGAGGGACTACCTGCTACCTAAGATGCAGAGGAGCTAATAGAATAGACACCTTAAGACAGCCTTAACTGCATTTGCCTATGCTTCTCTAATACATGTATATGCAATAGTTACTAGTTAGTAAACAGCGCGTTACTGTTAGAGATAACAACTTTAATCTAAGACTGCATTAGGCCCCTAACTAAATAGTACCTATACTCCTTCCCCCTATTAACCCTGCCCTTACTTCTAGGCAGCTACAAAGACAGCCCTTTGTTTATTAACTAGGAGGCACTGCTTACTAGTGTTACTCTTGCGCCTAATACTAACAACCCTCTAACCCTTAGCTTCTAGAAGTCAGAGAACGCTGTACTAGAGGCTAGGCAGGGTAACATCTCTAGTAATTTTGACGTAGACAGCGTTATCTTCCCTATTTCTTTGTTAGGCGCGTTTTAGAACAATGTAGAGTAGTCCTTCTAGCTAGCCTTTGTAAAGGGAAAACTGCCTAACTAATACATTTAACTTCCTAGTATTAAATTGCAAAAGAACAAGTGCCTTTTCCTCTGTAAGGACGGGTCCTATAAGTGCTACATATATTTCCCTAAGATGCTGTTAGACTATATAGACAGCACTAGCTATATAGTATACTTATAGTTACAGCATTTTAATAATTTTATGTATGCTATATAGACTAACTGCGTTGTTATACCTAGTTTTACTGCCGTGTTTAGCACGACCTACCTCTACTACTACCTAGGGCTGTTTAAGGAGGTCTAGAGTAAGGCTAATGTTAAGAGCGAGATATTACTAGACTAGCAGCCCCTTAATCGCGTAGATATCTAACTGCCTATGCTATACTATAAGCTAGCGTTATTGTAGGAGTCTATTTGCTATTACAGTAGTAATGTGCCTAGAAGTCCTTTAGGGGATACTGCGTTCTGTAATCCTAGCCTCGTTGTATTAAATTATAATATAAAGCTATTTAGGTTTAACAAGATTAGTAGCTTTAATAAGGTGCAGTCTGCTTTCCTTAAACACTTTAATCGCCGCTTTAATAGCTAGTACTACGACAGATCTACCTTCTAGCTTGACTTTAGACTTAAGCGTATTCTAATACACCCTAGAATAACACTTCTTTAGAAGAGTTTATGCAACAAACAGTAGGCCTCCTACTACAGGCTATTAAAGGTTGTCGCATATCTATAGGCTAGCACTTAAGCTAGGAGTGTAACTATAGAAACGCGGCCTAGTAATCCGCTATAATAAGAAGGTGTTGCGCACGCAAAGGCGTATAATCTAAATAAGGAGCAGTTTGCTACGCCTTATAAAGGTGTCTATCTATTTAAAGATCTCCTCTTTAAAGCTTTAGCGTATAGTTAAGAGCTATTATAGTAGTAGGCAACTGTAAAGTACTACTACTACTAGAGCTCTACGCCAGCACTTAAGGTTTTATAGAAGCACTAGCTGGCTATAAAGAGCCGGCTATGTCACGTTCTATAAAACTCTAATAGATCCTTTAGAGACTGCTATAAGACTTAGATAACTCTTATACTCTTTACCTAGATCTAGCCTAAGCACGTAGAACACATAGATAAACCCCTTCCTACTAAACTCTATCCTCCGTTCGCTAGGAGGGAGGATCTACAGCCTTATTAGAACTACTAGACACTGTTTACTAAGGATATAAACTACTTCTAGATAGTAGAGTGCAGTTGCTAGATTCTATTAGGAGAACGGCTTATAATAGCTGTAAAGACGTCTCTAAAGAATATTAATATATAAGAGTTAAATAGGCTAATAGCGTCTACTGCTACTTAGTGTCTACGCTAGTCTCTTAGTTGCCTAAACCCTCTTGCAGAACCCAGCATATAGCTAGGTAAACGCCTATCCTAGGGCCGCTAACGCGGACTATAACAGCAGCGATAAGGGCTAGATCTAGGACACATAGTCTAAGATTTTAGCATAATGTAGATACCCTACTGCCTTGCTACGTAGGGCGGTTCTATACTAATATTTTGTATCTATTGCTTCCCGTATCTAGACGTAGGGTAGAACTGTATAAACAGTGCCCTAGGGATTATACAGCGTGCACTTAGTTAAAAGACAAGGGAGGCTAAGCTTTAGGAGTATATACTTAAGAGGATCTAAGATTATATTAGCTTTTAAGGCTTAGAGGGTGTTATTAGTAGAGGAACAAAAGGGTCAGGTCTAGGTAGCAGACTCGTGGACATAGAGAAAACGAAGCAGAGGCTCTCTATGCTTATATCTAATTAGATTCTTTCCTACTTAGTATTCCCTACTGTGTTCTCTAACTAGCGCATTTTAAAATTGTTTCCCACTCGCTATGCCCTACTAGGTTCTCTAACTAGCCTATTTTAAGATTGTTTCCTACTTGCAGCTGAATAGATTCCTACTCGCAGCTGAATAGATTCCCACTCGCAGCT